>JAYKKM010000445.1:1207500-1515000 GCA_035772405.1 Chrysogorgia sp. JL179-B06
TTATGCTTCTTGCATATTAGGGAGAGACCTGCTCCGGCTTCTCATTGGTCGATAAAAACATTGCGATGACGTTCTCAGATTTCGAGTCGCTTGGTTTAATACCGCTATCATAATCTCACCAGATTCATTGATCGCACTTTATATGAATTCGCAATAACAAGGATTAATTTATAACGTAACAAGGACTTATTTGAAAAGAACTACCGTAATCAGTTTAGAACTATCCATATAGCGACCTTTTTGAATCTAGTATCGCACAGATGACAACTACGGAATACACTTCACACTATGCACTAATAGGTTGGTTTAAAATTGAATTCATTTTACGCGCAGGGACTTTTCTAAATAAAAGCTATTTTCTCAGCAGTGAGGAAAAAATCTCACCTATGGGCTATGGCTCTGAAGCACGCTTTTGGGACGACCAATACGTTCACCGTTTTAGTCAGACTCAGAGAATTGAAAAAAACACCGAGGTCTCAAAAACGGCCCGAGGCCGCACTGTTTGAAAATCGTGGAGTAATAGCGCTGTCCTTCACTGAAACTACGTGCATGTAATAAATAAAAGTATGTTTTTGAATGCGTGTATTTTCACAGGAAAAATATGGTAAACGTATTTGTCGTCTCAAAAGTGTGCTTCAGAGGCAGAGGTGAGATTTTTTCCTCACTGTTGAGAAAATAGCTTTTATAAAAGTCCCTGCACGTCTGCGCGTAAAATGCGTTCAATTTTAAAGCAATAGGAACGAAGTTATATTCTTCTGTGATATCCCGTATTAAAGTGCATGGGGTGAAGTGTATTCCGTAGTTGTCATCTGTGCGATACTAGATTCAAAAACGTCGCTATATGGATGGTTCTAAACTGATTACTGAGATTTTCTCATGGTAGTTCTTTTCAAATAAATCCTTGTTACGTTATTCATATAAATCGTTAATCATCAATCGTTATTCATATAAAATCGAATTCATATAATGTGCGATCAATGAATCTGGTGACAGATTGGGATTAAACCAAGCGACTCGTAATCTGAGAGCGACTCGAAATCTGCGTACGTCATCGCAGTGTTAGGATGGACAATCTTTTTTAGTATCTGCGAGAGATGCCTATATTACGATAATATAATATACATCATAGAACTGCATACTAACCCCAAAACAACTTAGATCCTAACCCCCCGCCCAATGGGTTTTCTAACCCTAACCCCTGCCACAGGAAAGCTAAGTAAAAATCCTATCACTAACCTAAACTGTCACTGATCTGATCTGATCTGATCGTCGGATAACCTTTCATGTTACTCCATCACCAATATAAACATCACCGGATAACATCAAGGGAATCGAGGTGGGAGGGTTAGGAAGACACTTAAGGCGGGGGTTAGGGTTAAAAAACTCATTAGGTGGCGGGTTAGGGTTAGGATCTAAGTTGTTTTGGGGTTAGCGGTTATTTCATGACGATTATATACCTCGATTCATTTGGTGATGGAGTAACATGAAAGGTTAACCCACTGATCCTAAACTGCTTGCTGCTGACCAGGATAAATGGTGTGCTCACCCATGTAATGGCTTCTACCGCGCTGGAGTCTACTCAGTCAGAACAACTAATGAGTTAATTGTGAGAAGGAATTCATGTATTTTGTACTTTGGCACCCTACTTAAAGAACTCATTTCCAGGTGACTATTAAGTGAGTCAAAAAATGTATTCCAACATTTTGTTTTTTTATATAAAATTTGCAAAATATATAAACCAAAAGGTATTGTTGCTGCTACTACATTACCAATACGCGATACAGTGTATTTATACTGCAAAACGAGCAATATCGTAAAACGTGCATTTTTCGCACGCAGCATCGTGTTGTTTACGGTGAGGAAAAGTTGGTCCCAGACTCTAGCGCGGTAGAATTCAACATGGCATCCCAGTCAAAATTTTGACACGGCAGTGTCATGAGTTCACAACTTGAAAAATTCAGGCTGAACTTTTCAAGTTTGTATTTCCATTCATTATGCCAGTGCTCATATGAGCCATTTCTGACCTACTGTATGTGTTCTATAAAGCACTTTTTCGGCAATTATTTTTTTATTAAGCCTTCCCAGTCCTATATGATGCCATATTTTAAATAAAACTTGAGACATGTGCATTTCATGACACTGCCCCTTTAACCATGTAAATAACCACTAACCCCAAAACAACAAAGATCGTAACCCTAACCCCCGCCTAACGAGTTTTCTAACCCCACTCCAACATTGGCTGCCATTTTAGATAAGGCCTGGTTATTTAAAACTCAAAATGCTATTTGGCGGCCATTTTGAATAAGGCCTGGTTACACAGGAAATTTCAAAAAATGAGCCCAAAATATTCTGCTAGCCGCAGGTATGCTTCTCGAAGCCGTTATTACTGGTTTTGCAGTGGAGTACTGTGTGGGGTAATGAAGATAACGAACCAATGTCAGCGGTCAATTCAAGAGGATCTATTGGTTTCAAATTCATAATCCGATCTATTTTCGAGAATAACTTTCGCAAGGAAGGCAGCACAAGGATGAAGCTCACTTGATCTGAATGCATGGTTCATTTGCAGCAGTTCCAAAAATGACATATCACAACTAGATCCTATCCGTGTTCGCTCAGTTGATAGAATCCCCTAGGACTTTTATATTAACATATATATGCTGAGCTCCCGAGCTCTATATATCCCTTTTTAGAATATTCTTAAAAATTGTTATAATCGCTAACAATTTGTTTCATTGAGCCCACAGTTATCATTACGTCACATTCAAGTTCAAAACTTTATTCAAAGAAGATACACCGAGCTGTGAATTATAATTATATAATTGAGGGACATTTTAATCACTAATCAACCGAAATTCCATGCTATCATTTGGTAATATTACGGTTTCCGAAGGAGAGTAAAAGAAGAACGCTTTTGGCGGCGTTAACAACTTCAAAGTGAATAACTTATTGAGTTGTGATTAATACTATTGGGAATTCGATACAGTAAGTGTTCACTTGATGTATTAGTTAGTTAGGCCCGGGTCAAACGTCGAACTTTTCATGAATCGAACTCAATGTAAATTAGGAAACTCTTTTGTTTAAGTTCATTTGCATTGAGTTATTATATTAATCCTTTGGGGTAGCATGTGTGTGAATAAAAACTGATGAAGATGAAACAATGAGAGGCTGGATGAAAATGGTGGTGCGACGCGTACGACATAGTATTATTATAAGTAATAGCATAAAAAGAGGTGCATTAGCTATTAAACGTGTCGCTCGATGAGGATCGTTTAGTAAAATTCTATTCACTAAATGACCCGAATCGAGCGGGACGTTTAATGGTTAATGCACTTCTTTTTATGCTATTCCTTTGTAATATAATGTTTGCGGGTATTTATTTTGTTCTTTCGTAATCGTAGCTCCGTTGGCGTCAAACCGGGTATGATTAGTTCTAATCAGACCTGGTTTGCCGTCAACGGAGGTAAGATTAGCAAAAATGGATATAATGAGGTATATTACTTGTTAATGGCCCTGTGAGAACAAAAGAAATACCCGCAAACATTATATATATTACTAGTTATCCGACTTGTGTTATAGGTGAAAGAAAGATCAAGGTACGTGCTAGATGTCCCGATGAATGAATATGAAGGAGATATTCATAAGCGAACGTCTTGCATAAACATTAGGTATACGATTACTAACTAATCATACCCACTGATCTCAAAAATAGGACTGAATTGAGCTTTCTATTGTATCTGATGAGCTGATTTTGAAGCTTGCATATTTGCATAATGTAAATTGACGAGAGATCATTAGAAGCTCCGAGTTTCAAACCGTGCATGTCACTGTGACGCTCGCAAAATAGGTTTAGTGTCTTACCAATATAGTTTCTTTGTTAACATTAACAACAGTTGCTCGATACAGTCTTCTTTCGAGATCAGTGATCATATATACCTAATGTTTATGCATCAGGTTCTATAAATAGCAGTCACGAGGTTATTTAGAACAATGAAAACCGTGATATTACTTTAGATCATTTGGAATTTAGAGATAACGCTTAAATGAACTTGCGCACAAATGTTCTTCCTGCATGTCCATATTCAGACAATCCTGATCAAAAATGGTCTTTCATTCGTGAAAATCGCAATTGCAGGTGAGATGCCGTTTACATAGACAACCATTTATTCATTTTACAACGGAATTAAAATTCAATTCAATATTGAAATTCCAAACCAAAACGCCTTTCAAACACAAATACAAAATTGCGGTATCCACAAGAAAGCGTGAAGCAAATTTCCGAGATATTTTCGATGTACAGAGGTTATTTGGTTCATTAGCGAGTGGGTATAAGACATGAGTATATATTGTAATATTGGTATATAAAATAAATATATACCATCATTTTTAGAACAACTTTTTTCTAAATATGAGTTGATGATGTAGTTGAAAAATGTGTATTTTTCCTTTTAATTTGTATTCCTTCATCGGTCAAAATATCCTACAGAATAACCATTATTGGTCACTAGGCGTTCTTGTTCTGCATGTAGCTAATACACGGATCGCGAATCGCAAAAAATGTATCCGGCGCGCTTTGTATTGTGAGATACTAGAGGTGAGTAAAAGTCACGGTTTTGCTTAATCACGGACGTTTAAAAAATGGTTATTTTTCGTTGTTTTCTACGATTTATGTGTAATAAAGCACTTTGATTCTTGTTACATGCGTAGAAACATTGTAGTTAAAGTGCACCTAACCTCAAAAATTTTTATTGTCTGATTTGCAAGAACTTTTAAAATGATAAAGTAACTTCTTTTGAAGATTTTCGTTTCTTCGCTTTCTTTTTGAGATCTATCAGTAGTTTGTTTGATATGTAAATGTCCGGAATTTACGTCACACATGCATAATCAGTTATCGGAGGATGTTATATATCTTCGCGTTCATCAAATAAAAACACTAAAGGGTGAATAACACGTGTGCGTGTTTCTCCCACAACACCAAACTTCTCGATTTTAAAGGATTTCGTTCGAGAGTGAAAGACATACACACATTTCTCCAATAAGTCATTATGCATGTGTGACGTAAATTCCGGACATTTGCATATCAAACAAACTGATATATCTCAATAAGAAAGCGAAGAAACGAAAATCTTCAAAAGAAGTTACTTTATCATTTTAAAAGTTCTTCCAAATAAGACAATAAAAAATTTTGAGGTTAGGGGCACTTGAACAAGATAAACTGAAACACTTGAATATTGTTACTTAGCCCACGACAGGCTCGATGCGAGTATTAAAAAGTTGTTTCAACATGCGATTGTTAACATAATCCATTTATTTGTCGCGCCTTAATGTTCAATAAACTTGCTTAACTATAATACAAGAGTTTAGAGTACGATACCTTGAAATCCTCCACAATTTGACTTGCAAATCTTCGTGTAAAGTATTTGAGTTTGAACCGCCATGTTTACTTGACCCAATCCTTCCAACTGCCGCGCGGCTTAACTAGACATTTAATGACGTAACACGCCCTGAATGATCCTAAAATTAGGGGTAAAGACATAAACCAATCAGCTATCTCGATTACATACCATGTGATCTGTTTAAATCGTCAAGAGCGAGTGAACCTTATGACGTCAGAATACAGTTTCAAATTAACCCGCCAAATTCACTCGAGTTAGAACGTCTGCGACTGGGCTCGGGTAGTTTCCATATATGGAAGTTGGGGACACGTTTGTACCATATATGGTAGTGTCATTTCATCTCGCTCTTGACGATGAAAAATCCAAGAGATCCTACCCTCCTAATTTTAGGATTATCCAGGGCGTGTTACGTCATAATATTAAGCCGCGCGGCAGTTGCAAGGATTGGGTCAAGTAAACATGGCGGTTCAAACTCAAATACTTTACACGAAGATTTGCAAGTCAAATTGTGGAGGATTTCAAGGTATCGTACTCTAAACTCTTGTATTATAGTTAAGCAAGTTTATTGAACATTAAGGCGCGACAAATAAATGGATTATGTTAACAATCGCATGTTGAAACAACTTTTTAATACTCGCATCGAGCCTGTCCTAAAGCCCGTGCTTAGCCAACCGGAAGTAAAATGTTAATGCCGATTCTCAGTTGGTTTTTCGGCCAACTGACTTCATTGAGTACGTCAATAACATTTAGAAGTACTTAATTTTTAAGTGTTATGCGTTTTTACCGTCATTCCTTTTTTGACCATCGTGGTATACATAGGAGCGCTAGCTCACCTAAAATTTACTCACCTAAAATATCCGATGTACCAAATACGCACATTTCTTGAGATTCGCGATCTGTGTAACGTCAACCTACCTATTTCCAGAACTAATGCAAGAGCAACATTGAAGAGACGGCATTTAGACAAATGAAAGCAGGGAAACGTTTATTATCCAAGGCCCTGCGGTTCCTCAAACGATGAGTATTCGCTACAAAATGGCCGCCCGCTTGAAGGCTAATTTACATATGATTCTTAGAAAATGGCGTCCCATTTTACAGTGAGTTGCATAGAGCGAAAATATTAAAATGAAGTTTTTGCTTATCCAGTAGATCGCCTACCTTTTGCCGATCTTTTAATAAATGCAACAGCGATTTTCAAATTATTCAGTTTCCGGTTTGATTAGATAAGTCAAATATTGGCTACGCGTCATTAAATTGTTGGATGTTGTTTGATATTTTCAAAGTTTAGTCAAATGTTCGAAAGTTGATGGAAGAACCTATATCTTATACATGTTAAAATTTTGAGTATTGGGTAATTCGGTTTTCTACCAACATTTTAACAATCAGTTAATCACTAAACTTGTAATTCCGTCATTAATAGAGGCACAAGTATTGACGAAAGTTATCTCTAGAAATTGTAGATTTGACTGATCTAATCAAACGGTCGTGGCTCTTTAGTGCACCCAAAAAGTCGAAATGTACAGAGGCCTAGGAAAACACTTAAGGCGGGGGTTCTTATACGCGGGGTTTTACTGTAGCTTACACTTTAATATTATTGTAAATCGAAGAACATTGTCCAATTTATAATTATTATAAACCACTCTGTCCCAGGCTTCTCTCCTCATTTCGACTTTTTTGGTATACTAAAGAGCCACGACCCTAATTAAACCGGTAATGTCAACCGTCGTGCATTGCGCGTTTGTCTTTATCTTTCCGTACGATAACGGAAAAGTGTTTTGAAGTGTTCATTGCCAACTTGACGTGGTAAATACTCCGGAAATTCGCCGAATTCATCAACAATCCAAATACGTCGACTCGGAATTATTTATTTTTTGGTTTCAACCTCGTCACTTGGTCTTCAACGCTTTGCGTCATTCAAGTCTGACATAATTCGAAACGATAGTCAAGAAAAAGTTGAATTTTGTGAAAAATTCAGAAATAATTCGTTTCTAAGGTATTGTCTCAATTAAAAGACAAAATGAATAATTTATATCAAGGACTGACAAGATATTTACGGATGAGTTCACCAAGGGAATTTCGTGCTTCGAAAAATGGCCGACCGAGCGTACAATGCGTCATGCGCAGAACGGACTGGACGGCACCTTTAAACTTATAAATGTTTTCTTACTGAAAACTGTGAAAATCAGGGAAAACTAAATCTACATGCCCCGGGTAGCCGGGTATTTTAACTGAACGGTATTTTTTAGCCGGGTTTTTAACACTCGTGAAATGTTAAAATCCCCGCATAGTCCCGGGGGTCCGTAGTTTCAATTGACTATAGTGCATTACAGCAAAATAATCCTGCCCGCGGTCTTTAAGGGCAGGACTATTTTGCCGTAAAGACCGATCATATGAGGTTAATAAGGTTTTTATTATGTGGCTCTTTTAAATTTCTCACATTTCCTCAATGTTTTCGCAATTTTTGAAAACTTTGTAGTTGTTTTGTAATGACCGTTCTTTAAAGTGCCCCTAACCTCAAAATGTTTTATTGTCTTATTTGGAAGAACTTTTAAAATGATAAAGTAACTTCTTTTGAAGATTTTCACTTCTGCGCTTTCTTTTTGAGATATATCAGTTTGTTTGATATGCAAATATCTGGAATTTCGTCACACATGCATAATGAGTTATCAGAGAATGTTATATATCTTTGCGTTCATGAAATAAAAACACTAAAGTGTGAATAACACGTGTGTGCGTTTCTCCCACAACACCAAACTTCTTGATTTTAAAGGATTTCGTTCGAGAATGAAAGAGATATACACATTTCTCCAATAAGTCATTATGCATGTGTGACGAAATTCCAGACATTTGCATATCAAACAAACTGATTTATCTCAAAAAGAAAGCGAAGAAACGAAAATCTTCAATAGAAGTTACTTTATCATTTTAAAAGTTCTTCCAAACAAGACAATAAAACATTTTGAGGTTATGGGCACTTTAATTGTCATATGTTATTCTCTTTATAGTCACACTTATTTACTATTTTCGGTATTCGGCACGTATGGATTGAGAAGGTAATGCGAAAATTCTTCAATTTTCTCAAATCCTCGTATTTCGTGTGGAAGAAGTGGTAGCTTGATCACATGAAAATCTTCGTAAAGGTCGTCAATCTATGCAAGGAAAACAATAATCATTTTTTTCTATAGTAAAAAGAGGGTCTCAGACGACGAAAGAGTTTAAAGGGGAACTGTAGTCAAAAAAAACTAAATGACTTTTAAATAAAAGAACTTATAATGTTTAAAAATGTTAAAGTACCTATCTCATGTTTGGGGATTGTACAATGTACATATCCGTAATATGTGGGTCTTCTTGACCAAAATCATAATAGATATTGTCAGCCGAAAATTTCATCTCCATGGAGATTTTCGCTGCCAAAGTTACCGGATGTGATATCACAAGAGGCATTCTAAACCAGTTTTCTTCTGTTATTTGCCACAAAAATCCCTTTTGTGACATCACATCCGGTGTCTTTAACAGCGAAAATCTCGGTTGACAAGATATATTATGATTTTGCTAAGGAAGACCCAAATATTACGAATATGTAAAATTCCCAAACGTCGTGATAGTTTAACGGCATCTGCTCTTCTACTCGAGAAATAACGTTTTCATTCTTGCTCAACGTTGATGTACAGCGGTGGTTTTATTTTCAATAGAGGCTTTGCACGGGTCACACGAGAAACGTAAAATGTTTTAAAACCTTGATTTTCTACTTGAAAACCACAGAACCTTGAAGTGCTTATGCAATGAAAAATTCAGTTTCAAAATAACTCTTTTGTTTGAAAGAACTTTTGAAACTATAAAGACTAACCATTTACAACTTTTTCATATCTCATTTCACTCTTGAGACATTAAGATTTGTTATCACACTGCATAATGACTTATTGAAAAATTCTGCATATCTTTACCAATTATCACATTGAATAGTTTGATGATTTGCATATTTGATGTCATTGGATACATCCAGGCACATGCACCTGCATTTCAAGTGATTTCATTACATAATCTCAAGGATATATAAGCGTTTTCAATAAGTTATTATGCAGTGTGATGTCATAAATATGATCATTTACATATTAAACAAATCTTAATATCTCAAGAGTGAAGTAAGATATGAAAAAGTTGTAAATGGTTAGTCTTTATAGTTTCAAGAGTTCTTTCAAACAAAAGAGTTATTTTACAACTGAATTTTTCATTGCATAAGCACTTTAAAGAAAATAGTAAAAAACAGAATTTTTTAATTTTTTAATTTGGCATTTTAATTTCTGAAAAATTGTGACGTATGCAAATAATTAATTAGAATTATTTGTATAGTTTATAATTCTCTTTGATTTTGATGTTAAATTATGATAAAAGTGAAAAATGGTCCTTTTCGTTATTATTTTTTAGTTTGGTTACTAAAAAGACTAATCCAATAAAACATTCTAAAGGTTTTTTAGATTTTAATTACGCCGGCCATCTTGGATGGCTTGCGAAGGGCATTTAGGAAGTGTCTATTGATCGTCACAAAACGCAGCTGTGAGAATTCAAGAATAATATTCATAAAATACCTGTTCCAAATATTTAGATTGTATTTTATGTCTGGCTTTACATAATTTGCACGCCGTATCTAAAAACAACAAAAACACACTTTCTACAGCAACTCTTATGTTAGCTTGTGGCTAAAAAGGACAACGAAACAAAACGCAGTCATGAAAGAACCAACCTTTATCCAAATTGTCAGGAAAAACCAGTTGGTTGACAAGTATATTATGGGTGTCGATATCTGTCTTGGATAACTCTTGAACCAATCTTTCCGTTTCATATAAAGATAGAAACTCTGATATGCATACACACACAAACGTCGTATGATCCTATATAATATATAATGATAAATTTGATAATAGTATAATTAAGGGGGTGGCGGAGCCGAGTTGATTATCGCTCATAGTAAACAAGGGCGAGTTGTCCGATTATTTACTATAAGTAATCGTAATGGTACCGAAGAGAAACAAGTTGAAACCAAAAAATAAGTTTAACCCAACCTTTCAAATACAGAATTTTGCTTCTACCCAACCATCACTGTAACCATATATACATCTTGTACTGCATACATGTATATCAGTGTATATGTATAGGTAATCATAATGATAGCGAGTGCAATTAAGGATTTACACCACGAGTGAAATTTGAAAATTTGCCAAAATTGCACGAGCAGTTAGGCAAGTGCAATTTGGCAAATTTTCAAATATCACGAGTAGTGTAAATCCTTAATTGCACGAGCAAAATCATATGATTACTTGTTTATTATTTCCATGACAAAATTACGTTAATTAAATAATTGCACTCTCATTTATTGCACTCGAGTGAAATTAATGATTTATTGCACTCCTCTCAGCCAATCAGAATACAGTAATTTTGTCATGCATATAATAAATATATATATACGCCTTTTGCCCAGTAGCGAAGTCGGCCATAGCAACTGGTCATGATATGCAAATTTTGAAACGATTTACATATTCAGATCTTTAGAAATATATTGTTTTCAAAATATGCAGATGTTTATAAATTAGCATAGCATGACCAGTTGCTACGGCCAGCTTCGCCACTACCTTTGCCTACTGTCCGCTTCTTGCTCTTATCATAACCTTTAGATATTTATCTGATATTTATAGTATTAAATATTGGTTTATATAGATATGAGATCATTACAATATTCTAAGGAAGATCAAATTTGTGTCACTGTTTATAAACATGAAAATTTATTTTATTTTTTTATTTTATTTTATTTTATTAGCTTCACCATTGTGCAAAAAAAAACACCAAAAAAGAAACATGGCAGGGTGACCGCAACAGCATAGCCGATTACTGCGGACCCAGAATTAAAAAGTATATTTACAAATAATACACAACTGTAGCTCAGGAGGGCCGCAATACTCCATTTCTACACCACGCCAAGATTAGTTATGATCAATAACTCATCATCAGATGGTAAGGATCGAGATAACCAAAGCCAAGCGCAGAAACACACCATTGCCGCCCCCCGGATCCACAGCCGTTCTGTATTTGATTAGTCTAATATTAAGAACAACAAGTGATGGTATAAGTAATGCTACGAGACGAATTACACTTCAAGCAGATAGTTTTAAAGGATCTACGATTATCACAGTTATAGGTGTCCGCCACGGATTTAAAGTAGTATCTGAGCACGGTTAATCTGAATAAATTAAGGGTTTGCATACATAGATTTAGTTCGTCGGCTAAAGTGTTCCATATTCTGGTGGCTCTTATCAAGTACGAACTTTGGCAGGCAGTTGTTTTGCATTTGCTTATTATGTACTTTGTAACGGTAGTGTATATGATATATCTATATAAAATATGTCTATCTAAAATATTATTTAACACGTTTTATCAAGGTTACCTCATGACACTGTGTCTGTGATGTCTTTGAACAAGCATCTGTGTTTTATATTGTATCACTATTATTTTTTTTTTTAAATTTGTTACACAATATTTATAATTCCACAACAAAATATTACCCAACCTTTTACCGCCAAAAATTTGGCTTACCCAACCCATTTCTCTTCGGTACCAAACCCAGCAATAAATATTGAACGCTCCCTTAGAACGTGAAAGCGCCATTAGTTATTTTTTGGTTCTTTGAAAAAATATTCCACAAGCCAAAAGGGGACATCACCAGGAATGAGGAACCCCAGTGAACCAAGCAACGACTTAGCAAGATATCCGAGTTGCATTGGCGTCTTTCAAAGCGATTCCTCGTTCAACATATTTCACATAAATCTTCCATTTTACACGTGAACGCGGTTGATTAAGGCTTCAGTTAGGGTAAGCTGCATAGTATGCTTCACTATCGGAAGAATTTGCGAATGAAAATTTGAATAAGATTTCAAGATTATTTTGAAATAAGCCATTTTCAAGTTCCTTTCGATTTCAAAGGAAGCCTTTGTTATAATTCCATGTTCACGAGGTTCCAAATATATTAGCATATATTAGAAACAGAACGATAGATATGTTATGTATTACCTCGTTCTTTGAACGAAAAACCCGCTTAACTTAATAAAAACTTTAAAACAGAAATTTAAAGCGGTTTTTTTAAAGTGCCTATGCAACGAAATTTTCAAGTTGGAGAAAATAGCATTAGAGTAAAGTTTGAGATTAGTGCTTTCGATTGTGAAAGTTTCAGGGCGAATAATTAAGGCAAGTGTGTTTGTTTAGCGTTTGAAAAACTGGCTTTTGGCTCCAAAAGTTGAGACATATTTTATTCCACAACTTATGACATCACTAGGATCTACATGAATTCTTATTGTTATCGAACAGACTGTTCAAAACACCTTTAGAAAACTAAACTCTCGTGGGAAAGTGTGCACAAGGGTGTGTAAAATTTATTCATGAGTTATTTGTTTTAAAATATACATGGTCGAAGCCGTATCCAACTTAGTCGTCTTATGAGTAATTAAGATTTTCGACAACAAATTTCGTGAATAGTTCATTTATGAACTTCGAAGTTTCTATAACGACAAAATGAATTCAAAATCCCTTTATTTTCTCTTTATATACACGCCATTGCGGTTAGGATTTAGAAAGCAATCAAAATTTGGAGGACTTTAAAGGACGAGGTAATACATAACATATCTGTCCTATCCATCGTCTTGTTGCTAATATATGCTAATATATTTAGAACCTTGTAACATGAAATTATAACCTTAACCCTGAAAGCCGTCACTATGGTAACTAGTGGGGTTGACTCTGCACAACAACAAAAAAGAACATGGAACACTTGCGACACAAACGAAAAGGACTAGACTATTATATACATGTACAAGAAAAAATACACATTACCGGATTTTTTAATTTCTCGCTGACTTCTTTTATAATTGGTAAAACTTCCTCTATCTTCTTAGTAAACAAGCCAGGGTCAGCATCTATTCCTAGCATTGTAGTGATCTGGAATGGAAGACAATACAATACAATACAATACAATACAATACAATACAATACAATACAATACAATACAACAATCTTTATTTAACGTGAACAAATAAACAATAATTGGATGAGGCCGAGCATGATATTTAACAATTATAGGGAGTTTAGGAAGTAAGCCATGCAAAGATAATTACGACACCTACAGACAATTGTTGATATTTTGCAGGTGGCAAGACATCAAGAATTGTCTGTAGGTGTTTTAGTAAATCACAATCGAGATAGATGAGTATTGTATAACAATACGAGTTATCTAGACATGTTATCTGTCGTGTTATCTGCTGATTATAACATTCACGATCGAGGTCTGTGTAACTCTTGATATCATTCATGCGTAAGCATTTGTCCAATAATTGTTGTATTATATATTCAAACTACATGTAAGCGAAGTCTGATGATAATGACTGCTAAAAAGTTTCATATTTCTCGTTTTCTTGCCTCGGCATAAAAAACCTTTAAAATTGTTGCCAATTCTGCGGTGTTTTGCGGATTCTTCAGCTGCTTCTGCTGGAGATACTCCTCGAAGAGGTTTTGGCACCCTTTGTTGGCCTTTTTAGTACTCTTACCGTCTTTACCTGCTATTAATTGCTGCCGTGACCCTCAGGGAGGCAGCACACTAATCTTGACTTGGGTCCCTGTGTTTCGTGTCCAGACCTCTTCGCGGAACTATGTAAAGCGAACATAAACTCGGCACAGTGGATGTCCTTCTGGATGGATGGATGTCCAGTTTTATGACGTTTTGTGACGTAGGTTTCAGTTTCGGATATTATTCGTTTGTTCGATTTGAAATATGACCGTTCGACCGCCAGATAAGTCGCTCAATTCAGAAATATTACAAACGTGAAGTTCGATTTGGCAAAAGTGTCGCTTGAATGGAAAACTTATAACCTCGTTTCGAGTAAATGTTGTTCGAATTAGATGTATGGCGTTCAAATGGTCATATTGAATTTTGACATTATAAACGCGCCATATGATTACCATATATTATTTTAAATTGTTATCGAGTGGAACACGGCAACAAACGACAGCGTCTTAATTCAAGGAGACACTATAACCTCAGTGTTTTTGACAACGGTGATTTCCGTATGTTATTTTAATCATTAGAATGGTATTCCGTTCGTTTGATCGATTTGAAATATGACCACATGACCGCCAGATAACTAAGACGTTCAATTCAGCAAATATTACAAACGCGAAGTTCGATTTGGCAAGAGTGTTGCTTGAATGGAAAATTTATAACTTCGCGAGGCTTGCTCTTTTGAGTAAATGTTGTTCGAATTAGATGTATAGCGTTCAAATGGTCACATTGAATTTTGACATTATAATACCGTATGTTATTTTAATATTTCAACGCTATATGATCGCCCTTGCTTGATACGTGTTTCAGATTCAACATTCTATTCATTTGATCCTCTGTGCTATAACTATAGAAAATTTCTAGCATCATTCTGTTGGCATATCTGATCCTGAACCCACTGCTCTTGTGTCCGTCCTGAGGCAGCATTTCACTTCTGATAAGAACTCCTAGTTTAGAAATATCTTCTTCGTCTAGAGAGGTAAATATACCGCAAGCCATTTGTAATTTTCGCGGCTTTTGGGTAGTGACGTCATCGGCGTTCAACATTTTTTTGGATCGCTCCGTGCACTAATTCTTCGTATTCGGTGGAAATGACATCACAGATGCCTGACATTGACAATTAACTGGAGAATATTGACCAACGAAAAACGAGCATGAAGCTTGAATATATAATAAATACACTTAGGTACACTCAGCTAATTTTCAGGTAATGTCACAATAAACATAAAACAAAATTAAAATAAGCCATAAGTAATATACAATTTGTACAGAAATTACAGGAGTCATATTCCTAATATAAAATATGTATACTAAAATGATAACTAAATGGAAATTATATATCTAATCATATAGAGGGCAAAATTACACAAATATGACTGGCTAATGAGAAAATTTTTCCTAAATTCAGGGCAAAATTACTAGTACCAGATTGGTGGAGACGCCAGCGGGAAACACTTAAGTTAGTATGTTGTTTTAATTTTTACTTGTAAATCCAAGCTCCCCTGTTCTTTTAAATCGATATTTGACTCAATAAAGTTCGTTGTAATGTACCGTTTACTTTCAGTGGATTGCATAGTTGTTTTTCACGCAATTGGCTTTGATATTTCGCTGGCTTCCTCATGTTGTTCACGTGCGTAGCTAACTTATTTATGAATAACTTTTGCCCTCTACATGATTAACAGGTAATCACATGGTTCCTCGTAAAATTAAGGTTTAATTTCACTTGTGTTTTCAAAGTTTCACAAATTTCCCTCGTCGCATCGCGACTCTGGCAATTTTGTGAAACTTTGAAAAAACGCATGAAATTAAACCTTAATTTTCCTCTGCCCAATGTGATTACCTATACAAATTATAAACCCGTATATTAGGAAGAAAGTTGGATTTATAATAATATGTAAGTTTTTCCTCACATACATCCAAACCTCGTCTCGGTACTGATTTCCTTTGTTTTATCTTTATAAATTGTTAATTAGTTTGAGATTATCAAGTACAGCATTTCACTTGAAGGCAACTTACATTACTTATGAATGGAGTAAATTGATTTTTGATTGACAGAAGTTTCCCCAACGAATTCTCTATTAACGAGGGAAACGAAAGTAGCCTTAGGGTATGTCCTGTCGGTGCAGTATCAAAGACCACAACAGCGAAATCCATATGCTTCACCAATCTAGACAAAACAATGGAGACTCTGGATATAGTAACAATTTTTATTTCGATTACTTTATTACTTTATTCCCATTACGTTTCGATTACTTTATTCCCATTATATTATCTCCGCTCCCCGTCTTCCTTGCTACGAAAATATCCTGGACTCGCGTGTTTTCCAACATAATAATCTTAGTTTAGTTTAGTTTATTAGATTTATCCCTCTTAGGTAAACGGAATAACCCAACAGACTAGAAGCCCAATTATAGGGGTTCCGAGGGTCTACGATTTAAGGTCGTTATCCGAGAAGACCCGAAAGTCTTACCATTTGCTGATATTATTGCAAAAGCAGCACTTTCTCCACAATTATTGTTAAGACCCTGAGTGGAGGTCCGACCCAGGATTTGAACCTGTGTCTCCCAGCTCATAGACATGTATGGTAACCACTAGACCACAACAGCTGGTTATGATGGAGGGGTCGTATTATTTTGTAAAATAATCCGCAGTAAGGAAAGTATAATGTTCAACTCGTCATGAACTTATGAATTTCTCATTTCGTAAGCTCAGCAGACCGTATAGTTATTAGTTGTTATTGTTGGATAAAATATTGAAGCTGTAACAGGTCATTTGATTTGTGAACGGCAGTATTCGAGCCAGGATGTTTTGGTAGTTTGTCAGACAGGTTATGGTATAAAACAATAGCAATCAAGCTGCCAGGTGGAAATCGTAATCTGGTAATAAAAATAATTGCCCTGCAGCAAATAATTCTCAGGAACTATTAAAACACAGGATTGAACATTTTAAGAAAATTTATTTAGACTAACGTTTCGTCACTTAACCAGTAACATCTTCAGAGTAACTAATTATATTTACATGTCTCAGCTTATATAACTATGCTATTACAATATAGGATCAAGTAACAATAATAAAAGAATGTAAAGGAAAAGGAAGTGAGACTTGCCGTATTTTACACATAAGAGCTTCGGAACATATGGGTATTTCGCCATACACGGGAAACACTATCTCTCAATCTTCTTTGTCTAGTATTTCTTCTCATATAAGACAAACAGATCACCCTATTTATTTTGACGATTTTACCATTATATCCTCTGGTAATTCACAATTTGATCTTCTCCTTTGTGAAAGTTTACTTATAAGTAAATTTAATCCTTCTCTAAATGCCAATATCAGATATTTTCATTTGATGCTATTTTGAGTTGTCACTTTTGAAATACATGTATCTCACTTCCTTTTCCTTTACATTCTTTTATTATTGTTACTTGATCTTATATTGTAATAGCATAGTTATATAAGCTGAGACATGTAAATATAATTAGTTACTCTGAAGATGTTACTGGTTAAGTGACGAAACGTTAGTCTAAATAAATTTTCTTAAAATGTTCAATCTTGTGTTTTAATATGGCGTTCCGGAGAATTATTTGCTGGGCAATTATTTTTATTGCCAGGTTATGGTATATCGTTGATAATCCATTTGCTTCCAAGGATGTTGATAAAAAGCGAATGATACGTCAGGACAAAGGGTATAATACAATAATTCAGAATGACTGCTTAAGATGGGCCTGTAATTCGAGTGACTGCCTGATATAAGGCCTGTAATTCAGATTATTATATGACAATGGCGTCGTTTTCCTAATAAGGCTCAAAGAACTGGTCAAATCAAGGAGCACAATACACACTAAATTCCGTATTGCACACTTCTATACCAGTTCAACCGGTTTAGAATAGATAAAATCTGCTTGTATAGAAAATGCAAAGTAAAATGTGTTAATATACACACTGCTGTAGTGAATGTGGGAGAGCTTGGAGACGATACATGGGCGATCGTCAAGCTCGTATCCTCAGAAAAATTATTCTGAGTCCCGGACAGGAATCGTCAGAACTCTTCTGATTGCCGGTGAGACGCTCTAACCATTGAGCCACCGAGACTCAGATGGAGAGTGAAGGTTACAATGATGTACTGGTTCGATTGATATATGTACTGCCTATGCGCATGGTCAATCGAGATATAGTCTGGAAACTCAGCTACAGTCTTTGTTCTATCTTTTTGTTCGTCTTTATGCAATTTTGTGCACGGTGCACGGTCGCTGAACCTATTGTATTTTAGTATAATGAAGCAATAATCCAATAGAATCGTTTGGGTTTAATCGTTCAACCGTGTTGTTTAAATATTAATAAACCTAAAACAAAGGATGTGCAGGTTGTTTAGATGTATGGTACGGTTCAACATCAAAACGTAGCTCATTATAGTCGCTTTGAAGTTTGCCGAGTTTCCAGACCATATCTCGATTGACTATGCTATGCGGCAGACACTATATATCGGTAAGGTTTGGATATGTTAATATACACACTGCTGTAGTGAATGTGGGAGAGCTTGGAGTAGGGTACAGCGGGACTCAGAATAATTTTTCTGAGGATACGAGCTTGACGATCGCTCATGTATCGTCTATCGCAAAGTAAAATGTCGGATGCGAACTGTCTATTTCATTTGAACAGTCATGTGATAAATATCCCATTGAATGGTTTTACCGATAATACGGTCGGGCATTTTACTTGTTTCTCGCATTTTTCTTTCAGCGCTCAAATGATCGGTAAAACAATTCGATAAGATGTATGTAATTCATTGCGACATATACAGGGCTGCTTATAATAATACATGTTTTACGGTAGTGATGAAACAAAACAAATAAATAAATTAAAGCAAAAGATTTTAAGCAATCGTGTCACCTCATAACTTCAGCAAAACTCATTGCTTCATCAATGCCAGGAAATGTCCCCATAACATCATGTGCAAGTTTCTTACTAAGATTAACGGTATCTAAAAAGAGAATGCAAGTATCGCGTTTATTGAACTAGTATAAACATACTAGAAATACGTGGACGAAACAACCCCTCGCCTGGTAACTCATGTTCGAAGCTTTGATAGTGTAGTGTTCACGTCTTTAAAGGTCAACTATACCTTTTGAAGTTATTCTATTTTTCGATAGAATTTGAAAAGTTCAATTCAAAACCGAAGAAATTATTGAAATTGGTTACTCGGTTCTACTTTTATGATCTGTTAAAGATCGAGTTTTCAGCCCTTTTGCTTTAATAAACTTAGTTGAACAACGACCGCGTCGGAAGAAAGCCTGGTACTACCGGTATGTGATGTCATAATGATGTCATACGGCAAGAAAATACGGTATATTCTGGTTTTATTTTAGTGAAGTTTGGAATACTGTTTACTCTTAGGTGAGTGATAAGTGACAAACCAAATATCAAGCACTGGAATATTATTTTGTTCAATAAACCTATTACCAGTATGACACTATGACGTCATACCGGTAATAGTGCCATTCTTCTCAAAACGCGGTCGTGCAACAAGAGATCCGAAGAAATACTCAATAAAACCTACAAAGTTAGATGATATCTCTTTCGGAGGAAAATAGAACCTCAAAAGGTATAGTTGACCTTTAACATGAAAATAAATAATAACTCATTCATTTACCAATCTACCTAGATTTTCAATGCAGAATAACTACGAGAGGCTGAAAGCTTGTGTTTTTTAACAATAACAAGACGCCCGCTAGGCGTTAACTCGGGCTACTTTTGGGCTGGCAGCGTGGCGTACTGTATATAAAAAAGTAGAGTGCTGCATAGACAGTGTTTTGGATATATAGCAAAGTGAAAAGGTAGTAAACTAACAAGAATTTTAGTAACAAAATTTTTAATAAAAAAATCTTGGCAGTTTACCACCTTTTGTATATATATATATATATATATATATATATATATATGAAGGAATGGTTTTAAACTTCTTCAGGCAAAATTGCCTCACGGTTCGCAAAAACCTGACGGGAAATATTATTGCGCAATTTTGTGGAATCCCGAAAAAAATAAAGCCCAATTTAAGACACGTGCTACCCCTGTAGCCCGAGTAATAAATAACCCAAATTGTTTAATTTTTGGGTATCCATCGATATCAATAGCATATTTATTAATAATCGATATGCATAATCTATGAATGACCTTAATTTAATATGCACTTAAAAGTAAATGGTTTGAACCTAGGAGTATCATTAGATGTGTGAAGTTGATAATCCAGGTTGTTGTAGTCTTGAGAAAGACTATTGTTGGTGAAACCGGCAGAAACCTAAAAATCAGACTAGTCGAACACAAATAAGCTACTAGAAACGGAGACAGGGCTAATCACATAGCTGAACACCACGTGCAAACAAAACACGATATTGACTGGGACTCGGCTGAATGTGTCACCTTTAACACAAACTACAAACAGCGACTTACATAAGAAAGTTGATTTACCAACTTGGAGCATATACCACTTAACAGATCACAACAATTACCAACACCATACAAAAGACTTCTTTGCACACACCAACGAACAATAGACCTACCGACAAACAATACACCCACGCTTAACGCATGATGCAACACCCACTCACATTGATTATGATACAAACAACCGATGACGAATAATATTGGCCCACGCTTAACGCAACACGCACTAATTATGACACAAACAAACGATGACGTAATGAACCAGACGTGTATAAAAAGGAAAAGCTGACAAAGGAAATGTTGTGCGAGCAAATTCGCTCTGAGTATCAGGCTTCCAGGAAGAGGGAAAGAAAGCCTGACACAAAGTATTTAAGTTTGCCCTTCCGCATACACGTCACGCCCCATCGAAAATTTTAGCCAATTAAAACCACTTCCTGTTTTGTAGTTAATGATTGAAATGTGTCAATATTCTCCAGGATGATGGAGACGTTTTGAATCGGACCGCACGTTTCTTCTGTCTCACTGTTTTCTGAGACAACAAAGAAAGAGTTTTTGAACACATTGCCTGGGAAGGCTGTAGTAATTGCAGAATTGTTGTTGGTATTGGGAATTTGTTGGTATTGGGTTATAAAGCAGCTAGGAAAATAGTGAGCTGCTACAAGCTGTTCGTGGCCGATTCACCAGTGAGGTCAGTAAGGGAAAATCGAACATAAAAGATGTCCAAAGTCCAACTGGCCTATTATTTTGCTTTTCAGTTGAGTTTGGACATAGTGTAGTTAGTAGAAGGGATGGTTTGGAAGGTCTGCAAAAGTCATTGTTCTATGTTGTTGTTCACTTTCACGGTCACTGAACGTATTGTATTTTCTGTATAATGAAGCAGTCATCCAATAACAACGTTCGGATTTAATTAGTGTAGTCCTTCGCCGTCACATGTCCATAGAATTTGCTTTCTCCAACCAATAACAAACAATAACGTGACCATTGCGTCATCTTGAAAGACAATGGAGCTTCCAAACCACCCCACCCCACCCTCTACTAACTATGGTTTGGACCACCAATAGTTTCGTCGTAAAGTTTCTTATTTTAAAATATGAGTTGTTATACGTATTGAAATCCATGTTGTCAAGGTGTTGACAGTTGTGAAGCGTTACGGAAATTATACATGCAACTTTCCCACGCTATATATACACCTTGACAACACAGATTTGAATACAGGTACATGTACGTATCAACGGCTTTATTAAACTACGAAACTTTACGACAAAACCGCTATTGACGGTCCAAACTCAACTCGAAAGCGCAGTATCTCCGACGGCCAAACGAAAGAAAGGTCCACCGCAAGCTGAAAAAGGCAAAGCGAAGGCAATGCCTAATTAATAAAAAGATCGCTCTTTGAAATATCGGCAAGCCAGATAAACTCTCGGTCGTAAATGCAGAAATACTTCATCTGATACTGATTCCCGTAGTCGGAAAGATTGCGAAAACGTCTTTTCTCTCAACCACCAGGCTCTCGATCACACGTCTTGTTCCTCCTTTATGCTTGTTTGTGGAAAAACTTGAGATCTGCTTCTAAAGCTACTTTGAATTCCCTTTTGTGCATCAAAATCGCCAGAAACATTAAATATAAATTTTGATTATCGATTGACGACACTGTAGCTGTATTTTCAGAATTCCAAATACACTTCCTATTTTCATTTCCGTTAGTTTATTATTACCCCTCATGGTAGTATGGTACGCGCTTCTGAGCAAATGCCCCACGGTGTCCTGGGAGCTGGTCATGCTAAATTGACTCATGCATAAGCCTGTAATATTCTGTGCCCGGTAAACTCAGGAGCCGTTTGAATAAATACATGTATGGGTTCTAACCTGTCTCATCCAGAAAATCTTCAGGCAATTTAGAAAAACCTACATTTGGGTCTATTTCCTATTTTAAAGAATGGGGAAAAAATATTATTAAGATGTCACATACAGGTATACAAAACACATAAGCATACTATATTATACAGTACCGCTCAGAAATAACCTAACAATGCGGTTGCGCTTAGATAGCGGTTTGGTTGCGGTTTGGTTGCGGTTTGGTAGCGGTTAGGTTTGCTACACATAATATGTGTGGAAACCGCTCGTAGTTTAAAAATGTAGCAAAGCCACCAAAAGAAAAATAGATCTCCATGTTTGGCTTAATTCTTTGTTTGTTTCATGTCTGTTGACAAGAAATATACTCGAGCAAGTTGCCCAGTTGAAACGTTGTGCTTTCGCCGTGGTAAACTCAATTCAAATTATTACAAGGTGTTGGAATATATACATTTTAAGACAAACGGGGTCCAGTTGCGAAAAAGCAACATCAAGGCCTTCCGGCTGTAATTGAACCCGCGACCCTGCGATGCCACTGAGCTACGGAGGTCGTTGCCGACAGCCTAGTCACGAGTTCTGTATATATAATGGTGGTAATGCTGGGAGAATAATTGGATATATTACAAGTAATATTTGGCATTTCATTCGATACATGTTCTCAGGATATATCTCGGCGACTCAGTGGTCAGAGCACTGCACTAGCATCGCGGGTTCAATTCCAGCCGGAAGGCCTTGATGTTGCTTTTTCGCAACTAGTCCCGGGTTGGTATTAAAATGTATATATTCCAACACTCGAAATTTTCCTACCAATTATATCCTCAATTCAAATTATGTTCGAATGTATACTGCCCTAGAATAAATACTGAATATATACATTTGTCTACCGTGCTTCGGTTGAACTAATGATGAATCGGATTGACAGCCTAATCAGATTGAAAATGCGCAATTGAAGTCAAGAGTAAGCATTATTTTGCACGTTTTCTGACACGCAGGAATTACACATGCGTATGAAGTTCATCTCGAGTCAAACCATGTTTACGTGACGTAGATCGGAAAATTTCGAGCGGATTCACAATTGAATCTCAAGTCAATCCACCCAATGCCGTGGGTCGAGTAGTCAACCATCGTTTCGATCGGCTCGAAAACTTTCATTCCGCTTAATTTAAACGAAACAAAGAGCAAGAACAGGGGAGATTTAACTTGGACACTCAATTCACTTCATGTAAGGAGGGCATATCGCACGACCAGTTTTCCTGGACATGAAAGGTATTTTCTTATGCAAGCGATATTTTTCGTAAACAAGCGAAAAAATCGTATACATATTAATGATAAAGGAAGTGACGTTTTTGTGATATTTACTCCAGATGACTCCAGATGACTGGAGTAAAACAACTCGATTCCTTGCGTAAAAAGTCAGCTTTCCCATTTTACCAACAACGTTGGCGAACAGTGAACTCAAAAGACGCCAAACATCGGAAATGATCGTACAGTATATCCTATTGTGCGAAATTAGAAGTTGCGGTCATGCGACGCTGCTGCTGCTACTGCTAGTAACTGCTGCTGCTACTGTTACTACTACTGCTGCTTCTGCTGCTTCTGCTACTGCTGCTACTGCTGCTGCTACTGCTTCTGCTGCTTCTGCTGCTGCTGCTGCTACTGCTGCTGCTGCTACTACCACTGCTGCTGCTACTGCTGCTGCTAGTATCGACGATATCGACGACAACGTTTCTGTCTCGTTGTCGTTGGTGCGCACATTGGTGAGAGTGGAGTCCAATTCGACTCGTGCACCATCACTGGCAAGTGGTGCGCCACTGGAAACGATCAGCCGTGAGTGTCTCTAGTGTGTGGACGGAATGTTGCATTGCTTGAGCACTTTATGGATGTCAGCTTTGAACCGTTTCCTTGGTCCCCCAACTGATCTTGTACCATGGGAGAGTTCGCCGTACAGGATCCGACGAGGTAAACGGTTATCAGGCATTCTGATGATGTCCAAGCCATCGGAGTTGGTTTTTCCATAAAGACTTCGACAGGCAAGCAGCCGGCCCTTAACAGGATCTCCGAGTGAGGGACTTTGTCTTCCCAAGTGAGGCGGAGAATACACTGCAAATAATTGCAGCGGCTGCAAGCACTTAATGTGCCGCCTGTAAATTGTCCATGTCTCACAGACATACAGTACAACAATCTTGTGAGACACATCGCCTCATAGACCACTTTGGTTCTATCAGTGATGTTTCGGTTGCTAAAAACTCTTTGAACTGTTCAACTGTCTCTAGATCCAAGCCATTGATGGTGAGAGTTGGTGGGTTCACGGCAGCTCGGATGGCAGGCTGACAAAGGACTTCAGTCTTCCCTTGGCCACTTTCGTTTTGCCGTTGGGGTCTTCACACAATACCCTTGCGCTGGGGGCCTTTACCTGCGTCTCGGTAGATCAGGGTTTGAAGTCAGAGTAACAATCCGAGGTTAACGAGCCCCACCTACCTGTATGAATGGATGGGCGTTGACTCATAACGAGTTCATCCGCCCTTTGACAGCTCTTATTTTTCTTGCCGCTGGGTGTCCACACACCCTCCTCACCACAGGCAAGCCTGGTTGGGGAGGCAAGCCTGGTTGGGGAGGCAAGCCTGGTTGGGGAGGCAAGCCTGGTTGGGGAGGCAAGCCTGGTTGGGGAGGCAAGCCTGGTTGGGGAGGCAAGCCTGGTTGGGGAGGCAAGCCTGGTTGGGGAGGCAAGCCTGGTTGGGGAGGCAAGCCTGGTTGGGGAGGCAAGCCTGGTTGGGGAGGCAAGCCTGGTTGGGGAGGCAAGCCTGGTTGGGGAGGCAAGCCTGGTTGGGGAGGCAAGCCTGGTTGGGGAGGCAAGCCTGGTTGGGGAGGCAAGCCTGGTTGGGGAGGCAAGCCTGGTTGGGGAGGAAAGCCCGGTTTAGTCGCCGACAACCAGACCATGAAACAGGTACAGTAGTACTGGTTTACAATGGTACCAGAAGCAGGACAACTCTCACAGAGTGACCTAACGACCTATTGGTTTGATCTATAGATGTTTGACCCACAGTAGGTTCGACCGAAGTTTGACCTACTGTACTGTAAGTTTTCGTTAGGTTATTTCTGAGCAGTACTGTTATTTCTGAGCAGTACTGTAATTACAACATGTGGTCAGAGCATCTCACTGACTGACCACCAGAAGATGAGTTTGTCTCAGATCTGAGAGGTCTAACACATTTAACATCACGCTACATGTACATGTCATGGTTAATATCAATAAAATTTGCACTATGGTATATTGAAATACATTATCCAGCTGGATTAAGCTTACCATGGCATACAGATTTGGATATTGCTTAATCTTGGTTGGAGTTTTGCCAAATTTCTGATCAAACGCATCTGAAATATTGTGAGCTGGATCTGTTGAGATGATAAGGACACTCTCTCGAACCTTGGCTAATGCAAGTGCAATGCTACAGCTAATACAAAAAAATATGTCCTTGTTCAGTCATGTTTATTGAACAACTGTACTGTACGTAGATTGAGGCAGGAACATGAATGACGTCAATTCAACTGGAAAAATGTGTCAATGTGTTGAAATGACATCATTCATATTTCTATCACTCTTATTAGTTTGTTTTATGAAATAGCTATTTTCTATTTCCATCTTCTAATATTTTTATAAAGTGTCTTTAGAATATTTTCGATATTTGTGTCTCTAAATTTTCTGGGGGAGCATTGCCCCAGACCCCCAAAATTTATAATTTTAGGGAAAGCATACCCCCCAGGGCAAGAAGTGCATTCCCAGTGATTTCTAAAAATATAGCACAAAGTAATTTCTAAAATATGTAAGATTACAAAGGGACATCCTGTAATTAGTACAAAAAGGTTGATCAGATTCACATCTAGAACTGAAACTGAACTCATTGTGTATAGTAAAGCCTTCTTCAGACACACTTCAGATTAAGTAAAAAGCAATCAAACAATCATGTACAACTGGATTTCAGGTGAAACCTTGTGCTTAACGTCTTTTGATGGCTGATCCTCCACATGCCTTAAGGGTTTAATGACATGGAACTGAAAGGCCATAAAAAGTAAACATCAGTACTCATCATTCTTGATATTGAAGATATACACTTATTTGAGAAACTGAGAAAGGAGTTTTACGTTTAAGAAAGTTAAACATGTGATGCCAAGGCAAGTAGGGATTATATCGAATTGTGAAAATGTAATTGAAAATTAATGACCAGTCCAAACAAACGTGAGTGATTGATATGACATTTTCAGATAGTTCATAAATCGCAAAATTTGTTGAATCTAAAATCTTATGATGTCAAACATTGGCTCAACCAATCTTGACCAATCAATCAATCTCTTTCCAATTGCATCTTATTGAAAGTAACTTGTATTGAACATCTTTCCGTGGGTTAACAATTACTTCAACTACTATACAAAATCAATGACTGAATTAAAATAAAAATAGCTGATACCTCATTATTATTCTTATCATGGGAGTCCTCCCAACCAGAACAATATCATAATTTACACACAAATTTACATAATTTATGTTATAAATTTATGTTTTAATTTATGTTTTATAACATAATTTATGTTTTAAATTATGTATTTAATAAAGTTTATTATTATTATAACATTATTTCATTGATAATTGAAGCTGAATTGAGCAAGTTACAGTGAATTCAAAATACAGCTGCTACTGTACCTGTAGACTTGTTGCAAGGGTTAAAAAATCAGAACATATCTCCCCGTGCTTCGTAATCTTCGCTGGTTGCCAGTAGGCTAATGCGATATATCGATATTTTCGATAAATATCGATATTTTGAAAATATCGATAAGCGATATTCAATTTTACGCATATCGATAATATCGAAAGTTTCAACTTCACTAAACACCCAAGTCGATTTTAAAAAAATAATTTCGGCAATTATTGTCGTAAAGTAGAGAACAGCATACGCTAATTGAGGTGACGAGATCTTATTGCGTTTAAAAACACGTAGCGCCGGTCCCGCAAAACAAAAGACCAATGCCTCCCATAGACGAGATGTCGCGTAGGAAGACAACTTAAATAGCGATGTAAACAAAGTGTAATTACTCTAATTCGAATCAGTTAATGTTTTCTCAAACTAAAAGTCTTGGCTTGGTAACACTGTGCGAAAATAGGTGAGATAACTGTCAGCCACAAGACAAAGGACATGCTCTTAATGCTCTGCGTGCTCTGGCGGCATTGAAATAGATTTAAATAGAACTTACGCAGTTTAGCATAGACCAGGTTTAAAAACAAAGTATCAGAATATCACGGCTAATCCCGCAGTTCTGTCGCGAAGTAGTCAAACTAATTTCGTTAATGTTCAAGTGTTCAATCAACTCAAGTCTCTAAAATGTCGAAAAACGAGTCCTACTGTTGGTGTTTCTTGCTGCAAATTTGTAAATTTCTCTTTATAGAATGCAAAAAATTGTAAATAATTACTATCTGTAGATTCAACATTCCATGCTTGATAAACTTAATACCGCGCGTGCACCGGAGGTAAATTGAGTTTTCGTATTTGCTTCAATTTCGATATTCGATATCGCCGATATTATCGAAAAAAATTTTCGATATCGATATATCGATATTTTTCAATATCGCATTAGCCTAGTTGCCAGTGAGATCAAGGATTGTTTTTAAGATACTATAATAATTACTTTCAAAGCTTTACATGGCCAGGCACCTATTTATATTACTGATTTACTAACTAAATATAAACCTACTCGTGCTTTAAGATCATCTGACCGAAATCTGCTACTTGAGCCAAAATCCAAAATGGTGACTCATGGAGACAGAACATTCTCGGTTGCCGCACCAAAACTGTGGAATTCATTACCTCAGGAAATTAGAAGCATTGATATGTTAAGTTGGTACCAGGTGGAATTGTGAAGAGCCAACATCGATTAGGCCAGAAAGTGGAAAATACATGTAGACCGTGCCCATGCAAGCAATGTCAACTGTATACTTTGGTTTCATTTCTTCCTACCTTTACAATACCATATTTATATAATAACCATATTATTATATCCACTGCCATTCTCACTAGATCAATTATGGCTTTAGTTTTGCAATTACCAATTGAAACCATTCAAATGTGATTAGTTCATCGATTGCTATTGATAATCATTACCAATAAATATATGTCATAAAAATCCCCATCAATATTCATCGATTATCAATATCAATCGATTAATTGATATCGATTATTATTTAACAAAGAACAAGCCAGTGTTTTCTATGAGTATAGTCAATGAGGCAGAGCCGAGTTGACTATCACTAATAGAAAACAATGGCGAGTTGTCTAATTGTTTTAGTATAAATTTACAAATTTCTAACCAAGAAATATTAAGTTTAATACAGTATAACTTTTATTCCACATTTTTCATGAAAAAAGCAAATATTCTTTCGAAATCACGCAACATTTACCCAAGAGGTTTCTATTAAGGGATAATACGTCCTGCGATAGCCAATGAAATTGAGGATTTGTGACAGAAACCTGTCAATTTATACAAATGAACTTCTATCGATAATCGATAGGGAGCAATTATAGAATACCCGTCCACTTTTGAAACCGCATTTAAAGGCAGAAATACAAACCAGGTTGCTCTAAAATCCCTTTAAATATAATGTCGAAGGTTTATATTGTGTGTTCTTGTTGATAGTTATCAAATTAAATGGGGTTTTAAAATAGAACGAAGCAATTGTATATGATGAACTTTCCGTAATTTGACCCTTTTACTAACTGTCAACAGATACAAATAGCGAAAGTGGACGGGTATTCTGCAATTTAGCGATCGATAGAAGTCGATTTATAATAGATTATTAGGCCAATATTAAAGCCAAATAATATGATAAACTCAGACAAATAAAAGTAACTTACCTACACGTTGTCTTACCAACACCACCCTTCCCTCCAACAAATATCCATCTCAAAGAGTTTTGATCAAGAAGGTTTTTGATAGATGGTTCAAGCGGTTCCAAATCATTTAAGTCTGGAGCTTCCGCCATTTTTAATGAGATAAAAGGACAACGAGGAAAACGTAGGACATTTGAGGATCAAAGTGGACTTCAGAGGAATTAAACATGGCCGGCATCAGCGACGTAAAGTAGCGAAAATGTGTGGAATATTTTGCTCAGTTTTAACTTCTTTTCCTGATGCAGTGTGTAGCTGTAAGGTTGGTACTTGTCTGCTATTATTCATTCTTCATAGGAGCTACATATCCCTCTATAAAATGCTATAAAATGTGGTGATCTAAACGTGTTGACAGTGTTCAAATATGTGTTGCGTTGGCAGTGTGGAAATACATTAAATTGAATACTATAAAAGGTTAGTGTACTCCTACACACTATTTAGGCAGTACACTAATCTTTTCGGGCATTTGATATATAAAATGTTGTGATGCACAACGGAATTGAGGTTTCAGTTTACCGTCCGAGGATTTTCAAAATATGATGCAGCTTTTGTTCATTATGATTATTTGAATCATTCATTATCTGGTCGGAAAATAAAATGATGTTTGTCTTTTGATTTTACTCAAAAGTGCTCTCAAAATGCAGGAAATGCCATTTCAGAGATTCTAAATTCAAAAATTTTGTGGGGAAAATCCCCCCGGACCTCACTTTGTGGCAGGTCACACCCACGTAGTACCGCCACTGCAGGGTCTGACTCTTATTCGGACAACATTCAATAAGAATCAGAGAATGAAGAGTGGAGATTGAAGAGTGGAGACTTGCGTTTCATAGGAGTTAAAGATCAAAGGACGTCGAAAAAGTTTTCGCTCTCAGACCCCCCTGACTGGCGCAAAACATTTTTTTGAAAATTGTAAAACCCCCTGACTGGCATACAAAATTTTGGAGATATTGTTGGCGTAAATCTTCGCCAGATGAAATACAAACTTTCCAGTCTGGATACTTTGGCGATACGCGCAGTCAGCGTTTCAGATTTTGGCCGGCAAAGCCGAATTTCTCTGTGTCTCCATCGTATTTCGCCGTCGCTAGATAGACGTTTTAAAACCCCGTTTTGTGTGAAAATGTTCGAAGTAAACTTGCTCTTCGTCACTAGCGGCTAAATCTAGCCTGCGTAGCGGCTCTCGAAGGGGTGGGGGGGTTAGGAGAAGAGCGAAAATTTTCACGCAGGGGACTGGGGAGGGGAAGGGGAAGGAGAGCCTGCACGAAGTCCACTGTTTTGTCGTATTTACTCGTCCTCTCAGTGGACGAGAAATGTGATTGGTTGGAAATGACAGATATCCTAATTATTCATTATTGCGCGCCATGGCACAGAACACATGTGTTTACGAAGAGAGTAGACTTGCTCCAAGTCTGCCTCTTGGTGTTTCGAGACGGGTTTGTTTCGAGACGGGTTAAGTTTGTTTCAAGACAGGTTTATGTTTTGGTTTCAACAATAAATTGTTGTATGCGGGCGAGCGAGCGAGCGGGGGAGAGTCTGCATACAACAATTTATTGTTGAAACCAAAACATAAACCCGTCTTGAAACAAACTTAACCCGTCTCAAATAAACCCGTCTCGAAACAAACCCGTCTCGAAACACCAAGAGGCAGACTTGGAGCAAGTCTACGAAGAGAGGTATATTAAAATCGCTGTGATGCTCTCAAGATTTGGGAAGAGTTTGATATTTCAGTCGCTGGCATTCTTCACACTGCATATGTTCTGGTCATCGTTATTTTAAAAAGTATGATTGCCGACGAGATATCAGAGCTCAAGTCAATGGGAATAACAGCGTGCTCTATTGGCGACTATATTGTCAACTGAGTATGGACGATATTTTCGGGCCTATTGGGCCTATTCTATATGGATCTGTAGAGTATGTTACGGACGCGAGGTTTATCGAGGAGTTGAAAAACCTTATATTTTCAGTGAAAACTTGGCAGCGTGTGCAGATTATCTGTCAATTTTTAAACGTTTGACTATACCGGGTGACCCAAAAAAAAGTACTCCGGTTTGATTCATAATAACTTCTAAACCACTGAAGCTATTAAACTGAAATAACTTTCATTAGATAGATGGAAGACTAGCTTAGATTTTGATATATTACAGTTGTATTTTACTTACAAATTCACGGAGATATTAATGTTCAAAATAGGTAGCATATTTCTGGATGTGTCTAAAATATGCAAAAAACGCCGTATCAAATACTTAATGTTGGATGTCTCTGGGGAGTTGCATGTTATGTCTTATGGAGTTATGGTTTGATTGTGTTTCATAATTCTGAGTTTATTCTGAACATGAACAAATTTGCAATGTACCACATGATCAGCAACCGCAGAATTTAGAAGAGCTTCGCAGCATGCCGTAATCTAGAACAACGAATGATCCATGACTCCTTCGACGCAATGGTGTCACGGGCTAGGCAGTGCATTCGTGCTAGAGGACACGCGATTCCGAACGAATAAATCTTGCTTGTATTTTGCAAATAATAATACTTCGTTTCATAATAAACAATTTGTCAAGTGGCATTTATTTACTGCTAATAGTGCGTGTTTCAGTTGAGCAAAGCTTGATTAATATTTGATACGGCGTTTTTTGCATATTTTAGACACATCCAGAAATATGCTACCTATTTTGAACATTAATATCTCCGTGAATTTTTAAGTAAAATACAACTGTCATATATCAAAATCTAAGTTAGTCTTCCATCTATCTAATGAAAGTTATTTCAGTTTAATAGCTTCAGTGGTTTAGAAGTTATTATGAATCAAACCGGAGTACTTTTTTTTGGGTCACCCGGTAGTATGTTCATCGACAAATAGAACTTTCTTCCTTGATGTTTTTGCGCCAGGAGAGCATTGCCGTGGAAATTTCCGAATAGGATTTGCTCTCTCTGGAGCGACGGCTTCAGCTACCTTTCTCTTCACTGCATATAATGCATGAGATTTCGGGGTTTACATCGGGTTTGATCGCTATCGATATAAACGGTTTGTACGTCTCCACAAGATTTCTTAGTTTTCTTGCGCACGGACTCCAAGCTACTTGACAAGATAATGTAGATGGATCTATAGACTTCTTACACAAGCGGCAACATTCGTTTTGATATGTTTCAGATTTTTTTCGTGGATTTATATTTTCATAATATTTTCTTTAGCCGTAAATTTGCAAATGTAAACAAACACTGCTATTGGTTAATTTTGACAGCTATTGAAAATGTGATTACCGTGCGCGGATACGACAAAACAGTAGACCTCCTGCAGGCTCTCCCTTCCCCTCGCGCGCGTTTTCGCTCTTCTCCCTCCCTCCCCCCCCCCTTCGAGAGCCGCTACGCAGGCTAGGCTAAATCTAGAATTTGCACATTGGCCACCATATTGAATTCTACGGCACGCTGGAGTCTGGGATCTACCAGACTCCAGCACGGTATAATTCAATATGGCGGCCAACATGCAAATTTTAGATTTATAAACATGAATGAATTTTTACTTATGAAATCTGAATTTCACACTTTCCAGGGGGCATGCCCCAGGACCCCCTAGCAGGAGAATTTCATTATCCAGACCCTTTCACAAAAACCTGAAACGCTGCACAGCACTATCGTCGTTTCGGGAATTTGCAAATGATGTCGAACAAATGGTGACCGATCATTGCTGATGCGGTGGAACGTATCGAAGGCTTCATTATTAAAAAGTGTGTACAGTGCACACTGTGCAAATGATGTAAATAGTATATTTGAATGTCTTGATAATGATGTGGAAAATCTACCAATAATGAAAATTATTTCGAATAATGAAAAATTCATGCAGTAGAAACAAGCCCATGTGCGAGGTGGACAGTAAACTGAAACCTCAATACCATTTGCCTAAAAGTATTAAAAGGGCCAACTTTTAGGGTACAACTACTCATAAATTTCTATTATACTGTATACTTTGCTTTAATAGAAACTGGAAGAGAACATACGGCCTTTGTTCTGCAGACGTGGTCCCGATTTCGTTGGGCAAAGAGAAGTCAAAATTCCGTTTCCGTCGGAACAAAATGTTAGAAGTGGGAAACAAGAAAATGATGGGACCTTGGCTGTACGTTTATCAGCTAGTGTCCTTCATCTGAGAGGTGATAACATCGCAGAACAACCGCTACAGGACAATAATGGTAACATCTTGGCATGGAATGGCGAAATATTTAGTGGTCTTAAAGTAAGAAACCTGTGTGTGTGAATTGGGCGGTTTTTTGGCAAACCGAAAAAAATCGTTTTTTCTAAAAAACAGTTTTACGGTTTCGCTTATATTATAAGAAAACCAAAAACCAACTGAAGAATCGTATATCGCCGACGTCCATCCCTGTAATAGGGTCCTACTAAACACCGTGCGGGAACGTCCGCGAACATGGGAGCTCACTGAACGCCACCGAAACCGCGTATGTGATCCCGTAAAGGCCAAAAAGAGAATTGTAATGCTAAATTTGCATGTTAAATTCGTCAGTTTTTAAAGCGAATGCTAATATGTGTGAGTCAATTCCAACTGCGACCCCCCCCCCCCCCGATTTGACTTTGCTTACTATTGATTCCTCACGAATGAATGAACAAAATCACACACAGAATATAAAGCACTGCCAAAGGGCACAGCAATTATTCGCCGAATGCCGCGATCACTTTCAATGCCGCTACGGCTGACTTCATTTATGGTCTCACAATATCACTGCTAAAATTATCATAGACAGAGGTTTTGAATACTTTCAAATCGTCTAAATGAAATATCTTAATCTGTTGAACACTTTAAAAGTTTCAATGTTCGTTTCGTCTTTCGAAAATGTTTTCCCTTGCACTACAAATGTCCTTTTAAAGTATGCAGAGCATGCGTTCCTTCCGCAATGAACGCAGGCTCTGGGCACGAGATTGACGAAGTGCATCAAATAATTTTGCAACGGCATCTGGTCAGTACCAGATACCGTGGGGAGGGGCAATCTAGAGTGGGCATCTGGTCCTGTTACACCGGCTTTAAAGTGCCACTACGATGAAAATTCACCCCCGTCTTTTAGATTTTCTTTAGCATAGAATAGTATTTCAGGGTCGAAAGTGGTCGATGTAAAAAAACAACTAAAAAATTGTATTTTGAAGTAAGTATTTTGAGCTCTGAGATCACTACTTATTTAGGCCACCATTACTAAGAACGTGTTCCAAGTGAGCCCGCAATTTCAAAAGGTAATATTGTTTGTGACGTCAGATTCTCAATGCTACGCCTGCATTTCAGTCGGGTTTTCTTGTTTTCTTCGAGAAGTAGATGAAATGTCCAGCCTTTCAGACGATGAATTTGAAAAAACGACCTTGATCACTATGGATTTACTTGAAGAATTAGCCATGTGGAATGTTCGGGTCAGGAACATGATCGATTAATGGCAGACATAACAACTCCAGATTCGGAGTCAGAAAAACAACACTTGCAATCGTCGAATCGCAAAACTGTTTCGACCGAGTAATATTTAGCAACTCTGCTTTATAAATACGTAAAAATATCGATAGGTAAACATGTGATCGTGTGCATGTATATTTAATGTACACTCTTCAGTGTGCATCTTTTGTTGGTTGTGGTGGATCTGTGCGTTACCCAGACCGCAGGGCCGTAGCGATTGGGGGGTGTCGGGGGTGTGACACCCCCCTGAAAACAGGTTGTCAGCAAATGAAGGATTCAGCAGGCTGAAACATTCAGCAGGCTGAAGCTAATCAAGACATACCTAAGAACGACAATGAAGGAACAACGATTGGAATCGCTAATGTTGATCTCTTGCGAGAAAGATATTACAAATGCCATTAACATGGACGCCATTGCAGCTAAATGGGTGGAACTTAAAACACGAAGAATTACGTTTAGTTGAGCGAACCTGTAGGCTGTAGTACCATTCAGATAAATTTAACTTGAGGTCTGTAACGGACCTACGGTCGGCTATGATAGCCGGAAATAACACTAATAAAACCTTCATTGCAGTTTTATCGAAACGCTAAGCGAAAAGACTTGTTTAATTCAAAGGAGAGTGACAGTTGGAGACGACTATAGAAGAATATTTTCGATCCTCGCAAAAAGTGTGATTTTCGTTAGTGCTTCTTGCGCGCAGGCTACTTTTCATGCAGTTACTTACGATATTTCAAATTAAATTAAAATCACTTTTACTGTGCGATCCTCATTTACTGTATCACGGTAAATTAGTGATTGCCAAATTTAACTGCACTTTACCTTTACTTAATATACATAAAGTGTTGACATAGTACCGAGTTAAAACACGGGAACATGTTATTCTTAATATGAATTAAGGCGTTGTCCAACAAAATCCTCGACAACGTAAATATATATCATGCAGTTTCAAAAAGTATGTGTAATGTTTAGTTAACTTGAAATAGCCACACCCATTTGCCACGCCCTTTTGTCGGCAAATGTTATACTCACACCCCCCCTGCTTAAACCGCTTCGCGACGGCCCTGCCAGACTGGCCTGCCATTGTACTAGATTTCTGTGCCCACATTCACCAAATTGAGTTTCAACCCACAGCCTCTGCATAACATGTTCAGCGCATTGCACTGCACAGTATCTGAAGCAGGTTTGTGGTTAGTGTAATGGGACCCAGCAGAGAAGATGGATTAATATCAGTGATTACCCAGAGTCTCTAGGGTATTCCAATTCCCTATAAATCCTGCTTAAGGTAATTCCTCAGTAATTCTTTCCGAAATGAAAATTTGCTGAAATTTCCCAGTCTGACATACAAATATTAAAACCAAAAAAAAAAGTTCGGGTCACCGACCTTGTTTAGAAGATATGGCATATCGCAGATCACCTCTTACTCAGTATGGTGACGTCATTGTGACCAATTTACGAGTTGAGTAAAAACCGCATTGCACAACTTTTTCTTGAACCTTTTGACAAAGATATATTTTTATTTTTCGCAACTACTAATTTTATACAAGAAAACATGGTATTTTAGGGGAAAAGAAACAGCTAACAGGGTTTATTATGATAAAGAAAGGTCGTTTCCCATATTCTTTGACATGTTATTTTGAAGAAACATTCATCAAAAATGTAAAATATTGTAAGTTGTAGAAATGATTTTTCTCGAAGTTTCTGTTATAACACATATAAGTGGTAGAAGAAAATAATTATTAAGGAAAAAATTATGGTCACCAACCTTCTTTAAGAACTATGGCCTTAAACCGGCATTATCAAGTAGTTTACAAACCTACTTGCACAGGAGCCCTAGCTAGACTTGTGTAACCGTTCTCGGAAAAAAATTGATTTAGTCCCTTAATAACTCTTCCCTACCAGTACATAAGCGGCCATTGTTAGATTTGGCACTAAATTGTCTGAAAATGGTCGGAATTTTTTGAAAGTGTTGAAACACTGATTATCGGATGTGCGCAGTAAATGTGCGCAATGCAAAACTGAGGCATCACCTTAATGACATTTTCCTATCACCTTTCCTGGTTAGTCACTGATATTGGTCCATCTTCTCTGCTGGCCAGAGACAGTAATTCCATTCTGCAAAGTTGCTATTTTTAAACCCAAAATTCAGTCAAACAAACTGAAATTGACTCTGAAGAAGGAGAACACCTGAGAGCTGAAGAACATCTGGACAATGTAAACTCAGACAAACAACAACAACAACATACTCGTTTGTGTTCTTTGCTATTGCAAAGGCCGAAAGGGTGACCATGAGACAGATTTCGTAGAGTTTCCCAAATACAGGCAGTGAGCAACAACGAGGTTACACGATCTACATCAACGTCTATTTAGTTGTGATCAACAAAGTAATCCGTAAAGCCTGGTTTCCACATGGTCGCTACGCTGCGGCAGTGAAGCAGTGAAGCAGTGAAGCGTGTTTCTTTTGTCATAAAAAAAGAAACACGCTTCACTGCTTCACTTCTGCGACCGTAAAGACAGCGCAGCGACCATATGGAAACCAGGCTTTATTGAGTACAAAATTAAAGGAAAAGGCTGACCGCTCAGTATAACCGAGCAATATTATGAACGACGACAATCCCTGTGTGAAGAAGGTATTGCACTAGTCTATAGCTAAGTGATCAGGAACTCACAATATATATTGTATTGTTTATTTACAAACTATTAAGAATTATTGGATGAGGCTGAGCAGGATATCCAGAATTATTCAGACCGACGTCAGTGTTATGCGCCGAAGGCTGAGGCGGATAACATTGACCGAGGTGCGTAAGCCGAATCCAATAATTATTTTATTATTCATTCTGTTACACTAACGAATAAAACAAACAAAAATTGAAAACAAACAAAAATTAATCAAATTTTCAGCACTAGCCATTGTGAACAATTCAAAACACAGCTCAACTCAAAATTTTCCCGCGTATTTGTAATTTCACGCAAAATACCGCTGGAATATCTCGGGCTCCGTATCTGTTTCCGCTGACAAATATTTGTTTCCGCTGAAAAATAGCGCGGGCACCTGCAAATACCGAGAATTATGTGTAGCTTTTAGCCAATGAAAAAACGAGAACAGAGTACAATGAATAATAACAGTAGTAACCTACCCAACGCATAACTTAAAGTTGTTCTGTTTATTGATGACAGGTTGATGATGCTGAAAGTGATACTGAGGCCCTCTTAAACAATTTACATTGTCTCTCAAATGGTGACGTTGTTCAGCAAATTTTGAAAACTGTGGAAGTTATTGAAGGGCCTTGGGGCTTTGTATATTACCAGGTAGATCATGTCTTGTTTTTAATAAGGACGATCTTTGTCGTGCACATAAGCTGAGGCTGTTTAAAAAATCCGACATACTGTAGTGTATAAGCGATCTTGCGTTACACCTAAAACACCTATCTAAAATTCTGGCGCTATATATATGTCCTCATGTAGGATTAATTAAACGGACCTGCATGTGTGTTTATACTAGTACGTTACGTTGAAAATAATAGCGTATAGTGATTTGCATCCTGATAATTCTAAGCGTATATAGTGACTAATGTGAACTACTCCAGATTATAAGCAGGAACCGTATAAACACACTACAAAGAAACGTATACAAATACTGATAGTTAACAGAAGACTTATCGTAGCGTAATAGTGTAAACCTCACCATTTAGAATTGGCTGAAAACTATATGGTTTCACTGAGCTAACTTGTTCCCGCGCTAGAACGTTTCTTTTAACAGAAACAATGATGGGGAAGTGCAGAGAGTATAGACGTTCCATTTTGTCAAAGTTGTCGAGTACACTATACAGCACTTGATTTTGTCACTGACTTCAGACAAAATCAAAGCGTAAATTAAGCCGATATAGATCCTCGAATTGGTGTGTACTAGGTTTTCTCGTTTTTCCGATCCGAATAACACTGATAAAATGGATCTTTATAAATGATCGGGTTTTACCATTAACCGGATTCATCGCCCCAGGCTCAGTAGACGTACCAGTTTGCAGTTTACATTGGATAAATTCAACCGACAAGCATTGTGCTTTCTGAATTTTTGTATATAGCTTATTCGTACTTAATTTCGCGCGTCTTTAATTTCGCGATTGTAAAAAAATCGCGAAATTAAAGACGCGCGAATAAAAATGCGCGCGAAATTTACACACGTGAAATTAAATACCATGGTAAGAAATTTGAATCACAAAAAACTTGATAAACATCATCAAAAACAACATGTACAGCTTATGTATCAACACAAATAATAAATTATTCGCATGTGGTAAGCTTCATTTTGCATCTTTTCTTGTGATTAATAAAGTTAATTTGCAAAGATTTCCTGGTTGAAGTTCAGATTTTTTTTAGAAAAATTTAATGCCCTTTTTTTCATTTTCCCCTATCGAAAACGCGAAAATAAAGCCTCGCGAAATACTGTCTCACCAAAATCGCGAAATTAAGTACGCGTGAAATTAAGTACGAATAAGGTACTCTTCTATTTTGACCGAAAACTGAATGTGGCATTCCTGTCAAAATTCCTCAGGCACAACAACACTGTCTTTGGTTTGGTCGAGATTACTTTGGACGTCGCAGTTTGTTGTGGCACCATCCAACTTCTTCAACTGACCTATTCGCAATATCATCAGTTGGCAAGAGAGATGGCCGAAAAGAAAATGTAAGCCATCGATAAAGTACAGTATGTAATAATTTAGGGAGAAATCCTTTAAAAATTGAATACTATTCGACATCAAGCGTCTTGTTAAATGTTTTCTAGGTCTTCGCGAAATCAGATGAAATCAATGTATCATTGAGCGTCTTGCATCAAAACAATCAACATTACACATTTGATTGTTTTCCTTTTTAGTTTTGGGAAGAGTTACCAGCGGATGGAATTTATTGCATGGATTTAAGAAAACTTGGAAATTATTTCTTAGGTAAGAACCGTAAGAACGATCATAACAAGTATTTATGAGCGCCCTGTCCAGCACTTTCAAAACAGCTACCGAACAACAGCAAGGAGAGAGAATTTACAAGTGCACCGTCAAGGCTCGCGCGCAATAAACCTGAAAAGTTCAGACTGAATGTTTGGATTTCCATTGCGGAGAAAATATTTGTTAAATATTGTTAAATAGAAACCTAACCAGCGTAGAAAAGATCAAACATTAAGTTGTTGGACAACCTCGTATACCCACAGAATGTTGCCTCCCCCTTTTCTCCGACCTTCCTCCGTGGAGGCAAAATGCCCTGGGGACGAGGTTGGGCGTTGTGGACATATTCCCAACGATTGGTTACAACAACGCTCAATACAGTACGACCGAGCTGTTCTATAATTTTTTTACGCTATCTATTGTTTTAACTAGAAATACGTATCTGCAATAACTCCTCGCTCGCCTGTTCTATCCCCCTAGAGTTAGTCATCCTACCCTCTACGAGATTTTTCCCATTCATTTTCCCCAGACCTAGCACGCCGTGCAATTGTTGATCGCAAATTGGGAAAGGCTAGATGGGATTACTCCTCCAGTTGGGATGGCGCCTCCAGTTGCAATTTGTCGTATATTTTGAACGGAGAACGTGTACAAACCTGTGTAAGTACCGAGAAATTAATCGGCAATCAGGCGTCCGCATCGTCGTATATTATTTTGAACGTTATCCAATTACCGAGTCTAAATACATAACATTCGCGCCTATTATATTACGCAAACGTGTATTTGTAAAAACGTACTATGTAGTTCGATCACAAATCGCCATTGACCGCTTCCCTTTGTCTGCCAAGTGGCAAGGCCGAGTATTGTCCGATTCAAACGAAGTAGTTATATATATATATTATTATTATTATTCATAATGCTAAATGCCAAATGGGTCATGTCACAAATTAGACAACTGATTGACCCTAACCAGTTCGGATCATTACCTGGACTGTCAACAACACATGGTCTCCTGTTCTAAGTCCACCATCTATACAAGGTCACTGATCAGCGCGACCAGTGTGTTCGTGTTTTACTCTTAGACTTCAGCAAGGCCTTCGATCGAATAAACCATAACATTCTGTTAAGAAAGATGAAGGATATGGCCATCGACCCTACCTTGATAGAGTGGGTAAGAAGTTTCCTGACCGACAGAAGGCAGCGTGTGAAGGTTGGAAATTCTACCTCCAGCTACCAACAAGTAAACGGTGGCGTCCCTCAGGGAACTGTTCTGGGCCCTATATTGTTTATGATAATGATCAATGACCTGTTAAAGGACTGGGAAAGCCGGTGGAAATATGTAGACGACACCACTTTTTCGGAGACGGTTGCTGTAAACGATCAATCAGTCCTGCAAATTACCCTAGATGGAATAAATTTGTGGTGTGAAGAAAATGATATGGTTTTAAATGCCCAGAAATGTAAGGAAATTCTAATCTGTTTTTGGAAAAAGGAACCTATCTTTCAACAACTGACCGTAAACGACTACCTTGTTGAACACGTAAAATCTGCAAAACTATTGGGCCTAATGCTTAGCAGTGACCTCAAGTGGATTGAACACGTCGCATATATCGTAAAAAAATCTTCGAGACGTCTCTATATGTTACGACTTTTAAAAAGAGCGAAGGCTGATACGAAAACGTTAATTTCAGTGTATACAACGTGTATAAGACCAATATTGGAATACTGTAACCAAATTTGGCATTTCAACATCCCAGAATATCTATCAAAAGATATTGAAAGGATCCAGCGCAGAGCCTTAAAAATTATCCATCCATCATTATCTTACTTCGACGCACTAGTGGTCTGTAACATCCCAGCTTTGCATTCAAGAGGTGAACAACTGTGCTCGGCATTCTTGAAAAATAAAGTTGTCCCAGAGTCTAGTCCGCTAACAGGTCTGGTGGATTGCTGCAAACCCTAAATATGACCTGCGTGCTCCAAAGAAATTTGCACCAATCAAATGCACTACAAATCGTTTTAAAAACTCATTTATTCCGTCGTCTATTGAACGATTTAATACTCTCAGTACCTAGGTTTTTATATCTATATTTTATAGATTTGAGAATTTTTAATATTTCTACTATAATAACTTGTATTTTACATGAAATAGCTAAGCAAGCAGTTATGTTTATGGATGTATTTCAACCGCTTTAGGTTGCAAAATCCAATTTGATATTAAATCTTATTATTATAATGGCGGATCTCTCAACCAATCATCGACGAGTATTCACGCATAAATTAATTATGAACCAATCAGAAGCGAGTATTTGTGTTTATGCGTCCGCGATTCGTAGGGGTGTGCTCGTTAATGAGGAGGATTATCCTATTAATCCATGGACCCGAGTAACTAGTGCTACTCGGTCATGAAAGAAGAGAACGCAATCCCCTTTACTGAGGCACATATAAGAACCACGTGATCACATAACCATAAATACCCATTACATCATCATGATCCATAATTTTAATCCATAGACGTATGTCGTCATCGCATAATTGATTGAGAGATCCACCATTATATCATGTAGACAGATTATGGGTGAATAGATACAGTATAGGTCAAGATCGTACACCAGTACGACCCCTATTTGTCTCTGTAACGCACGTTTCATGAAAATAATTGAAAAAAGTGCAAAAAAATATATATATGTGTAGAGACACAAAGTGAAATAAAAATAAAATACAATTAATAAAGAAACAGTGTGTTACGGAGCTGTTACCCGTCCACCATCTTAGCCATGAATGACGATCAAATCAATAATATGGGGTTGAAATAATGCGAGAATGGGGACAAATGCGCATGCGTGAGAAAAAGTCGCCAAAAAATAAAACCGTATTATATTACATTTTACGACTGTACAGAAGTGAAATGGTGGGATCGAGATGATTTTAAAATTTGGAGGAAACCGCAAGAAATAGTGTCAAAAAAATAAAACGGTTGACATGGTGTGGATGAGAAACGTGAAAAATAATAATCGAATTTGACTATATGTTGTCCGAAAAAAATAACGACTACGGTGTGTGGGTGGAGTGTAGTATGACAGATCTTGGAGAAGTAAGACGTAATAAGCGAATATGTGTCCAATTTCATGTCTTTCCATTAAATGATAGACTTGTTCCAGTTGGTGATAATTTTTTAAAAATGAAATCATATAGGTTTGATAAAATAATTATTGATCTTTGCTACATTTCACGATAGAATCTTTCATCTTTTTATTAAGTCGAATGTGAAAACGTTGCAATTCTTGTTCAATAATAATCCACACACACTCCATGATGATCAATAGGTTTTTATTAATTTTACAAAAAGCATTTATTTTATATATCAAAAATTTTTCTTTACACTTAATTTTCGTTTGGATTGAGTTTGTAGTTTCTTTTTCTCATCTTTATTAATATCACAGATATAACGTTTCTCCATGAGATCAGAAATGGTTTTTTTATTTCTCCATTTCAAATATTGTTTATTAATATAAAGTTTCTCTTTGTAGAGTTCTTTTAATTCACGAAATTTATCGAATTGATGGCATATAACCATTTGATTGAAATTACAAAATATGGTGACCCGTTTTTCTTCATGAGCAAGTTCACAACGTTTATCCCTTTTCATATAGATTAATGAACGTGATGAATCTGATTCTTCAGATTCTTTGATTTCAATAGCAGCTGTTGCGAGGACTTCAAGTGATGTTGATGGTAGCGGTGGTGGAGGAGGTGGGGTACATACAGGAATTGGAGGGAGAGGTGTAAGTGGTAGTTGAGGATCGGTAGGGATCAGTTCATTGACCATGTCTTGGTATAGATTAGCGATTGTAGATTCCGGTGGATATCCAAAGAAATCAATTGGCATTTCAATTAGTATTTCTTCAGGTGTAACAGGTTCGTAGTTAGGTTGTATCGGTGATGGAGGCGATAGATGTTGCGGTGTTTGTAGTGGACTTGGTCGAATTTCTGCTAAAAGTTCAGCATAACTTTGATGATGTTGTTTGATGGTAGCACTCCGTTTTAATTCTTTTCTTAACTTCTCTTCTTCATTTTTTATTTCTAACATTCGGGCAACATTTTCCCCTTGACTTTGCATTATACGTTTCCTTTGTTTCGTTCGAACCATCGTAATGAAATATTTTTTGAAAGGTTGAAATATATATTGGTTTCTAAAAAATTGAAGCTTTCTCATTGGTGGATAGGCCAATAGGTCTGATAAGAGGTGAAATTTACATATCCTAATATGGTATGTTATATTTCTTGATAAAAAAAATCGATATTACGATATATTTCCGTAAAAAAATGATTAAGGTTTTGACTGGTTCTGTTTGTTCATTTTTTTGTGAACTTTTTTCGATTTTTTATTATAGGGTTTATCCGTGATATATATGTTGAAAAAATAATCGAAGATTTAGTATGACCGCGTTGACGAGAGAACCATGACTGAGAGTAATAACGTCGAGACTTGTTACCGTTTTCAAGCTACGTATATGAATAATTATGAATTGTATAAGCATTGGCAAAATGTTCATTTAGTCTTGGTAGACAAAATGTATCGTATCGATTTTAAAATTAAAGAGATATGAGCAGAAGATTATAATTTTATTTTCACATTTCTTGATATGAATGTGGATGAACAAAAATATATATATATACCTATGGCTATATACAAACGGATCAATCACATTTGGTTGGAAAATTCATTCAGTTCAATCTATGAGAGATGACAGCAACAACATTGAATGAAGCGGAATATGTCGAGTTACCACACTTTGCAAAATTATCGCGTCGACAACCATTACGACTTATGGGATCTAAACCGTGTCAAGATAATAGTCCTAGTACCGTTCAACTGTTTTCTTTATATCTTAAGGATGAGAAATATGGGTTTTATTTTTAAATTCGTTTTGATTCTGCTCAACTGGATAAAATTGGACAAATTGTATTCAAACTGTTAACTATTCTATGTACGTGTTCGTCTGAAAGTCATATTCTAAAAAGAATATGAAACGCTCAAAATCCTCTCAATGTACTGTAAATATTATATTTACTGCGTTAATTACAAACGGAAGCTGTAAATATATTGAAAAGGAAATATATATAATTTCATTTCGAATGTTTTGAACTATCATGTGATTGTGCACGCTAGTGTTTCCCACGTACAGTACTGCTCAGAAATAACCTAACACTGCGCTCGCGTTCGGAACTCGTTCCGAACGCGTTCCGAACTCGTTCCGAACGCGTTCCGAACGCCATTGTGGCTTCGGTTGAAACATTCGTCGGAAATTTTGATTTAGCTTTTTTAATCTCCGACGTTAGCCAATTGCAGTATATGGTTTATTAAACGAGATTAAAGGAGAAGGCACATTAAATTGCCGTCCTTTGAAACGGTGATTTTCCTCAAGTTTATAATGAAGACTTTTATTTCAACGCTATTCAAAATGATATTGTTAAACGGGAGAGTAAATAAAGACTACCGCGGAAAGTCTTCGCCGTTGTCACGCCGTTGTCATATTTTCTTTATCGATCCATATCGTTACCCAATGTTGACCGTTTTCACGGGCTTCATCTGTATTCCAAATCCAACACGAAGGATAAAATATTTTTTTAGTAAAAACATTGGCTGGAAATGTTCCCAAATAATATTTGTTTAAAATTTGATTTTGTTTTGCAATTGTATTAATATCGTAAGTATATAAAAATTGTGTTGACATTTGTCGTCGCCATTTTCTTTTTAGGGAATAGGGTGTGGTGGGTGGAGTAGGTTGATGTATTTTCGTGGGAGGGGTGGGTAATAGGTGTTTATGTTTAGGAACTAATGGTGGTAAAAACGACGACGAAGGCCCTTCCCCAGCAGCACCAGAAGTTGAAGAAGAAGAATATGAAATATTTTTTCCCAAATTGATGTATCGTTGGCGTAATTTTATATTTCGTATAAAATATGCAGGCTATGTAAATTTCTTAACGCTCCTAAAACTTGGGTTTGTTTCTTCTGTGAAAGATTGAACATAAAAAACTAACCATACTTTCAGTGGCACGTTGACCATTATTTATTTTCTCCATTTCTTCTTTCATCTTTACTTTCAATCAATTCAAATTCATTTTTATTTTTAATACCCTGCAATAATTTGGCATTGGTATGATCAGTTTTGATTAAATCGAGAATTTCATTTAATTTACTAGGATTCACTATTGCATTTTATTCACTTCTGTCATTTTTTGTTTGGAAATTAATCTGTAAGCTCGTTGGAAGACGTTGATTAATCGAAAATCTTCTGATAATAATATTTTCAGATCTTTTTCTTTTATTTTGTTCTTCACAAAATTTCGTAAAATATATTTATTATCCTTGGAAAGAAGTGAAATTTTTTTATTGATAATATTTTTAGCAATGTATTGGAGTTTATTCATTAATGAAGGATTCAACAATTTTTTTTTATCCATATCAGCTTTAAGATAATTTTTTATGGCTGGTAAAAAATCTTTCTTTTTTTTTCCAGCATTCTTTTTCTTTAGTTTATTTAATTTAACTAATGTTTCTAAAAACATGACATCATCATCGCAACTTGATAAAGACGACGACGATGAAGATGTACTATCCATTCCATCATCTTCCTCATCACCACATTCATCACCCCCATCATTGCCATCACTTGAACCATCATCCTCCTCCTCTTCCTCTACATGTCGTTCAACCTTTTTATTTTCATTATTTGTTGGGTCGTCAATATTTTTTATTTCATGAATTTTTTCTTCATTCAGTTTTTACACATAAGGTTAAACGGGTGGATACAGAAGTATATGTTGACGATTTAAGGGTATTTGATTAATGATTTTTCTTTTTGACTGTTTTATTTTTCGTATTCTGTTTTTTTTATTTAACGTAATGTGTTTTGTTTTCGTCATATTTGTTTTACACTATTTTTCCAAACAAAAATTAAATGTCATGCAATAATCTCGCAGGAGTATTTATACCCACTCGAAAAATGAAAATCAATATTAACATTCTCCGAGGGTCTTGTGGGTAATACTGTAAGACGAGAGTCTCTATTATCTGTTAAATCAAACGCAAGTAGACAATACCCTTCGACGAATTGTGCAAAGGACATAGGCATTTCTGCATATTCGCGATTTAATACTCTTCGTAAATTTGAGTACGCTTTGGCTTGATTTTCTATTTTACCAACCACTGCATTATTTACCGTTACTTTAAGGCCAGGTATAATTAAAAATATTATTATAAGCTCCATTCCAATTCGCTAAAGGTGAAAATAATACATAAACACGTGTAGGGACACTTTCATTAAATACATCTATGACTTGATGGGATCGTCGCCCTGCAGCTACGGATTCAGTAATACTACAATAATTTGTTGTATAAAAAATCGTTTCTTTATTTTGTATAACCATTCCTTTATTAATGGCGGCTGCCAATTGATCTTTGGGTTTAAATATAGGAATTTTTATTTTAAAATCTTCTAAGGCAATGACGGCATCAGCAATATTCGAATTTGCGTGATCGTGTTAAACGTAATTCCAATTTATAAATGGTAGGAATATATACTTCAGCTCCACCTTCACTAAATAATGAACAATCAATATCATCTATCAGAGTTCTTGTTACACCTGCTAAAGCCGCTGCTCTTAGTCTTCCCCCTCTATTGACGACATTTTGACCATTAGTAAAACCCACGATACTGTCCATATGACCTGCAGTATCAAAATAAGCTAAATTAAGCTCTTTCGAATCTTTATATCCTGACGGTACTTCACGTGTTAAAAATTCTACGTATGATACTACATGTGCAAAATTATCGGATGGAGTCACTAAATTTTCATTGATTTTTAATTCTTTTGTTTTCCACAATGTACGCAGGATCAGCGGTGCTACTGCAAATCTGAAGCCACAGGGGCTAGAGCTCCAGCAGCAGTTTTAATTGGTATTGTAGCAAGAATTTTAGCATCACTTGTTTTCATTAGTCCAACAGCGTTTCCATGTTTTGTGAACGTATATACCGATGAATTCACGTCATTCGGGGTTGCAATAATTTCAGATTCACGACATTCCGTAAACGTATCGTTATAGGGCGATGATGTAAAAAATTGTAAAGGTTTACTAAACAAAACGTCATGTTTTTCTATATCTTCTATTTTTTTTTGTTCAGCCATATTTTTATATATTATTTTTTTTAAACATTAATTTTAAGAACTTTTGATATGGTACCCAATACTTGAGGAAGAAAAATACCCAATGCCATAGCCGCCCCAAATCCTGCTTTTTGTTGTTTTTTCGACCACTCTTTCGTTTAAAATTTATTTTTTTTAATAAGAACGATGTTTTTTTCGACGTCTCATAATTTTTTTAAGGAAATAACGAAACAAAAATAATTCGAGTTTGTGAGTTGTAAAAAAGGTTTTTATTTTTTATTTATACTTTTATAATACAGTTCATTTAATAAAATTCGTTAAAAACGTAATACAGATGAATCGATTTTTCTTTTATTTTTCTTTTTTGATGGTTAGAATAGTCCAAATTAAAATTTGGAGGTAATCCCACACTATTATTTAATAAAATTTCTTGTTTCGTTGGTTTTTCTTTATTTTTTCTTTTCACAATAAAATATGATGACGAATAATTTTTTCCACACTGTTCCCCATTTAACAAGGCTAGATAATCGTCAATAGTTAGTTCGTTTTTTTTTGAGACATGTTTTATTCGTCTTCAAATAAATTTAAATAGATTTCAGTTGTTTCACCCTTTACAGGTACACCACTATCATAGGTCATAAAAATTTGAAGTGTGTTTATCGCTTCTTTTTCAGTCATAAATAAGAAATAGGGAAAAAAATTTTTTCATCATTCAATGAAATATAAGGATTTTTTTCATCAATGTGTAACAATTCTTTTGGGGTAAAAATAGCATGTGTCTTGACGTATCGATATGAAGAGATGTGGGGGGGGGGGCGGTGTAATTGAAATGGTTCCTTTCGTTTTGATGTTGTAATTATTGAAATCAAATAAATCCATTACTGAAAAATCCATTTTTCTTACACGAAATGAATGTTTTATATTTTTATATTTCACCGAAATATTTCCCACTATTTACTAGAGTATAAAGAGAAAAGGGATAGGTAAAAGTATAACTTTCAATCTCCAGTATACCTTTTTCTTTAAGTTTAATGATAAACATTTTTTTAACTATGTATTAAACAATCCAAACTAAATGATCCCGAATCAAAAGGAACCAAATTTCCTTTAATATCTTTCACATGAATATGAAGTTCTCTGATAATATCTTTTTTAAATTTTCTAAATACTTTTGGAGGAGTATAATACATTAATTCCCCATTACTACCGTCTCTTTGCTTTGTCCTCCATTGAATGGGTACTGTTGTTAACAGTTCTGCACTACTATCCCCAACTAATCCCAATTCGATTTCATCACAATATATACACATTTTGTTTAAACCATCGGTTATATCAGGCAAAAAGTCCATATATTTCGAAATAATAGTCTGAGGCATAGGTGTATTTTTTTTTTCCAAAACAAGAGGTACCACGTCAAGTTCATTTTTATTTTCTAAACCTAACATAAAAGCTAATTTTTTAGAAAATACTATTTGAATCCTCATATCAAAATTATTCTTGTCGAGCTTTTGACTTGAAGTAACTTGACGAAATTCATTTAAACTTCCCTTATATCTAGCTTGACCATCGGTTAAGTTGCCTGTATCATATATCCAATAGCTAAGTAGAATATTCACATTAATTTTCACTTTCCCATTAGATTCAAGTGAAAAAAAAATATCAAACCCATCTAAGATATTATTTAAAAATTTAAGTAACGAAAATAAATTATATATTCCTTCGGGAATAATAAACTTATGCGATGTAAACGTGAGATTACTTAACTCCTGAGCAGAATCTTCTATAAAATTTTTATAATCTAATGTAAATGAAAAATAACAATCTTCTCCTACAATATTTGTTGTTGTTTGGGGATAACAGACTTGCAACACTTCTAAAAAACAATCCTGATTCAAAGGTTGTGCAATTTTCATTACAAATGTATTAATCTTGTTTTTTTGAAAATGATGCTATTAATGTGTAAATTCATTTTTTTTAAACAAGTTGTAATTCAGTACGATAAAAAATTCCTTTAATTTCTTCACGGTGTTCGTCTTCTAATTGATACGTTACAGGATCAGTGATAAATACTTTTTTAATAGAAAATATTTCATTTGTCCATCGTCTAAGACTGCTTTTTTCAAAAATATTATTTTTTGCTCTTACAATACGAACACGAGTTCCTTCTCGTATGAGATCTTTCGTTGGACTGGGATAATTGAGATGATTACGTAATATTTTATAATTCACTTTACGTATTATTATTTTTTCTTCACGATATATTTCAAACGGAGTTGCACCAGCTAAAGCTTTATGGGGTGAATTATTATAACGATTCACAATAAGAGGTAAATATTGTATACAATCAAATTCTCCAGTCATGGTTAAAACACGACGCACCATTATTTTTAACGTTCCAATGACCCGTTCTACATGTGATGCTTTTATTTCTCGATTATACGTATGAAATACTGACAAATTATATTTTTTACTTAATTTCGTACATATATCTTGAAATTCTGTTCCTTCATCACTTTGAATTTTTAACGGTGCTAGTCCCTCTTCAAGAAGAATACTTTCAAATTTATTTTTAACATTATTCGACGATTTCTTTTTAATTAATTTCACCCAACAAAATCTTGAAAACACATCAATACATATTACATACCAACCAATAACGATATTGATTATTATATCGGGCTAAATCTTTATTTTCAGCTAAATCAATTTCCCATTCATTAATTTTTTGAACAGAATAGTGTAAACGTTTATATATTTTTTTGAGTCTATATTTAGATAAATCGTCATCGGGTAATGTCTCTCCTTTTAATAATCTTGAAGCTTTTTCAATAAAATCAGCAGAGAACTTGAGTTTCTTTTTGTTTTGTTTTTACTCATTTCTAAAAATCAATAACAGAAGAAAATAAATTCTCAAGTACTTCAAGACACTGCTTATCACGAACAATACTCATTACATTCAACTCTTCTTTATTTATACAAAACAATTTTTCATTTATAATATTACCATATAAACATAATGTATCTTTCATACTAGTAGTTATTCCTTCTTTATAAAAATAAAACAGTTCTGAAAGAGCTTCATTTGAAAAATGTTTTGATAATGTAAAATAACAAACCTCATCCTCCTCAGTAAAATATCCCGGTTCTACTTTTATTTTCTTTGATTTTATTTCATCAATATAAAGTTCATCATTGCTATCATTGGCGGGAATGGTAGGAAGAGGATTCTTTTTCTTCAATACAAGTTTTTTGCTAGCAGTTTGTGATGGTAGTGGTTTCGAAGGATTAGTTGCATGATTATATTTTCTTAATCCAATAATATACTCGTTCAAAGAATCTTTCTTTTTAACATGAAACTCTCCCCATTGATCAGTCCAGGAACTATCAAGAAGAGGAGATGGAGCTGCTGCTGCTGCAGATGTTGTAGGTGTGGGATCGTCAAATTGTAAATCATCTTTAGGTAATTTATTCTCTTGAATTTGATAACACAGTTCCAAACCACCCCATTCATTTGTACGAATAATTAAACGACATGGTTGCTTTTTCCAATTTTCAAAGGATACTACTTCGACAAACATTTGTCCTGTTTTTCCTTGAACATTAATTTTACTCAGAGCATTCATTAGAATAGGAATATATTCTGCTTTCGCCTCCAGTTGAGAATTGATGAGATACTTGTGTTTTTTTACTTGTTGGATAGGCTTTGGCAAGCATGGCGTTTCCATTATATATTTTTTTGAGCAATTAGTTTCACAGACAAATCTGTGTAGACTTGTAATTTAAAAACATGATTTACAGATTGTTTTGTATAAAGATCCTCCATCGTTGTTAGCAGCAAATATATCGAAAATACATTTGATCCTCTGCTTTTATAGACGCTTCCTTTTAATTTTTTTAAAAACGTTTTCAAAAAACCCATCTATAAATGCGGGTTCCAAACTAAAACGTTTTCAAAAAAACAAGATGGTATTTTGTGACTTTGTTATGGACAAGTGAATTCCTTCTATCATTTTGTCCAGCATTACAGATGTAGACAATGTAACGTGAACCATCATTGTTATTTTTGTAAAAGAAATTACGATCTATAGTAAATTAATTAATCGATATGAATGTGATGGTAGATTAAAAAGATGGAAATAAACTTATTTGGATTAAAAAATTTTAATACACCAAGTAGTCGTCTAAATTTTTTGTATTACACTTTTATCAAACAAACTTTTTTTTTTTGCATACGTCCTAAAATATTACATAATTTTTTATGTTGAAATTTTGTTTTTACTTTACATTCAATTCGATTTTTCAGAAATGCCACTAAAGCTTTTCCTATTCTACCATTACCATCCTAAAACGGATGAATGGCTTATATAAAATAGATTAATACGGCGATATTTTGTTGGTTATAATTTTTTATGTAAAATTCATCTAAATGTTGCATATAAAGTTCAATATAGAGGGGATGGACTCCTTTATGCGATCCAACATATCTGAATTGTACTGAATTTCCCTGCATCTTTAGTTGACATACATAGTTCGTGAATATTTTTACAACATTCACTTATGGTCCAATTTGTTTTCTGATCAATTTTTTCCATATAAAATTTTCGAAGAGCAAAACAAAATCTGCCACATTTCACCCAAAAATCTTTTTGATTTTCGTCTTCTTCCATACGTATAACATCATAAGCAAAAACTTTAAATTTGAGACACATCTTTAATTCCATTTTTTTTTTGCTAACAAGACAATTATTTTAGTTTACACATTTCTTCTCACTAATCCTTTTATAAAAATTTGTCCAATTTACATCATTCCATTCTAATCTATAGTTCAATGCTGATTCTATATACTCATGAAGCAACTCATATATATAATCCTCTTCTTCATCAGTCATAAAAACTTTTGCAAAACATTGCTTCTTATTATATATATAATCATATTCATAAATAGTATGCCCTATAATTTCCACAGGTAATACTGACTCATTTTCAAATGATTCAATTTCATGACTATTTCCAATATTAAAAATATCTATTTTCAAAGGATCAAAATTAAAAAATTTACTTATTCCTTTACAATTTTTAAATCGACATTTCATAATCGGTCTTTTATTATTTTTCTAAATATACAAAATTCCAAAAATTATATTTAATCATTCTTTCCTCATCATAACCTGCTTCTCTTCGATAGAGAAACCTTCCAATGGTGTTATGTTTATGACAATAAAATATAAAACATGATGCATGCATCATAATTTTTTTCTCTGTAACTGAATTGTAAATCTTATAGTAAAAACATGACCTAAACACTGTCGGTGCTACCATAAACAAAAAAATACTTAAGAAAAGATAGAAATCTCCAGGCGATTCCTGTATTTTTTAAATTTTGATTTTAAACTTTCTCTCCCATACCCATCTGTGGAATAAGTTAAATTTTTTCGTTCAGAATTTTGTACAAAACATGTATAATGATAAGTATCACTGCATGGGAATTGAGTCATATTCAAATGGCAATTATTAGGTAGATATATCATATCATTAATACAATCCGGGATTGAAAAAATACTACAGCATAATATCCGTGCTTCAAATAATACAATACGTAATTCAAAAGGTTCTGTTCTTTTCATGGCATATTTTCGTTGACTTGCTTTTAAATTTGGAACCATATAATCATAGGAATAAGCATCCAAAATAAAATATGATTCCATTATTCCACAATGTTTTCTTTCATGATTTTTTATTAAACGACATGTCGTCTGACGATTGTTTTCATCATCATCTGAATGTTTTCTTTCTCCCATGATCGGACAAGTCACATATTTTCCAGAATAATAGTCTATTAAACCACATAACCAAAATAAAAATCCAATTTCTCCCTGATGAACTCGTTGAAAATAAGGAACAACTCTTAAAATTATTTCAATCATAATAATAATAAATTGCAAAGACCAATTTTTGGGTTATATATATAACTTTTTATTGCGTTATTTTTATTTTACAAAAAAATATTAAAATCATTTTATAAAAATCCATTCTTTTTATCTCATGTGATACTAAATATGTACTATATTAAAGTCAACTCTCTGCCCATAAGCTAACACTTGACTCTGACGTAATACAAGTAATCGTTCGGAAGGGCGAGATGGTAATTTGGAGCTTTGCCGTACACATCTCTGACATTCGCAAACACGAACCAGACCGTAGTCTTAACCCAACTGCAAAATACAAGTATATTGTGAGACAAAATGCGCCCCTACGCAGTATATATAAAATTTACAGAACATTGGAAGGTTTGAGCGTTTCACATTCTTTTCAGAATATGACTTTCAGACGAACATATACATAGTTTTTTCACAAAGAGATAAAATTTTAAAAAACATCTTGAGCTGTTGACACAATGACTTCAAAAGTTGAAATGATCGTATCAGACAATTTCTGTTTATATAAGATTATGATTTTTTATTGTGTTATTTTTATTTTACAGGAAAAATCTACCATTTCCAAAATTCCCAAATCTTATGATTAGGGTCATAACCCCTTTTTGAATTTTTTTAGATCGTCGTTTTACAACTCATACATTTCATATTTTTTTTAGATTGGTCGCGTCTCTCCACCACCATTATGAAATAGTATATTTGATGTTGTGTTATATATTTTCAATAATTTTTTTATAGGAAAAACTGATAAAAAAAACTTTCCACTTCTCAACCCTTATATATTTTCAATAATTTTTTTATAGGAAAAACTGATTAAAAAACTTTCCACTTCGCAACACTTTTTTGATTTTTTAGACTATATAACCTTACACAACGAAATTTCTACACAAGATGTTATCGAGCTACATCAACCTACACCGTGATTGTTATGTCCATAATGGTGTGAGATATCGTAACAAAATATTTACGAATACTTCTTATTATGCGAGTTATTTTCTTCAAAAAGAATATCCCAAATATAACTATATTGTAAAGGCATGCAGTCCTGCTCAACAATGTGATGAATGTACACCACCACCGTTCAACAAGAAGTCATCACCAGCATTTGAATTACTCTTGGAAATTGTACATGATGATCAAGAATTTTTTTACAAAGGATATTTTCCTATACTTATAAAAACAATTGTTGACTATGATGCTAGTGAACTTGTGCATAGAACAATTAGTTGTTTTAGTTTTAGTAGGAATGAAAAATAAAACTAAATAAACTTTTAACACAGACAATAAAAACTTCAAATTATTTTTTTGAACAAAATTCTCCTATATTTTTTTATTAATCTAAATACATTTCTTTATCAATACAACTAAGTATGGAATCATTAGTTATCATTATTGTTGTTATATATTTTTGCTGGCAAAGAAATGAATTTTTCTCATAGGCTACCACTTCCAAATATAATTTAAACCTTGGCATACGCTCAAAGGAGATGTATTTACAGTTTCGTAAAATATATTTTTGATTTGGACACTTGCATTGAAGAGTATTAAGATCATAAGGGATATATTCAGCAGCAGTATCGCTTGACATCTTGACTCGAGGAAGGTTTTACAAATAATAATGCAATACAATTTGTAACATCTTTTTATTGAACAAAAAATAAATCTAAATACATTTCTTGATCTTTACGATTATATATGGTATTATCAGTTCGAACAGTCGTTGTTATATATTGTTGTTGTTGAAGAACTGGATTTTTCTCATACTCCATTAGTTCCAACCATAGTTTAAATTTTGGGTTACCCAAATAGGGGTTACGACCACATTCACGTAAAATATATTTTTGATTTGGACACTTGTCTTGAAGAAAATCAAGGTTATAGTGGTTATATACAGTATCGCTTGACATCTTGACTCGATGAACATTTTTTACCAAATGTTTACAATGTTCCATCTTTATAAGCAATTTCTTAGACAGTTGAATTTCGTAATGTAGAAGAATCTTCAAAATATATTTGTTTCTTCAACTCGATCGTATTCTCTCGATCAATTATTGTAAGAACGTAGCCCTTAGATAAATGAATCAAATCCTCTGCCATATATTCCACAGCAAAAACGTAGAATCCATACAATTACGACATAAAAAATCAACTGTATACAATTTAAGATCTAAAGTCTTGAAGAAAATCAAGGTTATAGTGGTTATATACAGTATCGCTTGACATCTTGACTCGATGAACATTTTTTACCAAATGTTTACAATGTTCCATCTTTATAAGCAATTTCTTAGACAGTTGAATTTCGTAATGTAGAAGAATCTTCAAAATATATTTGTTTCTTCAACTCGATCGTATTCTCTCGATCAATTATTGTAAGAACGTAGCCCTTAGATAAATGAATCAAATCCTCTGCCATATATTCCACAGCAAAAACGTAGAATCCATACAATTACGACATAAAAAATCAACTGTATACAATTTAATATCTAAAGGGTCAACTATTTCCATAGGTGTTGCCATAATGCTTATCTCAGGTCAAAATGAATACATGTGAGAATTGCGCTTTATGCAATCGATGTGTAACCTATTCCTGTTTTATTTTTTTGTTACTATTTGTTGCCACCCACACCCCATAGTCGTTATTTTATCGGACGAACTACACGCCGATTATTTTTTCCCTGTTTTATTTTTTTGACAAAATCCTACCCCATCGTAACTACCGTATTTTTTTCAAAAACGGCGTAGTGTCAGAATCGAGGATATTTTTAAAAACGTTTTCACATATGATACCATTTTATTTTTTTACACTATTTCATGCGCATGCGCATTTGTCCCCATTCTCGCATTATTTCAACCCCATATTATTGATTTGATCGTCATTCATGGTTAAGATGGTGGACGGGTAACAGCTCCGTAACGCACTGTTTCTTTATTCTATTTTATTTTTATTTCACTTTGTGTCTCTACACATATTCTTTTTTTTAATTTTACACTTTGTTCAATTATTTTCGTGAAACGTGCGTTACAGAGACAAATAGGGGTCGTACTGGTGTACGATCTTGACCTATACTGTTATCTATTCACCCATAATCTGTCTACATGTACATGATATAATGGTGGATCTCTCAATCAATTATGCGATGACGACATACGTCTATGGATTAAAACTATGGATCATGATGATGTAATGGGTATTTATGGTATGTGATCACGTGGTTCTTATATGTGCAACAGTCAAGGATTGCGTTCTCTTCTTTCATGACCGAGTAACACTAGTTACTCGGGTCCATGGGTTAATAGGATAATCCTCATTAACGAGCACACCCCTAAGAATCGCGGTCGCATAAACATAAATACTCGCTTCTGATTGGTTCATAATTAATTTATGCGTGTATAATGCTCGTCGCTGATTGGTTGAGAGATCCGCCATTATGAATAACAATAATAATATATATATAACTACTAACGATCACCCAAAACTACTTTTTACTTCCTTTTAAGCAGTTGGTCCTACCATTTTATACTTATATCGCGGCGAGGGTCAATAAATGGACTACTACATGTATGTGGAAAAATCCCGTTTTTTTTCTCCCCGCGTATCTCTTGTCATTCCCACAAAACTTTGAAAATTGACAACCTAATTGAATACCCCCAATAACCAGTGGCGTAGCCACGCTATGGCACGCTGGGGCACGTGCTCCAGCAACTTACGTTTGATCACTTCTGGATAAGATCAAGTGAGGCTAAGATATTTAAAAAATTAATAAAATCTTTAAATACTTTTAAAAAGCATCAGAGCTTCACGATCTTGCCATTGCATTTGCAAAAAGAAAAATCGTCGTGGGGCGTTAACGAGCTTAAAACATCGACGAAGACGTCTGTATAGCTGTCTCCCGCGTGATCGTCTGTCTACCGCGTGATCGTCTGTCTAAAGAGATTAACTGTAATCGATGGAGACGATATTGTTCTGGTGGAAGAAAAATACGAGAGAACTACTACTGCTAGCACAGATATCTAGAAGATATCTCGCCATCGGAGAGAATGTTCAGCAAGGCAGGGCAAGCGATCACACTTGCGCGAGCACAGTCTAAAGCCTGAAACTGCTGAAACATGATATCCTCATGTTCCATAGAACTTGTAAGATATCAGACGTTTCTTTTTTAATAACTTTATTGTAAATAATTGTATAAATCAATAAAATCTAAGATAAATATATCGTATTTAAATTGTTTAACATAAACATTGTTTTTGAATTTGAAACTCATGAAGTCTTGCGTGTTTTTAGCTGTACTTTATAACAGGTAAAAAATCGGTTTACTCGGTTTTTTTAATATCTTCGGATTTTTTGGGACGGTTTTCGGGTTTTCACCCTAGGATTAAGTGAGAAGCCAGTATATTTTTGTCCGCCGTTGCTAGACAAAAACGATGACTTCAGAGGCATTAAATAAAGGAAAATCGTCTGTTAAGCCAATGGGGATGAATGGTTTGAAAATGACAAGCCAATCAGAAGCAGCCAATCAGAAGCAGCGTTATATTAAATCTGTCACGACAGCCAATCAGAAGTAGCTTTATATTAAATCTATGTTACGACAGCCAATCAGAAGTAGCTTTATATTAAATCTATGTTACGAAAAGCCAATCAGAAGCAGCGTTATATTAAATCTATATTACGACAGCCAATCAGAAGCAACGTTATATAAGATAATATGTTCTAAGATCTAAAATTGCCTTCCTTCTACTTAGAACGCGCTACATTTTCAGAGAATACTCGTTTAGACCTTTATCTCACTTTTAATTAGTTATCTGAAGATTATTGAATGTACTCTTCTTACCTTGTTGTGTTGTTGTTCTATGTCTATTTTGAACCTGTCAGTGTTTTGCATCGAGATTGATTCAATATGATGTTAACGTAGCGAAAGGCTTGCTATGTATCTATTATTTAGTAATTTATAACACACTTCGTTGCTTTGTCACTTATTAAATGTATCTATTATTTAGTAATTTATAACACACTCCGTTGTTTTAGGTGCTGATTGCCAAGAATATTCAGGAACTCTGACAAAGTATACTTGGCAACACTCAAGTTATGAGCCCAATGCATCGATTTCTCTTTCTCGTGGCCCGAAATGTCCTTTGCGATCTGCATTCAATAAAGAATTACCAACGAATAGCTCTAGCTCATCACCGTTTTTGAAACTTTCTGAACGTTGTAATTTACAATATGAAAAGGCGGGCCAGGAGCACTTGACCGCTGTTGCTACTGTTGCATCCGTAGTGCACTGTGATGCCAGTGACACGCCTGGTGAAACCGATGCCAAAGACAGTTCGGGAGATTTTGCTGCAACCCAACCCGGAAATGTGGAATTACCTTTACAGGCTCAAACATCGTACTCTTCTCCAAGTCTTATAAAGTGTCATATTGATCACAAATTGGTCACACAGTTCGTTGACATTTTAACAGGAGCTGTGAGGAAGCGGGTGTTTAATCTTCCAAGAGCAAAGGGCACAGAAATGTGCCACCACCTAGTTTGTGAAAAACAAGAAAACTCTTCTCATGAATGCTGTAAAAAACGACAATACAGAAAGAGAAGTAAAGTTGGCATTTTATTTTCTGGTGGATTGGATTCTATAGTCTTGGCCGCCTTGGCTGACAGATGTATTCCTCCAGAAGAATCTATTGATTTGATTAACGTGGCCTTTGAACAAAAGACTGCGAATAAAGGTAAAGTGAGAAAGGGAACAAACAAGAATCAACAGCATAAGAAAGAGGTTAACATCGATACTCTTACCCGAAACTTCAACGCACCTGACAGAATTACGGGACGGAATGGGATCGCAGAACTAAAAGCTTTAAATCCTGAACGATCATGGAATTTTATTGAGGTACATGTGATGCAACAAGGTTCTGGATAGGCCAGTCATTTATCTTCTAGTGATTATTTGAAGGAGCACATTTTAAGTAAGGTAGTTTCTTATACACTAAACATTACCGTGGTATTCGCGTCCCTAATATAACCTTCTATTACTCTTAGTATGGCAGCTCCCCGCGTACATGTACCTGTACAGCTTTACTGTAGATGGTTTCGTTCACCTAATAAACTAATTAATATTCTATTGTTGAGGTATAACAAAATGGCGGCTATGACGTCACGTGAAAACGATCCATTGCTATTTGCGTTGGTTTATTATTATACTATTACTGTATGTCGTTGTTAAATCATCACTCAAAAATTGTTTTGTTCTTCGTGCATTAGGTAAATATCACTTTAGAAGAGCTCCAAGACGCAAGGCATGTGAATTCTTAACTAAACGCACCTACATTTTATATGCTTTCAATTTGATTTAAGTATATGAACATGAGATTTAACATCTATTTAATGGTTTGCTTGCAGATGTTTTACTTAATATGTTGATATTTATTTACAACCTGTATTGAGAAAACTAAAACATTCCCCGCCATTTCATAATCTACTCTTACTCTCACATGTACTCTACTCTGCTCTACTCTACTCTACTCTACTCTACTCTACTCTGCTCTGCTCTACTCTACTCTACTCTACTCTACTCTACTCTACTCTACTCTACTCTACTCTACTCTACTCTACTCTATTCTACTCTATTCTATTGCGCTGTAATTACATTGTACACATGCAGGTTAGTCTGTAGTGCAGTATACTTTCTGACAGCTGTAGATTTGACCTGGGCCTGGTTGTATAAAAAGCTAGTTATAAATTTAACTATTGTTAGCGTATATAGCTAACGCTATTAAAATCGTGTTAAAATATGACTGTTTAAACCGCCTTTACATATTTTCATCAACCGCGGCTTATATTAAATCGTAGTTGAGAGTTTTATACAACCGACCCCAATAGTATAAATACAAATTTAATTCGATACGTCATGTTATGTTATTTCACGTAGCTCTCTAATCATAAGTAATACAGGTATACACAATATCTTTCCACTCATGTATTGTCTTAAAACACGATTTTTTGAAATTGTGATTTTATTCGTTTTATTCTCTCCTTCTAGATCGCAGTTTATCACTCATTTGGTGTACCCACAGAGCACAGTCTTAGATGATAGCATTGGTTGCGCGTTGTGGTTTGCTGCAAGGGGATCAGGAACATTAATATGTCAACAATGCCTTGAAAATATAACAGACCTCCAGAGTTCTTGTACTCATCTTCAAGGTTACACTTCCCCTGCAAAGGTTAGTTAATGCTCACTGTCGTGCGGGGAAAGAAACTAAAATCGCGTAAAAAACACTTACAATGACTCATGGTCACGAACGAATCCCTGAGATTTATGTAATATGTAATATATGTAGTATGTAGTATGTAGTATGTATATAGTATATAGTATTTCAAACACTCATTAATAATTCATGAGGAAAAGACAAAAGAAAATCACTACCGTATCGTGTCTTTAAATGTGATAAAGATTCGTCCTGATTTACATAAATTTTATCTTTGATTTTCTCGGCTTAGACAACCTCGATTTTCAAAATTACTACGCCAATGAACTTATCAAATGGGTCGTGTTTGAAGCCGTTTAATAAACTCGCAGCACGTGTTTTATCAGATCTAAAACACTCGGGCTACGCCCTCGTGTTTTATATCTGATAAAACACTGCTGCTCGTTTATTAAACAATACATAGTACCGGGTGACCCAAAACAAAAGTACTCCGGTTTGATTCATAATAACTTCTAAACGAGTGAAGCTATTAAACTGAAATAACTTTCATTAGATAGATGGAAGACTAACTTAGATTTTGAAATATGACAGTTGTATTTTACTTAAAAATTCACGGAGATATTAATGTTCAAACTCGGTAGCATATTTCTGGATGTGTCTAAAATATGCAAAAAACGCAAATATTAATTATCAAATATTAATCAAGCTTTGCTCAACTGAAACACGCACTATTAGCAGTAAATAAATGACACTTGACAAATTGTTTATTATGAAACGAAGTATTATTATTTACAAAATACAAGCAAGATTTATTCGTTCGGAATCGCGTGTCCTCTAGCACGAATGCACTGCCTAGCCCGTGACACCATTGCGTCGAAGGAGTCATGGATCATTCGTTGTTCTAGATTACGGCATGCTGCGAAGCTCTTCTAAATTCTACGGTTGCTGATCATGTGGTACATTCCAAATTTGTTCATGTTCAGAATAAACTCAGAATGAAACACAATCAAACCATAACTCCATAAGACATAACATGCAACTCCCCAGAGACATCCAACATTAAGAATTTGATACGGCGTTTTTTGCATATTTTAGACACATCCAGAAATATGCTACCGAGTTTGAACATTAATATCTCCGTGAATTTTTAAGTAAAATACAACTGTCATATTTCAAAATCTAAGTTAGTCTTCCATCTATCTAATGAAAGTTATTTCAGTTTAATAGCTTCACTCGTTTAGAAGTTATTATGAATCAAACCGGAGTACTTTTTTTTGGGTCACCCGGTATATAGGATATAGTATATAATATATAATATATAATATATAATATATAATATATAATATATAATATATAATATATAATATATAATATATAATATAATATAATATAATATAATATAATATAATATAAAATAATATAATATAATATATTGATTTTTACAGGTAGTTCTTGTTGGAATGGGGGCTGATGAACAGTTGGGAGGCTACGCTCGTCATCGATCGCGTTTCAAGTAAGAAATCTACTCTACATATCTGAATTGAGCACTATAATATGATAAAGTCAAAATCACCGCAGTATTTTTTAAAAAATCAGTTTTTAATTGCGCTGTAGAAAAATCCCAAACAAGGACAATACCAAAATCTCGTTGGAATTTCTTATCTTGTACATGATGTTTTTCCCTCATGTTATTTGTTACTGTAGTAAAGAAGGATGGCAAGGGTTGATGGAGGAAATGGAGATGGAAGTTCTGCGCATATCAGAAAGAAATCTTGGTCGTGATGACCGGTAATTGTAAATTAATTAACCGTTGGTAAAATTCAGTGATCCTAAGACTTTTCTATAAAGTGATGGTAACTAAGCCCTTTTGGATATTCCTTAGCTGATAGTAAAAGCCTGTACTCTTCTTTTAATCTAGTAATATGCCTGTACTCCTCTTTTAATCTAGATGTATATCAGATCATGGTCGCGAAGCTCGTTATCCGTTCTTGGATGAGAATGTTGTGTCCTTTTTAAATAGTTTGCCTGTTTGGATAAAGGTACGTGTACGAATTGGAGTGTAGATTTGATGCGTTTCGTCGTATTTGTGTTACAGATTTTCCTTTTTAACTCGTGGATATGCTAAACATACTGTAGGAGCGAGCAATTGTGTCACTCACTCTTGCTGTGGTGTTAGCCATTGGATGCCAATCAGTACCGTATCGGATTCCAAAGGAGTAGACGTCATGAATGATCAATTAGTGGTGATTGTTTTGTGCTAGCCTGCGAGCAGGCTCTCTGCGGGTTGGGGGAGGGCGGGTTGGGGCGGAACAACAGACGAAATACTCTAGAACAACCCACAAAATACTCTAGAACATAACAGTGAACGAAGCAGAATGTTTCACCGAAAGTCGGCCACAGCGTTAAACGCGACAAATGACTTTTCGGCGTTGCCGCACATAAAACAAACCTGAGCATTTTGTTTATATGCGACACAAAGAAACACAAAGCTAAAACAAATTATTGCGATGTTCGCTTGCGCAGTTAAAGTTGCTTATTTTTATCGCCATTAATATTAAATTTAACATGAAGTTGTCTGCTGTATCAACGTGCTTATATCTGAGTGCAGCTTCAGGTAAGCCTTCATGGTTTCCATATTGTTGTAATTGTTGTAATTCGAATGGGATATTTTCACGCTTCTCCAAACTGGTAATTCGTTATTTCATCCAACCCCCCGATTATGTTATTGAGCCAATCAGAAAACGACACCAAGATCTGGCCCCTAACAATCTTATTGGTTCGGAGCGATCAATGAAATGGTCCGTGCGACCATAGGTTCTCTCGCCGTTTTCGGGGGGGGGGGGGGGGGGGAGTGGTCGATGTAGTAGAACCTCTGGGGCCAGGGTATGCATGGCCAGGCATCTATTTATATCAGCGATTTACTGACTCGATTATCATGTATGTACGAATTAGCCACAAGCTGCCTTTTATTGCATTTATTGCAGTGCGACCCACGGCTGGATCGTGGTATTGGAGAAAAAATTATTTTGCGTCAAGCTGCCAAGTTCATTGGTCTGACAGGCTCGAGCGAGTTACCAAAGAGAGCAATCCAGTTTGGATCACGCATTGCAAAACTAGAGAGTTCCAGTGAAAAGGGGAGCGAAAAATGTCATCGACTGAGATGAAGAAGAGCAACGGGATATTTTTAACCGAAACTTTGGTCGTGACAACACAGTATAAACGAAAAGATAAGAAAACAAAAAGCCGTGCAAAAATTTCGAATCCGAGATTGAGAATCAATGAAGTCCGAACCGAGCCCACAACCTTGTTATCACTGGTGAGATACCATTGAGCTACACGGACTCACGCAGAGATGGCAGAGATGGCAGAGCGAAGATCATGATAAGTAACGTTCGTAACGTGACATACATACTACTTAGCCTTGGATAATCGAGTCTCGATATGTCCTTTATTATTATTAGCAATCGATGATACATAGTCGATCGTCAAGCTCGTATCCTCAGAAAAATGATTCTGAGTCCCGGACAGGAATCGAACCTGTAACCTTCTGATTGCCAGTGAGACGCTCTAACAATTGAGCCACCGAGACTCAAATGGAAAGCGAAGGTTACAATGATGTACTGGTTCGATTGATATTTAACAATTATTCGCCGAAGGCGAGGTGAATATCGGTGAATAATAACCGAGACGAAGTCGAGGTTTTTATTCACCGATATTCACTGAGCCTGAGGCGAATAATTGTTTTAGTATAAATACACATTTTTCCACTCTTAGGAACAACATTTCCTTCAAAAATACTAGTTTCTTGACTTTTTTCTCCTGTCACTTTGACAAATCGGCTGGCGGCCATCTTGAAAAAACGCTGGAGGTGATTATCGAGAAATAATCCGAGGTAGCTCGACCAATCAGCACACGCAATTTCTATAATCACCTAATGTATTTATACTAAAACTATATATCGGTAATGTTTGGATGTGTTAATATACACACTGTGTATATTAAGTATATTATAGTATATATTATAGTGTACTGTCATATATAATATTATAGTGTACTGTGTATATTAAGTATATAGTGTATATTAACACATCCAAACATTACCGATATATAGTGACTGCCGCATAGGCAGTACATATATCAATCGAACCAGTACATCATTGTAACTTTCGCACTCCATCTGAGTCTCGGTGGCTCAATGGTTAGAGCGTCTCACCGGCAATCAGAAGGTTACAGGTTCGATTCCTGTCTCAGACTTTTCTGAGGATACGAGCTTGACGATCGTCCATGTATCGTCTGTCTACTCCAAGCTCTCCCTCATTCACTACAGCAATGTGTATATTAACACATTATTAGCAATGTTAACAATTTTCAGTTTGGTGTTTGTAACTCATTGAGTTGTTGCTGTACGAGCTGTAAGTCCCGGACCGGAATCGAAAGTTCAAATTTCCGATTACTAGCGGGACGCACGAACCACTGAGCTACCACGAGTCAGGTGGTGGCAGTTCGATTCCCGTCTGCGACTTCCAGCTTGTAAAACTGCAAATTGTTAAAGGAGAACTAAAGTCTAGTTTTGATGTAATTTCATATAAAACTTAATCCGATTTGAAATGCCTTTCGAAGAGTTATTTATGATGTTTCAAATTATTTTTTTGGAGAAAAACGATTCGAAACACGGCCTTTGCCAGCCATCTTGCTTTTTCATCCGTTGTAACCGCACGTTGTGACCAATAAACTATTGTAATTGTAAAAGCATTGTATGCAATAAGTTTTTGGATTGTTAATAAAAAAGAAAGTAATCCTAACCCCCGCCTGGAATTATACATCCTATCCCCCGCCAATAGTTTCATCCTAACCTTCCGCCAATCGTTTTTTCTAACCCCTCACCAACCCCCACCCTCACCGAGCCTCACCAACCCCCACCCACCTTCACCCTCACCAACCTTCACCCTCACCAACGCACCCCTCACAAATCCACAACAAATCCATTGTATTACAATCCAATAACGTATTGCCGATAATGCTTTTACAATAGTTTATTGGTTGGAACGGTGATCCAGCTAACTTTTGACTGTGTTTTCCATCTGTTGCTGAAGTGTCTTTTCAATGTAAAGGTTTAATCCGAAATGTCATCCGAAGATTTTGATCGTAGTTAGCGTCCCATGTATTGGGACAAGGCTAAATGGGATTATTTTTATTTTTTATTTAAGAATCTTTATACACGGTGACCACGTCAGTCCACATAGATCTGTTTTTCACGGGCCGTGTGTTATTTACAGAGAAGAATGTAAAAATGTTAAAAAGTAACTAAATAGTAAATGAGAATCTAAAATTAGATATATAACAAGTGATCTTATATAAATTACAGTGTGAAATTCTTATAGATAATTGTTTTCGTGATTTAAGTTCCACAACATGGCACCTCGATACCCGAAAGTTCGTTTCATCGCATTAGTGTTAGGCTTGGGGAGCTAATGCTCCAATGAGTATTGTTGTTTGGTATCGGGCATATGTGGGGCACTTAATTTTTCATGCAAATTTTCGATCGGGCAATAAATATCTGTCAAATGTAATCAAATATGCCCACGTGGGAATTACCTTAGAGGCAAAATAGGCCTTTCATGATTCTTTTAACAAATGTTCTATAATATAAATAGAAATTTTAGACGTCACTTTTCCGCCAATAAAAACTGCATAATCGCTAACAAACGTGCTGCTTAGTGTGCAAAATGTCCAAAATTAACAAAGACAATTGGCATAAAAACAAGCTTCAAACAAATATTCAGGAGTCAACAAAAGGATTTATTATGTTCAAAGATAATTAATAATTATTCATCCCTATTGCGCGATCCTTTGGTGAGATCAAATCGCCCCACCCTCGGGCCAAGAATAACGATCAAATTCCCGACGGTGGGGCGAGAAAACACGGTAAAATGCCCCACATATGCCCGATATATGCCCCACATTTGCCCACATAAGCCCCTCTGGGGCTTAAGGTTTAGGACACACAAGGCGACAAATCCCGGGGACATGTTGCAGGGACAAATCCCGTTGTGTGTAGCAAAACTTTGTCGCAGGACACAATTTTGTCCACGAAACATGTGACAAAAGTATGTCTCCGTGACTTGTCCCTGGACAAAATTAAAATAAACCAATCACATAACGTTATTTTATTTTCCTTTTCTGACATGTCCCCTCGTGAGTCAACAAGGGAAATGTCGCGCGACATGCCCCCGCGATTTGTCGCTTCGTGTGTCCTCAACAGGGGAAATGTCCCGCGATTTGTCGCCTCGTGTGTTTGACAGGTGCATTACTCCTCAAATCGTAACAGTCCCGATTAGATAACCTGAAAAAGTCGCTGAGATTTGAATCTCCACCAATAATTTTATTGACTAAGGAGCAGAGTTGTTCATCCCTTCTACACTGAAGCGTTTCCCATCCCACTTTAGATAAAGTTTCTGTTGCCGATGAGTAATAACTGTCACCGGTTATTACCCGAGCAGCCTTATTCTGTAATCGTTGCAGTTGTGTTTTTAATTCGGCCGAACAATTGTCCCAAACAAAACAATCTTTCCAGACTTGCGTTACTAATCATTCTCTTTGCTCGTCGTAAAACACCTATGCTCTTAGATATGGAATGCCATCAGTGCCAAAATCTGATACACTTTTTCTTTGGGTAGACATTTCATTTGGGTAGACTTTTTATTCGGATTGACATTTCATTTGGGTAGACATTTTATGCGGGTAGACATTTTATTCGGATAGACAATTCATTCGGGTAGACATTTTATTCGGAGCGACAATTCATTCGGGTAGACATTTTATTCGGGTAGACATTTTATTCCGATAGACATTTCATTCGGGTAGACATTTTATTCGGATAGACATTTTATTCGGATAGACATTTCATTTGGGTAGACATTTTATGCGGGTAGACATTTTATTCGGATAGTCTTTTTATTCCGATAGATTTGGGTCTAGTCCACTCGTCAACCTTATCTTTAATCGAAAACGTTACATCACGGGCGGAGAGGGAGGGTGAGCACGCCATTTATCCGGGTCAGCGGCAAGCATACTTAGCCCCCTTACGCATACTTAGCCATCCTTAGCCCTCCTTAGGAATACTAAGCCCTCCTTAGCCATCTTTAGGCATAGGAACCCTTCTTAGGCATACTTAGCCCTCCTTACGTTTTTATAGTGTATGTTGCAATCTGTTTAGCCCTCCTTAGCCCCTAATTTAGCCATCCTTAGCCCTCCATAGGCATACTTAGCCCTCCTTAGTCCACCTCCTTAGCCATCCTTCCATAGGCATACTTAGCCATCCTTAGGCATACTTAACCATCCTTAGGCATACTTACGCACACTTGGCCCTAAAAAAAACCCCAAAAACATAAAAGGAGGGGGCTAAGTATGCCTAAGGATGGCCAAGTATGCCTAAGGAGGGCTAAGTATGCCTAAGGAGGGCTAAGTATGCCAAAAGATGGCTAGGTATGCCTAAGGAGGGCTAAGGAGGGCTAAGTATGCGTAAGGAGGGCTAATTATGCGAAGGAGGGCTAAGTATGCTTGCCGCTGACCGGGATAAATGGCGTGCTCGCCCTCCCTCTCGCCCGTGATGTAACGTTTTCGATTAAAGATAAGGTTGACGAGTGGACTAGACCCAAATCTATCGGAATAAAAAGTCTATCCGAATAAAAAGACTATCCGAATAAAGAGACTATCCGAATTAAAAGACTATCCGAATAAAATGTCTACCCGCATAAAATGTCTACCCAAATGAAATGTCTATCCGAACAAAATGTCTACCCGAACGAAATGTCTATCCGAATAAAATGTAATACTAACCTAGTAACCTTTATCCTAACTCAAAGAGTGAGTACCAGGGTAGTGCTTTGTGCGCTTGTTTTCTTCATGGCGCGGCCATTTTATGGGACGCCTATTTCAGTTCACAAACGAATCCGTCGATATTTGATCAATCCTTCTTATAAATTATCCATTTTCAACTTTTCTAAGAAGTAAATATACCTGTGTGATTATTGTGATATTTTTCGTTCAATTGATCATTTACTATAGTAATCTTTTCGATACATAGAAGCTGCTACGAGCGCTTCGCCTCCGAAGCTGGAAGGCCGGGTTATGCTGCTGAAACAGCGCGAATAAGTTTGCGAATGGAAGTGTTTGATGAGTGACTAGTAAAGAAATTTATTTTGTTTCTTCTGATGTTTTGTTCATTTGAATTTGCACAGGAACCAAAGCCAGCCGGCGCAGCCCGCAGTGGTTCACAAACAAGCGAACAGCAACTGTTCAAATCGTCTTGAACATTAACTTCATAACGCCCCGAAGTCAGGATCGGACTCCAATTTCAACATTTCCAAATAAATCTAGAGTTCATAAGACTCGAATGATTTACATAAGACTCGAACGAACCAATGGGAATTTAGCCGATACTTTTGGTGGAGTTTTTACGCTTTAATTTATGAATAGGATTTTGGCAGGCATTACTTTCGCCTCCATTTTCCGCCCCGCTCCCAATTCCGCCTGGCCCCAATTCCGCCTGCCCCCATTCCGCCTGCACGTTGAGTTTCCAGACCATGCCAGTCAATGGTGACTATAATCACACTTGGCGTGTGAGTGGATCCATAATCAATCGAGATATGGTCTGGAAACTCTAAAAGCTAAAGTCTTTGTTCTATCTTTTTGTTCGTCTTTATGCAATTTTGTGCACGGTGCACGGTCACTGAACCTATTGTATTTTAGTATAATGAAGCAATCATCCAATAGAATCGTTTGGGTTTAATCGCTCAACCGTGTTGTTTAAATTTTTAATAAACCTAAAACAAAGGATGTGCACGGTGTAACGTACGGTTCAACATCAAAACGTAGCTCATTATAGTCGCTTTGAAGTTTGCCGAGTTTCCAGACCATATCTCGATTGACTATGATGGATCTCATGTGCCTGAAGCTTGTCGATTTTCATCTTGCGTTACCGTGTGCCGTGTTTTTCGATTCACGACTTCATCAGTCTTATACGACCCATTTTGACTGGGCCGAACAGGAAAAATTTAAGCTAATTGATGTTTGAACAACAGGACCCAGATCTTAATTTATGTGCATGTTTAAAAAAATAGAGCGAAATCAGGCCATGTCCACACGTATGCGTTTTCATAGCGTTTTTATATTGTTCTCAGTCCTCAGGGAAGCAGAAAACAATGGTTTATTACCTGAAACAATATGAAAACGCTAGGAAAACGTATACGTGTAGATGAGGTCTCAATACCTTGACATTGCATGTCTATGGACTTGCCATTCACTGATAATATAGGGCAATAATCCCTTCAATTATAAAAAACTGAACCATTTCATCGTATTGTTTATTTTCATCTTTATGATAATGAATTTGCAAATTAAATGTTTTTCATTACAATTGTGAACATATATACTTAGTATAGTGAGAAATCATCCAATAGCAACGTCTGGGTTTCAACCGTGCTGTTTAAATAGTGTGTATAAAAAAAAACTGAACCTTTAGAAAATGGTCTTATACTCCTGGGAAATTAAAAACACGGTCTTAATACACCTGGGAAATTAAGATAACTTGTAATCGTGTGAAGGAGCATAACTGCAAAGAAACATGTTAAATACAGTGTGTATAAAAAAAATCATAAACATAAATCCAACATAAATCGCAGCCGTCATTTGTTTAACAATGTTAACCGCTTTGGAGTTTGCTGAGTTTCCAGACCACATCTTGACTTCACATACTTTTGTTTCCAATATTAATTCGGACGACAGAATTGAAAAACGAAGGCATTCACAATTTTTTTCCATTTTCCATTTTATATGATTCTCTGGATGCTTTACAGCACGTGTTTTTCAGATATAGTCTGTTAAATGTTCTTCAGAGATATAGTCTCTTAAGACATGTGGCTCAAAAATATGTTATCTACTTTATTTACCAGTATTCAGTAAGACTTCCAATAAACCGCAGGAAGGATTGCATCAAAATCAAAATAGCCTAAATCGTCTACGCACTTTGCCTTTGATTCCAGTTCCTCCTTAGTTAGATACATGTATTCGTTTTTAGCTTGCTGTGGTGCCGGTACTGTTGAAATCGTTGACGTATTGTCGTACTTTGGCGGCAAACAGTAAACACGTACTTTAGCATATTGGGCTGCTTGGATGTGACCTGGTGCACAGTTCTGCACTTTGTTTATCGCTCGCGGTCGTCTTCCTTTGTAAGTCGCTGTGGTCGGTTCATCTGCTGTAGATGTCAACTTAAAAACCTGAAGTGCTGTCGAAGGGTATTTTGCTAACAGTTGAAGTAATTGAGTGCATTCATTACCATGATCAGATGAAACACTTGGTTGTCTTCCAGAAAGGCTTGTCATAATTTCTTTATTCTCTCCTGACCTTCCGCGCTATCACGAAATCATACAGCGCGCGCGTTCATTAAATTCCTTTGATGACGTTTAATTATCTCTATGACGTAAACAGCATCATCGATTTGTTGTCGCCATCAATTAGTTTTTTGAACTACGTACGCCGGAAAATCAGGAATCACTCTCAACACAAGATGGCAGCCGTACTGCAAGTTATATTAGGGAACTTAAGATCAACGACGGCAACCTAGGACGGCGACGTCGTTCAAACAAAAGAATCTTTATGCGAAACAAAAAGAATGAATAATTTTTATTCCCAAGAGTAATCTCAACGCCGTCCTCGTTCTGTTTACAACGCCACTGAGAACATTTTCACGTCTTCAGGACGACGGTAACTCACGGAGAAATGAGAGCTCTGACTTGAGCACAGACAGACTGTGAGACACTACACTCGTACATAAAACAAGCTTTGAGTGTCAAATACGCTAGTCAATCGACCGTGGTTTCATTCAAATGCTAAAATTTACATTCACTGCCGTCGCCGTCCTAGGTTGACGTCGTAGATCTTAAGGCCCCTATTGGAGACCCAACGGCGACCAGTTGGAAAATGCAACTCCAAGGCCTTCAGGCAGGGAATCAGCTGCCTCTAATCTACACAAGCCGTTGCCGTGAGGGTAAATTTTTTAAATATTTTATGAGAAAGATTTCAGTTACTTGGGTACTGCACTACCTACGTTGATGTTGCATTTTTCGCAACTGGTCCCGGTTTGTTCTTAAATATTCCAACACTCGAAATTTTCCTTCACCATAAATCCTTAGAACATAAGTTTAATCGTAAGACGTATTAGGAGCATTATACAATAGTCTCAATGCTCTTACAACAATATATTCTTAATGTTACTTATAAAACTAATTACACTTTCATTATAAGATAAAGCCTACTACATATATTACCACTATGAAAACAAAACTATTTTTTATAACGACGTGTTTGAGAAAAATAAGGAGGTCGAAGTTGATTCGTTGCGGTACGTAACAAGGCCTATACTAGGTTCCTCAGTATGACGAATCTCGCGAAAAATCAAACAAACAAAAAGGATAACGTGGATTGTTCGGAGAAAAATCATGGCGCGGGTGTCTACAGTGAGTACAGTTCGATGAGTTTTATTCCAAGTTAATTACTGCACGCACGCGCACAGATCAAATTGAAGCACGCGCACTATCGTCAGCATACGTAGCGAGCGTGTTTCGTTTGCTTGCGTGTGAAGACCAACCGTTTTTGCGTGAGCTTGAAAAACAATCGTTAAAAGTCTCGGTATAGACAATCCGGTATTTCACTAAATATTATTTAGATGGCGAAAAGGATACTTGGAGTTTCTCAGATTCTAATAGAAGAACACTTTACCGACCACGTTGAGAAGTATCCCGTTCAAAATCGTACAGGAAAAAATGAAATACGAAATAATTCGCGGAGCACTTCAGTGCACGTCCTCCAAACAGTTTCACGTCACAATCACAAATGCCATTACTTTTATTTTATTTTATTTCATATTACTTTTAACAATTACATTATTTGGATAAGGTAAGGACAACAAACCATAAACATTTACATAATATATAGTTTTTAAAATTTCTATAATACAGGAAACCACAGGAAATTAGAAGCTTTGAAATGTTAAGTAGTTTTAAGTCTGCAGTTAAGACTTTTCTTTTTTAAAATTAATAGTTATTGTTCATAGTGTTAATATATGTAGTAGGCTTTATCTTATAATAAAACTGTAATTAGTTTTAAAAGTAACTTTAAGAATATATATATTGTTGTAAGAGCATTGAGACTTTTGTATAATGCTCCTAATACGTCTTTATTATTATTATTATTATTATAATAAAGATTTTTCCAGCTTAAGGTGGCTCCCTGTGACCGCGCGCGAGCTGGTAGCTAATTTAGCGGGAAATTTAATGATAATCGGGAAATTTTATGACGTCACACGCGTAAAAAATCTCGAAAATAAACACAAATATCTTTCGATCATTTCCTTCAGTGAATTGTTTTGAAAATTTGCACGCTTCACGCTGGCTTTATGCCTTATACTATCGGATAAATTTTGCTTAATGTTAAAAAACATTAAATTTGGTGATATTGACAAAACCATCTGAACAACCCTACATTTATTTTTCACTAAAATGTTTCTCGAAACAATTCCCACAAGACTGTGAAGTTTAAAGAAATTTTAACGAAAGAAACATGAGAAATGGCAGGAAAAAGTTAAAAAATATCAAACAAACAGGGCCGTACTCAGAAAATTTTACAGGGGGGTGTAACCTCACTTCAACCGAATCAATCAAAGCTTGTAAAAACAGTGGTGGATCCAGGGTTGTTCGAAAGAGGGGGTGCACATGAAGAATCAGCTACGCCGTGAATACACTAGGTCTGGGGGGATGCTACCTCAGGAAAATTTTTAATTTTGCAAAGCCAGAAGTGCTTTTCCGGCGATTTCTGATAAGAATTTTTGCGAAATTAGGGCACCACGCCTTTGCTAAAAAATGCACGATTACAAAGGGGCATCAAGATTATGAAACACTTTAAGTAAACTCAGAGTAGTACAGAACCAATATATACACTTTAGCCTTTAGGCATCTGAAAACGTCCATCGTTTTATCTTGGAACCCATGAAATATTAATCTATGAGTGTATAAGCAACCAAAACAAATCGGTCATATAATATGCCCTGGGTTATAAAATGCCCTGGGTACGAGGTTGCATGCAAACCGACTTTTGCAATGAAAATTGGATAAGCTACCAAAACATTGTGCTTATAATCGGTCATATAATATTGCATTTATCACTCCGACTTCTTCGTCTTGACATGGTAAAAAACAGAAAATACTTGTTTGCGGAATTTTAAAGGGGGGTGCACCGCGTGCGTGGATCCGACGCTGCAAAATATTGTCTTTCCGTTAGGTGCCTACTAAAATGACCCACGTTAATAACGTACTCTCAATACGAAATGAAAACATAATATTATAAAACATGAAATTTTAATAAATTTATCGTTGATCACATTTATCGTTGATCACATTTATCGTTGATCACATTTACATATAAACAAAACATTTAATATCAACATTAGATTTGTGAGTCTTAAATTTGGTAGTTTTAAATGAATTTAAACTGATTGATAAGTGCTAAAAGTTAATGATTCTACTTGTCTAAAATATAATTTCTGCCGACTAAAATATGACTTCTGCCGACTGAAACTCGTATAAAGATTTTTTGGGGGGGTTATTTATTACACTTTCACCTAATTAATACAAGAAGGTGCGGGACAGTACAACATAGCTAGGCTCCAAATTAAGTACGCCCTTTAAATGATAAATTAAAATGAACATAAATTACAATAGATACAATATCTGCAGTACATATAGTGTATACATAAATATATATATTAGGTATAGAAGGAAGTTTAAATATGTCCATAATTATATAATAGCAATATAGTAAGATACAATAGTATTAGTAACAGCAAGGGTTCCCCGGTTTGCATAAAATATAAAACTTCTCTTCTATACATAAATTACATCGTTTCGTGATATTAGAATAGTGGGGAGCACGGGATAAAATGTTCCATTTGATAGCATAGTTCAAATTGTTGTCTTTTAGATTCCAGATATGTTTGCTCAGTTCTGTTGCGTTTCGTTTTGTTTCCGTGTTGAACGAGGCCTTGTGGTCTCCATTGAATTCAAAAGTAATTAGTGTCCTATCATGACCTGGGTTGGTCTGACATAATGTCAGACCAAGTTTTTGGAATTATATTGCACTCTGAACCCTAACCGTAGTTAACGCTTACTTAACAAAAAATAAAGACCAGACAAAACAAAAAGGTCCTGTTGAGTCATCCCATTTAGCCTTTTCCCAAGTATTGAACAAGAGTCTGATATTACGCATGGCGTCACGGCGGACACCGCTGACTGTTTCCATTCCCGCGATGAAAAAGCAATATAGCTCACAAAGGCGTTTCTCAAAAAAAGACATTTCATATCGGACATCAAAACTAGACTTTAGTAATTCCCTTTTAACTTTGCTAAATTTTACGGATAAAGAACATCCAAAATTGAACCACCTCTTTTTTCTATTGATTTCTCTGGAAATAACCATAACTGTTGCGAAAGCTATACATTTTCTGAAAGCCCAATAAACCGGCTTTTACCAATTTTTTTAAAATTTCCCGAACAAGACACATTATGTTAATATCAATTAGCAATAATAATCAAATCAAACCATAGTCAATCACGTATGGTCTGGAAACTCGGCAAACTTCAAAGCGGTAATTAACATTGTTAAACAAATGAGCTGCGATTTATGTTGGACGGTAGGTACCTCACCGTGCACAAACCCTTTGTTTTACGTTTATTAATATTTAAAGTTTAGTTAATCAGCGAGCTGTGAAGTTGCGAGTTGCGAGCTGCAAGTCAAATGTGCGGGATGACTAATCTATATAATCATCAGGCTTTGAACTATAGGACAGCATATCCTCCTACCTAGAATTACCGATAATTGGTAATTGTAGGATTAGAACCCAACACAACACCAATCCTAACCTTGATCCTAACCTTGATCCTAACCTTAAACCTAACCCTAACCGTAGTTATCCATAACCTGATGAAAAAGAAAAAAACAGAAAAAAACAGAAAGGTCCTTTTGAGTCATCCCTTTTAGCCTTCCCCCTATAGACATGTAATAGCGTAGAGTCTGGCTGCTATTAATAGCTCAAAAAGCGGACAAACAAACCAAATTTGACTCACAAATGATTGCAAATGAGCTATTTATTTTGTTATGGCCGCAAGAATTATGGGTAAAAGCGGACAAACATCGGTACTGACGTCATCTCGACGGAGCGCTATTTCGCACTATTTTTTTAAACATAAATTAAGATCTGGGTCCTGTTGTTCAAACATCAATTAGCTTAAATTTTTCCTGTTCGGCCCAGTCAAAATGGGTCGTATAAGACTGATGAATCCGTGAATCGAAAACACGGCACACACGCGAAGTTTGATCATAGTCAATGGCGGCATGGTCTGGAAACTCAACAAAAGTCTTTGTTCTATCTTTTTGTTCTCCTTTATGCAAATTTGTGCACGGTCACGATTAGTGAACACATTGTATTTTTGGTATATCCAATAGCAACTTTTGGGTTCAATAATCGTTCAACCGTGCTGTTTAAATATGGGAATAGGTAATTTGCGAGCTGTGAAGTTGCGAGTTGCTTTTTAGGCGGCGGTTAGGGTTAGAAAACTCGCTAGGTGGGGGTTAGAAAACTCATTAGGCGGGGGGTTAGGGTTAGGATTAGTAGTTCTAAAAATTGCATGTGAAGGTCCTTTTGAGTCATCCCTTTTAGCCTTCACCGTCTATGGACTTGCCATTCATTGATAATAGCAATAATCCCTTCAATTATAAAAATAGGTTTGCGATACGAACATGCATGTCGGTACCGCATAATTATATTTATAAAATAACATGTATGATACGCTTACTCTGATTGGTCAATACCTGTGTTTGGATCAGGCCATCCAAACACGGAAATTTCCCGCCAAAAATTTCTTTAAGTTTTGCTGCTCGTTCTCTTGTATTATTTTATAAAAGAAATACCTAATGTTTTTCCGTGTTTGGATACTGCTTGGATACTTGGGAAGTTGCTCGACTTTCGAAAAGCTAAAAAACACTCGCCTAGCGGCTCGTGTTTTTTTACGCTTTTCTCCAGTCTCGCAACTTCCCGCGTGTTTGGATCACAGTATCCAAACACGGAAACCATTGGGTATTTATTTATTACTAGACAGATACAGTAAGTTATACGTCGCGGGTAAAACTACACTTAATGGACTGGAAAAGCGAATATTATCAGGCCCACGAAATGCCCGAGTAGTTAACGACGATTTCCTGCTTCGTAAACATTCGAAAGAAACTGCTTACTTTTAAATAAGGAGCAGAAACCTTGCAATTTTAGCACGAGAAAGTGGAAATGGAAATGGAAATTTTCAGACAGCTTGCAATTTTAGCACGAGAAAGTGGAAATGCTTCGATATTGAGCCCCCCACGAAGGGTGCGTGTACTTGACGACGATTTCCGACAGTCTGAGTTGCGCAGTTTTGATTTCATGATTAAACCCTCAATCAAGATGCATCGTAGAAATTGGTCATGCTTTGCTAATTTATAAACATCTGCATATTTTGAAAACAATATATTTCTAAAGATCTGAATATGGAAATCGTTTCAAAATTTGCATAGCATGACCAGTTGCTATGGCCACCTTCGCTACTGGATGCATCACGACTATATGGTACTGCTAACCGCGGTATACCCAGAAAAACTGAACCATTTCGTCGTATTGTTTATTTTCATCTTTATGATAATGAATTTGCAAATGTTTTTCATATATTATCCGTCCTTTTAGCGTGGGCTGTGTATACAATTGTGAACCATAGTCAATGGCGGCATGGTCTGGAAACTCAACGAAAGTCTTTGTTCTATTTTTTTGTTCGCCTTTAAAAATTTGTGCACGGTGACGGTTAGTGAACACATTGTTTTTTTGGTATAATGAGAAATCATCCAACACTAACGTTTGGGTTCAATCGTTCAACTGTGCTGTTTAAATATTAATAAATGTAAAACACAGGGTTTGTGCACGGTGAGGCACTGTCCAACATAAATCGCAGCTCATTTGTTTAACAATGTTAACCGCTTTGGAGTTTGCTGAGTTTCCAGATCATATCTTGACTTCACATACTTTTATTTAAGTTCCACAATGCCATTATTAATTCGGACGACAGAATTGAAAAACGAAGGCATTCACAATTTAGTTCCATTTTCCATTTTATATGATTCTCTAGATGCTTTACAGGACGTGTTTTTCAGATATAGTCTGTTAAATGTTTTTCAGATATAGTCTCTTAAGACATGTGGCTCAAAAATATGTTATCTACTTTATTTACCACTATTCAGTAAGCTAAGACTTCCAATAAACCGCAGGAAGGATTGCATCAAAATCAAAATAGCCTAAATCGTCTACGCACTTTGCCTTTGATTCCAGTTCCTCCTTAGTGAGATACATGTATTCGTTTTTAGCTTGCTGTGGTGCCGGTGCTGTTGAAATCGTTCACGTATTGTCGTACTTTGGCGGCAAACAGTAAACACGTACTTTAGCATATTGCGGTGCTTGGATGTGACCTGGTGCACAGTTCTGCACTTTGTTTATCGCTCGCGGTCGTCTTCCTTTGTAAGTCGTTGTGGTCGGTTCATCTGCTGTAGATGTCAACTTAAAAACCTGAAGTGCTGTCGAAGGGTATTTTGCTAACAGTTGAAGTAATTGAGTGCATTCATTACCATGATCAGATGAAACACTTGGTTGTCTTCCAGAAAGGCTTGTCATAATTTCTTTATTCTCCCCTGACCTTCCGCGCTATCACGAAATCATACAGCGCGCGCGTTCATTAAATTGCTTTGATGACGTTTAATTATCTCTATGACGTAAACAGCATCATCGATTTGTTGTCGCCATCAATTAGTTTTTTGAACTACGTACGCCGAAAAATCAGGAATCACTCTCAACACAAGATGGCAGCCGTACTGCAAGTTATATTAGGGAACTTAAGATCAACGACGGCAACCTAGGACGGCGACGTCGTTCAAACAAAAGAATCTTTATGCGAAACAAAAAGAATGAATAATTTTTATTCCCAAGAGTAATCTCAACGCCGTCCCAGCTCGTTCTGTTTTAATTACAACGCCACTGAGAACATTTCTACGTCTTCAGGACGACGGTAACTCACGGAGAGATGAGAGCTGTCTTAAGCGCAGACAGACTCTGTGATACAATCGTTTTAGAAATATGGAAGCCGCGTTTTGGAGATCATAAAACAAGCTTTGAGTGTCAAATACGCTAGTCAATCGAACGTGGTTTCATTCAAATGCTAAAATTTATATTTCATTCACTGCGGTTTGTTCTTAAATATTCCAACACTCGAAATTTTGCTTCACCATAAATCCTTTGAACATAAGTTTAATAATAATAATAATAATAATAATAATAATAATAATAATAATGATAATAAAGACGTATTAGGAGCATTATACAATAGTCTCAATGCTCTTACAACAATATACAGTGTATTCTTAAAGTTACTTATGAAACTAATTACAGTTTCATTATAAGATAAAGCCTATACTACATGTATTACCACTATGAACAAAAAACTATTTTTTATAACGACGTGTTTGAAAAAAATAAGGTGGTCGAAGTTGATTCGTTGCGGTACGTAACAAGGCCTATACTAGGTTCTCCTCAGTATGACAAATCCCGCGAAAAACCAAACAAACAAAAAGGATAACGTGGATTGTTCGGAACAAAATCATGGCGTGTGTGTCTACAGCGAGTAAAGTTCGATGAGTTTTATTCCAAGTTAATTACTGCACGCACGCGCACTGATCAAATTGAAGCACGTGCACTGTCGTCAGCATACGTAGCGTGCTTCGTTCAATTCCCAATTCCAGCTATAATTGATGCTCGCGGGGAGTTATGGGAAGTAAGGTATCTTTCAAAATGGTGGCTTTGTAAACAAAGTAGAATTTAATAGTTCCTGTTTTAATTCACTGCATATGGCGAGCCAGGTTATGCTGTGGTTAATTCTATGGACTAAATGGATGCTACGAATTCTAAAAAGTCGTTAACTAAACCTTTATGTGTCTCTGAAAATGAGCAAACGAGTCCTCCAAGCTCGAGGTGGCGGTACAGCATGCTGTGTCCCTGGTTGTGGAAATAGTACAAAAAGGAACCCTACTTTGTCATATCACAGATTTCCGAAGGACAAGAAATTGAGAAATACGTGGATACATTGGATAGGACGACAAGCGTTCACTCCAAATGACCATCATCGAGTTTGTTCGCAGCATTTCCCAGGGGGTAAGAAGACTTATCTCAACAACATACCGACCGAAACAACAAAGCTACTAAAACCTACACCAACCATACCTAGACTCACCCACAGATACCGTGAACGAACAGTTCTAGTAGAGCTAAAGAACGAGGCAACTACAAGTAACACTGAAGAGACAGAGGATGTAGAGTCGTTAACACCACAGGAAAATCTTCAAACTGAGGTACATCGCCTGGAAAACGAACTGGCGAACTTGAGACTAATGTATGAAAATGATACCAGTGCACTTAAAGAGGATTTAAATCGTACTAGATTCTCGATTGTCCGGTTTAAAACCTCAGATTCTGATTTTGAATTTTACACTGCTTTCCAGAACTATGCCAAGTTTAAAGTTTTCTTTAATTTCCTTAGTCCTGCTTGCACAAAGTTATGTTATGTTGGGTCCAACAATGGCCAAATCGAATCAGTAGAACAAAAGAAACGTGGCCGTAAAAGATCATTGTGTCCGGAAGAAGAATTGTTTCTAGTTCTTTCCCGATTAAGATGTGGTTTATTGGAGAGGGACCTTGCTACGAGGTACAGCATTTCAGTATCACAAGTTAGTAATATTTGGATAACTTGGTTGGATTTTCTTTACCAAAGGTTGAGGTCAATTCCTATTTGGCCTTCAAGGGAACTTGTTGATGCTACTATGCCAGCTAGTTTCAAGGAACATTTTCCAAAAACAAGGGTTATTGTGGATTGTACCGAGATGTTTATTGAGATGCCATCTGCGCCAGTCACTCAGGGTGTGACATTTTCGTCATATAAGCACCATAATACTGGGAAAGGACTTATTGGCATTTCTCCTGCAGGCACCCTAACCTTTGTATCAGAGCTTTATGCTGGGAGGACATCTGATAAAGAGCTAACTAAGGACTGTGGTATCCTTAAATTATTGGAGAAAGGAGATCAGATAATGGCTGATAAAGGTTTTACCATTGAAGAGTATTTGCCAGATGGAGTAACCTTAAACATCCCTCCTTTTTTGAAAGATCAGGATCAGTTTTGTATTGAGGATGAGGTGAAGACAAGGAGAATTGCTAAGGAAAGAATACATGTGGAGAGAGCAATAGAGAAGATTAAGAATTTTCGGATTTTACAGCAGGTAATACCTTTAAGTATGGCAGCAGATATCAACAAGATATGGATTGTTTGTAGCTACCTTCCCTTGTTTTTCAAGCCTCTTGTTGTGTCAGCTCAACAATCCGATTGAGTAAATTTATTACATTTTATATTTTACTTAAAATGCGAACATTCCAGTTGTCTTCTTTTCCTTGCAACATTGCAATATTAATCATCAACAGCATGTTGCCTAAGGAGCAACTTTCATATGTCATACCAAGATCCTACAAATTATCTGATTACCTGAAATCTACTCTATTCCACATAAGTTCACAATTTCATTAACATTTTTTTATGATCAATGCCATTCTCCACTAAATATTAAATATTAACAGATAATGCTTTTAAGAAAATGTTGAAATGCTGATTCAGTACAATCATGTTCACAAGTTGGTCAAACCAACTTATATATATAGTACAATCTACAGACATGCATGTTTCGGCGTCCAACGCCTCGTCAGTGCAGCTTGGTACATCTAGATATGTGATAGCATTTGTATATATACACATGAGCTTGCTCTCACCAAGTGCATGTGGTACAACACAGTGACATCAACACATGTAGACATGCGTAGAGTGTAATGGGGCCAGAGTGCTCAAACGACCACAAGGGAAGCGAGTAGATTTCAGGTAATCATAATATATATATATATATATTTATAAAATAATTAATTGTATATATTAAATAATTATATGTTAAATTATTTATAAATTTAATTATATATTTTTAATTTCATTATAAATTATATATTAAATAATTAATTGTATATATATATATATTAAATAATTGATAATTTAACTTAATTTAAATAATATTTATTGTATCAGTCATTCATGACAACAGAGTATGATAATTGAGTGTGTTTTATTAATGTAATTAATTTCAATATACATGTACATATAATATAAATATATATATATATACATTTAAATGTTTGATACAACTCTCACTTAATAAATTCATTTATGCCAAAAAATCGAAATAAAATTGAGTAAGCTTTGGCAGCATATTGTCATCCCAGTTTGTTGTTTCAAAGTAAACACGTTCAACATGGAGATCTTTGACTGTATATACAACAAAATCTATCCATCTTAAGTGGCAAATGGCCATAATTCCTTGTAACTGAAAAAAATAAAGATGCTTCTTTTTTAAACTAGGTTTACCCTCTAAGTAATGAAGATAAAATTTTGCATCTTCACATGCCTCACTGATGGTCATATTAATCTTCGACGATGGACACTTTATCTCAACAGCACCATAAGGTGTTGATTCCTGGGAACTGTAAGCCAGTGCATCTGGGCTAGCACCTAACCATGGCCATTTAGGATTTACTATCAAACCCACAGCTCTACAAACTTGTATAGGACTGTTATTACATTCCTTATACTCAAAATACTTTAAAAGTGCACTTTCCTCATTTTCCATGCCCCATCTACAGCTTTTGGGTATTTTTACTGAACTAGAGGAATTTAGTACTTTGTCTATTATTGTTTTTGGAAAAATATATTCTCTTCTGTTCATCACTGAACCAAAGTGTGATGCTGTTAGTCGCTTCCTTCGATGAGAAAACCATCCAGGGCAATCGGCTTGATCCCTAGTGTTCCTTTCAATCTCTAGACATCCTTCTAAATCAACAGTCAGTTTCTTTCTTTCAAGTTTAGAGAGTTCATTTTGAGAGAGAAGATTGTAATTTGGAGCTCCATTAAGATCTTTTAGAATAGCATCCCTAACGCTATCTGTGTTTAAATTGCTCAAGACTTTTTTCTTAGAGTTAAGTTTTAATTTCGAAGGTAAGTTATCGTGCCAAAATTCATAATCGAAAGGGTTACAATCATTGTCATCAAGCACACCAACAAGGGGAAAATTAGGCTCACTTTCAGCAATACCGTCGCGGAGTCTTTTTATGTCTTCTTTTGAAACCTTTTCAGCAAAGCAGGGTGCTGCTTGGTATCCCTCCCGTTTACCTTTGACTAGCGGTCGTTTTCGACCTTTTCTATCTTTATCGAAGTCTCCCTGTTCGAAGAGTAAATCCTCGAAAAGCATGGCACCTTTCATTTCGTTCCCTGTTGCAGGTACATTCCACTTTTGTAGCTTTTCGGTACACGATACATCGTCAGGAACTTCAGATAGTTCTAGCTCCTTAAAGTCTAAGAGTTGAAACAATAATGCTGCAACGTGTTTGCAACAACCTCCCTTTCCAGCAGGACATTCGCAGTTAGCGCGAGAAACGTCTCCAGATCTCTGTTTCAAATGAACGTAAACAGTATATTCATTTTTCTTCATTTGAGCGTTTACTCTACCACGAACCAGAAAATATTCTTCATCCCCCATCTTTACATTTGGTTTTACTGAAATACCGATGACATATCCGGACTTGAAGAGCTGGTATCCAAGTTTTTTATGTCGTGCTGCTCCTTTTGGTTGTTGATCGGCGATACTTTTGTCAAGTACGAGATGTTTTTCAAGAGACTCGTGGGTAAAATTAGGAAAATTAGATAGATTTCTTGTCCACAGCACTTGAGAAGATTGACTTACGGTCATTTTCCAAGACGGATAAGCGAAATTCTATGCAGAACATGCAGTGATTCGAAAGTTGTATTTACAAAGCCACCATTTTGAAAGATGATACCTTACTTCCCATAACGCCCCGCGAGCATCAATTATAGCTGGAATTGGGAATTTGCTTGCGTGCGAAGACCAACCGTTTTTGCGCGAACTTGAAAAACAATCGTTAAAAGTCTCGGTATAGACAATCCGGTATTTCACTAAATATTATTTAGATGGCGAAAAGGATACTTGGAGTTTCTCAGATTCCAATAGAAGAACACTTTACCGACCACGTTGAGAAGTATCCCGTTCAAAATCGTACAGGAAAAAATGAAATACGAAATAATTCGCGGAGCACAATCACAAATGCCATTACTTTTATTTTATTTCATATTACTTTTAACAATTACATTATTTGGATAAGGGGGGAAGTTTGTCCTTGAAATAAGTTTATCTGATTTGAAAGAAAACTTAAAATGACAAAGTAAGATATTTTGCAGTTCTTCGTTTCCTTGCTTCGTTTTTGAGATATTTCAGGTTGATTGATATGTAAATTAAACATCGTGACGTCACTGCGCGGTAAGGAGGTTATATATCTTTGCTATTATTGAACGAAATCACGTCGAAATGATCATATTTGGTGTTGTGGGAGAAACACACACGCATGATTATTTCGTTCAGTGATTTCACGTGATTTCGTTCAATAATAGCAAAGATATATAACCTCCTTACCGCGCAGTGACGTCACGATGTTTAATTTACATATCAATCAACCTGAAATATCTCAAAAACGAAGCAAGGAAACGAAGAACTGCAAAATATCTTACTTTGTCATTTTAAGTTTTCTTTCAAATCAGATAAACATATTTCTTGGACAAACTTGCCCTTTAATGTTAAAAAAACATTAAATTTGGTGATATTGACAAGACCATCGGAACAACCTGCATTTATTTTTGACTAAAATGTTTCTCGAAACAATTCCCACAAGACTGAACTTTGAAGAAATTTTACCGAAGGAAAGTTGAGAAATGGCAGGAAAAAGATGAAAAATATCAAACAAACAGGGCCGTACTCATAACATTTTACAGGGGGGGGGGGTATAAGCTCACTTCAACCGACTGACGCACTAGCTTGTACCGACTACATCCTATCGATCAAAGCTTGTAAAAACAGTGGTGGATCCAGGGTTGTTCGGAAGAGGGGGCGCACATGAAGAATCAGCTACGCCGCGAACACACTAGGGGGTCTGGGGGCATGCTCTCCCAGGAAAATGTTTAATTTTGCAAAGCCCAGAAGTGCTTTTCCGGCGATTTCTGATAAGAACTTTTGCGAAATTAAGGCTAAAAATTGCTAAAAAATGTACGATTAGAAAGGGGCATCAAGATTATGAAACACTTTAATATAAACTCAGAAGTAGTACAGAACCAATATATACACTTTAGCCTTTAGGCATCTGAAAACGTCCATCGTTTTATCTTGGAACCCATGAAATATTAATCTATGAGTGCATGCAAATCGGCTTTTGGAATGAAAATTGGATAAGCTACCAAAACAAATCGGTCATATAATATTGCGTTTATCACTCCGACTTCTTCGTCTTGACATGGTAAAAAGCAGAAAACACTTGTTTGCGGAATTTTAAAGCGGGGGTGCACCGCGTGCGTGGATCCGACACTGCAAAATATTGTCTTTCCGTTGGGTGCATACTAAAATGACCCTGGTCAGCTGGTGAAATGGTTAATTGGCTACGTTAATAACGCACTCTCAATATGAAATGAAAACATAATATTATAAAACATAACATTTATGGTCTGGAAACTCGGCAAACTTCAAAGCGACTATAATGAGCTACGTTTTGATGTTGAACCGTACCTTACACCATGCACATCCTTTGTTTTAGGTTTATTAATATTTAAACAACACGGTTGAGCGACTAAATCCAAACGATTCTATTGGATGATTGCTTCATTATACTAAAATACAATAGGTTCAGTGACCGTGCACCGTGCACAAAATTGCATAAAGACGAACAAAAAGATAGAACAAAGACTTTAGCTGAGTTTCCAGACCATGACTATGAGCAAACAGACTGAGGGGGAGGGAGAAATGACAGGTCCAATATTCATGGAGGATTATGCGATAGTAAAGCGGTAAGAAACAAAAACTTGAAAAGGAATGAAAGTGCATGAGCTAATAATAAAAAAGTTCCAAGCAAACTAAAATAACAAAAAATTAATAAAAAATTAATAACACAAAAGTAATAACACAAAAGCTAAGTAATTGTGAGAATTTCATAACCTCCTCCGCAGGCGACTCTTTGTCTTCTCAAACGGCGGCTTTCAATCGTACTCGGCCGAAAGCAAGATCTCAGCCAAAACATTGTTGAAAGCCGCCGAATGAGAATGTCACTAATCTTTTTTATTGAAAATTGAAAAACGAAGGCATTCACAATTTATTTCCATTTTATATGATTCTCTGGATGCTTTACAGGAGGTGTTTTAGTTCAGATATAGTCTGTTAAGTGTTTTTCAAAAATATGTTATCTACTATATTTACCACTATTCAGTAAGACTTCCAATAAACCGCAGGAAGGATTGCATCAAAATCAAAATAGCCTAAATCGTCTACGCACTTTGTCTTTGATTCCAGTTCCTCCTTAGTTAGATACATGTATTCGTTTTTAGCTTGCTGTGGTGCCGGTGCTGTTGAAATCGTTGACGTATTGTCGTACTTTGGCGGCAAACAGTAAACACGTACTTTAGCATATTGCGGTGCTTGGATGTGACCTGGTGCACAGTTCTGCACTTTGTTTATCGCTCGCGGTCGTCTTCCTTTGTAAGTCGCTGTGGTCGGTTCATCTGCTGTAGATGTCAACTTAAAAACCTGAAGTGCTGTCGAAGGGTATTTTGCTAACAGTTGAAGTAATTGAGTGCATTCATTACCATAATCAGATGAAACACTTGGTTGTCTTCCAGAAAGGCTTGTCATAATTTCTTTATTCTCCCCTGCGCGCGCGTTCATTAAATTCCTTTGATGACGTTTAATTATCTCTATGACGTAAACAGCATCATCGATTTGTTGTCGCCATCAATTAGTTTTTTGAACTACGTACGCCAAAAAATCAGGAATCACTCTCAACACAAGATGGCAGCCGTACTGCAAGTTATATTAGGGAACTTAAGATCAACGACGGCAACCTAGGACGGCGACGTCGTTCAAACAAAAGAATCTTTATGCGCGAAACAAAAAGAATGAATAATTTTTATTCCCAAGAGTAATCTCAACGCCGTCCCAGCTTGTTCTGTTTTACAATTAAAATTTCGGACTTTCATTTAATTTAATTTAATTTAATTTATTTTTTTGAACAACAAAATTTTTAATCATTGGATCAACAAAGATAATCATTTTACATAAAATGAACACTCTCTCTCAGTCAATGAACAGTTACAATAATTAATTTATATTAGAATTCCATTCAGATAATGGAATGTCACTGGTCGACGGAATGGAAATGTTTCTCCAGGTGCGGCTGCCACGGACGCACACAACTTGACTTCGAAGCAAAGCGAAGGCAATCTTCCTCCTTAGCCAGCTCAGGACAATGGAGGGCGCAAACTTCTTCTTGGTGGCGAGCTTCTCAGCAAGGAACGAGAGGAAGTGAGAACATTTCCACGTCTTCAGGACGACGGTAACTCACGGAGAGATGAGAGCTGTCTTAAGCACAAACAGACTCTGTGAGACACTACAATCGTTTTAGAAATATGGAAGTCATAAAACAAGCTTTGAGTGTCAAATACGCTAGTCGAACGTGGTTTCATTCAAATGCTAAAATTTATATTTCATTCACTGCGGTTTGTTCTTAAATATTCCAACACTCGAAATTTTCCTTCACCATAAATCCTTAGAACATAAGTTTAATAATAATAATAATAATAATAATAATAATAATAAATATAATAATAAAGACGTATTAGGAGCATTATACAATAGTCTCAATGCTCTTACAACAATATATTCTTAAAGTTACTTATAAAACTAATTACAGTTTCATTATAAGACAAAGCCTATACTACATACTTTACCACTATGAACAAAAAACTATTTTTTATAACGACGTGTTTGAGAAAAATAAGGTGGTCGAAGTTGATTCGTTGCGGTACGTAACAAGGCCTATACTAGGTTCCTCAGTGTGACGAATGCCGCGAAAAACCAAACAAACAAAAGGATAACGTGGATTGTTCGGAGCAAAATCATGGCGCGTGTGTCTAAGTTAATTACTGCACGCACACGCACAGATCAAATTGAAGCACGCACACTGTCGTCAGCATACGTAGCGTGCTTCGTTTGCTTGCGTGTGAAGACCAACCGTTTTTGCGCGAGCTTGAAAAACAATCGTTAAAAGTCTCGGTATAGACAATCCGGTATTTCACTAAATATTATTTAGATGGCGAAAAGGATACTTGGAGTTTCTCAGATTCCAATAGAAGAACACTTTACCGACCACGTTGAGAAGTATCCCGTTCAAAATCGTACAGGAAAAAATGAAATAATTCGCGGAGCGCTTCTGTCACGTCCAAACAGTTTCACGTCACAATCACAAATGCCATTACTTTTATTTTATTTCATATTACTTTTAACAATTACATTATTTGGATAAGGTAAGGACAACAATTAACCATAAACATTTACATAATTATAGTTTTTAAAATTTGTATCTGTAGTGTATGACCGCGCGCGAGCTGGTTGCTAATTTAGCGGGAAATTTACTGATAATCGGGAAATTGTATGACGTCACACGCGTAAAAAAGCCCGGAAATAAACGCAAATATCTTTCATTTCCTTCAGTGAATTGTTTTGAAAATTTGCACGCTTCACGCCTTATACTATCGAACAAATTTTGCTTAATGTTAAAAAAACATTAAATTTGGTGATATTGACAAAACCATCTGAGCAACCTTACATTTATTTTTCACTAAAATGTTTCTCGAAACAATTCCCACAAGACTGTGAAGTTTGAAGAAATTTTACCGAAGGAAACTTGAGAAATGGTAGGAAAAAGATGAAAAATATCAAACAAACAGGGTCGTAAAATTTTACAGGGGGGTGTAAGCTCACTTCAACCGACTGACGCACTAGCTTGTACCGACTACATCCTATCGATCAAAGCTTGTAAAAACAGTGGCCTATCCAGGGTTGTTCGAAGGAGGGGGCGCACATGAAGAATCACGGTGTCTGGGGGACATGCTCTTTTAATTTTAATTTTAATTAATTTTGTAAAGCCCAGACGGTGCTTTTCCGGCGATCTCTGATAATATTTTTTGCGAAATTAGGGCACCACGCCTTTGCTAATAAATGCACGATTACAAAGGGGCATCAAGATTATGAAACACTTTAATATAAACTCAGAAGTAGTACAGAACCAAATATATATACACTTTAGCCTTTAGGCATCTGAAAACGTCCATCGTTTTATCTTGGAACCCATGAAATATTAATCTATGAGTGCATGCAAACCGGCTTTTGCAATGAAAATTGGATAACCTACCAAAACAAATCGGTCATATAATATTGCATTTATCACTCCGACTTGGTAAAAAACAGAAAACACTTGTTTGCGGAATTTTAAAGCGGGGGTGCACCGCGTGCGTGGATCCGACACACCAAAATATTGTCTTTCCGTTGGGTGCCTACTAAAACGAACCTAGGACTAATTAACCATTTCACCAGCTGACCACGTTAATAACGCACTCTCTATACGAAATTAAAACATAATATCACAAAACATGATATTTTAATAAATTTATGTCTTTGGCGTTCTCTCGTTGATCACATTTACAAAATTTATAAACAAAACATTTAATATCAACACTAGATTTGGGGACCTACCTATACTATCAAGTTTTGTGATTGGTTGATTAAAACAATAAAACAATAGAATCAACCAAGAAACCAATGTCCTAACCTAATCACTTTTGTTCCATATAGCCAATCGCAAAACCTATTCATTTTAGGTACGTATTTATTGTAGATTTGTGAGTCGTAAATTTGGTAGTTTTAAATGAATTTAAACTGATTGATAAGTGCTAAAAGTTAATGATTCTACTTGTCCGTGTTAAATCGAACACGTCTAAAATATAATTTCTGCCGACTAGAATATAACTTCTGCCGACTGAAACTCGTATAAAGATTTTTTGGGGGTGTCGCAATAACACAAAAGTAATAACACAAAAGTAATAACACAAAAGTAATTGCGAGAATATCATAACCTCCACCGCAGGCGACTCTTTAGTGAGTTTGGCAAACGCGACGTCAAAGACAACGGCGACGTCTTATTTCCTCATTTTTTTGTGGCATTAAAAAAATGATTATGCTTTCTGAAATTAAGATGTTGTCATGTTTGATATTTTCGCACAGATGAAAGCAGTCAGCAGTGTAAATATAATGTTTTGTAAAAATAGGGTTGGAAAAAACCCTAAATATAAAAAAGCCGGCATGCATTCACGGGACCAGGGAATTTATGAGTTCCAGTTGCGTTCGAGTTCGAGCCGAGTTCGAGTTTTCGGCCAGCGGACGGTGTATTTTGCGGAATGGGGGAACGGCGGAACGGCGGAATGATTAATACTTCTTGAATATAGAGAATGTCCGCCAACGAAGAAGCCACCGCTGACTACCCACCATTGATATTCCACCCCCAGCAGCGAAACACGACCTTCACACCAACCAACCTCCGACCGATCGTCGATGGATACCCACGACCCTCCGACAGATCCCGACCGCTTCGAGATGGCCTACGAAGACCTTCCTACCCCACCCAACCACCCCCCGACGACTCCCGAGAACCTTCCGATCATTCCGCTGTGGGCCGAGCACTTTCGAAGTTGGCCCGACCCTCCAACGAAGACGTCACGACCTCCCTGTATCACTTCCCGACACCGAGTTCACCCTCCGACCCGTTTCCCCGTCGTCCACCCAACAGTCCGACAACGGCGTAGCAGATAGCTTCGTCCTACATACCGGCTTTCATGCCCAATCTGAGGCACCTTCACCAACCTTCGAACCTTCCTTCCAGTCCTACCGAGTGGACGAAGCCGACCCGCTGGAAAGCTTCCTCAGTACCACTGACCCCGACCTCGACTCCACCTCGCCAGACATCGTCAACCCCTGTGGCATGCGGCATCCTCACCACCGTCCCAGTATATACGCGACCTCCTCCGCGACTCACCGAATTTGTCCCGCTTAGCTTCTATTTTAATTGACCATTATCATCAAAATGGTGTTCTAGTAATGTCTGAAACCGTTGGGTCGACAGTTTGTTGGTTTACCCAGTAACTCTAAGTCAACTCGAGGTTAACCAATCTCGTACCCAGAGCCTGCGTTCCTTTTGGCCTGCAGCCAAAAAACAGAGGCTCTGGGGAACTCCGATGAAAAAGTCCCCAAAATTGGGTTTTTGTTCCCAGTCCTCTGGTTCCCAGTTCTCTATAATTTGCTAGTTTAGCTTGTTCGAAGACCAGGAAAAATATTTGTTTACCGATAAAGAATGGCCCAGTATGTTTTACAAAGCTCTTGGCAAAGCGTTGCGATACAAATGGTCTTTCTTAGCTTTTCGCTAAATCGTCAACCGGAGGATTGACGAGAGTGTTTTATATGTCCGCGTCGCCGTCGGCAGTGATCGGCTCAGCCGCTCAGGTAGGCTCAGGTTACACAGAACACATTAAAATGTAAGGAATTGTACTTTCTGTCAAGAACTTTGGCTAAACTACATCGACCTTGTAGTCTCTAATATAATTTTAAAGTTCTGAGGCGAAACTGCGAATAATTACGAGACGAGTCAGACGATGGATGTTTGTTTGGCGACGAAGCGAGAATAATATTAATAATAGTTTTAAGTTTTAACTTATTTCATGTGTTCAATTGTATTTTGAGTCTGTCGTGTATAATTATGTGTTGCAGGTGTATCGAATAAATCTTTACCAGCCATAGTTCTGAAAAGAACTGTTTATTTTTTAAACCGCGATTCGAAAATGCAAAATTAGCGCTCCTAAAGAAACTGGTGCGAGAGCTCAGCATCAACCAATCAAATGACGAGTTTCATCGGAGTTCCCCAGAGCCTCCGTTTCCCCTCCGCAGGACAGGGGGATCGCAGGCTCTGGGTTACGAGATTGGAGGTTAACTCGAAATTAACTCGAACTCATGGATTACCATATCCCCCTGCATTCACACACGGATCATCACGATTTCAGCTCGTTTCCCCGCCCGTGTTTTATAGCGCCATGATGTACTGTAGGTTAACGGCGAGTGCGCGAACCCCACTAGGGGCGTCTGGGAGCATGGTTCCCCAGAAAATTATAATTTTTCAAGGCCTTGAAGTGCTATTCCGGCGATTTCTGAATATTGTAAGATTACAAAAGGGGAATGTGTATATCATATTACATAAATTGTAATCAAACACGTTGATAACTCAGAGCTGAAACTGAACTCATCGCGGATACTTATTGCTTTCTTTAGACAACCGGCAAACGGAGTTCGGAAAGAAAATAGGATATACGCTAGCAAAAGAATATGAAAATTATGTAGACAAAGTTTCTTTCATTATGATACGGAGATATGTCCCGTAGGAACGTAAAGCCTATGGTTTTGTAGAAACGCAAAAACATGGTTCAATATTCAAGGTTTTCATCAGATCTTTTACAACTGACCTTTACAACTCGTTTTTTTTGTTTTCACGAAACCTGGTAATCAATGATGATTGATTTAGATAGATTGCTTCAACAATCGGCAGAGCAGCGGCAAAAGAAAATGCGTAACTGGTTAAGTTTTTATTAGAGTCTTGAATTATTCAAAATGTATCAGGTATACTCAAGTTGAATAAGCCGCCAGATAAATTTTGGGCAACGCCCATGTTCATAGCCACAGCAGTGCAAGCTTAGGACCGCATTGTCTAGAACTTCGCTCGCTGTCTAGAACTTATAAAATCCAACTCACGTTCGAAATTAAAATAATGACGGTATAATTGACCCATTTCTGCAGTTATTGATACAGGGTATGGGGAGAAAACTGCATGGGTAGCGATGATATATGCAGTATAATGGGAAATGGTAAATTAAAATTGCCGGGGACAAATGGAGAACCATTAATGTTGCCTGCATGGAACAGTATTTAAATTTGCATTTTATTACACAGTATTTTAAATCAGCAGCTGGTATACAGACACTTTTATTTTAAATAAATGTATACTTATTTATACGGTAGACTCCCTATAGGCAATGCATAATTTCGATTAAAACACGGAAGAGAGATGTTTTATTTTCCGTAAAGAGAATATTCATTTCATGGCCTCTTTGTAAAACCATATTGCGAAAATATCATTCAGAAAAGTCAATAGTTAAGTCGATAGTTAAGCGATAGTTGAAACGGTATATTACAAACTTTTAAGTCATTTTCTATATTACAAAGTTATTTTCACACAAAGGATTATTTTTATAAATGAAAAATAATTAAAAATTTAATAAAGTCGAAATATTACAGGCTCAACTACCACAAATCTTAAAAACTCTAATCTTGAGTTTTGACGATGATATTATATTTTTCGGAATACTGTATGTTTTATCTTTTATGAAAGACTCTCTTCTTAAAAATATACAGACGATTCGTACGAAAGAATTAAAGACTGTAGTCACATTTACTCAAAACAGTTATCTTAAGTAACATTTTTATTAAAAGCATTTTAAATATTTATGAATCGAAAACTACTCGATCTCAATTGTTTCTGATAAATAAAGTGTAGCTTTGGGTAGACACCTCAAAGACAACAACAACGTTTTGCAGTCAAACGGATTTTTGTAGCAGGAATTAGGTAAGACATTCTTCTTATTAACGCTCGATTGATGTAATTTACAACTCGCTTGAGCTTTATTTTTTATTAATTTAAAATGCTATTCTCATTTCAAATGCTTTAACTGCAAGGTAATACAAGAAAATAAATAATAAAGGAAGTAAGGATAGATTACGAATAGGCCCAAGTCCCAAACAAGGATAGTCTCCCTAGAACAAAATGATGAAAAGGAAAATAATGACAAGCAAAATATCTAAAAACTAAAAACAACAATGACAATCTGATTTTTCAGGAAGATCAGATTGTTTATGGCATTTAGTACACAATGTACGCCAAGAATAAATATTATGGATTTGAAATATTGATATAAAATATTGAAATAAATATTTTATTATTAAACCTATAACACACTATTTCCGCAGTACACCAGACTTTTACAGTATCCAATTTGTGTTTCTACCGCCGCCTAAGAGTACAACACTTTTATATCAGTCAGTAATAGATACAGCTGCTCCGATCAAAATATAATATATTTTAGTTTTCAATTCAATGTTTTATAGTCAAACTAAACAGAAAATATTTCCAATTACATTCTAATTCTAGAGTCCAAGTGAAAAAGTGATTATGTCTGTCGAAAAATACGTCAGCTGCACCAAGACAACTATGTACAAAAGTGTTTTAACAAGACGTTTACTTTGCAAACTTCTCATTCTCTTGTTCCTATTGCCTTTAATTGTTTCAAATGATGACGAGTCCTTTACAAGCAAAGTGTTCAGACTTGCAGCTGAAGGTACAGTAGAGGTACATTCTATCCAATTTAACTTTGAGTAAAAATATAAATATATATTGTTATATTTCATTTAACAATACAATATTATAGATTACTGCAAAGTCCAACGTACGGTTTTATATTCACCAGTTGTTTCTAGCTGTAGTTAAACGAACGAGCGGAGTACAAGCGGGGTACCACCGAGTGCGTTTAAGATACAAACAACGAGTACATGAAACCGTACAGAGCACTTTCCATTTCGTTTTCTCATGTTTATTACATGTGTCACAATAATTCTTCCACCTTATGAAATATGGCTTTCATCCTCGGGTGGAATCCCTCCGTCACTAATTCCTGAGCATCTATAGATTGCGTCATGTATGGTGGTCAGACAATATTTTGCTCACGAAAACTCTGGGTTTTTTTCTTTACATTTTTATCACTTTACGCGATTTTATTTTTCTAAGTAATACAAATCAGCAACTTTATCAGAACACATACTCCTCAATGTGAATATGGATATTACAACGCATAAGATTTTCTTCAGCGCACGTACTAGACCTGCAGGCGGAGAAGGGGGTATCGTCCTCCGGCGGAGAAGGGGTATCGTCCTCCGACGGCGAAATTTAAAGGAATAATCTAACTTGGTCAATATGTTAGTGCGGATTTCAAATTTTTTTTGAAGTATTGTCAAATAATTTTGCTGTTTTAATACGTTTTCCTTATAGTAGTAAAATCCTAAAACGGTAGTCCCCATTTTGGACATAGAATCTATATTTTATGGGCATGTTAAACTATTTCCGTTGAAAAACTTCATAATTTGTAGTTCCATAAGTTTTTTAAAATGGATCCTCTAAAAACCATCATCAAAGTCATCTCCGAAAACATCATCGTCATTAACTTTGGTTTCAGAGACATCAACTTCCATATATTCTGACTCTTCTATATTAATTAGAAGTTCTGTTAAATATTCTGGGTAGCAGATATTGTTCCAAACAACGTGTCCTTGGCCATCCCATCCATTTCAAATTCATTTGCTTGGCGAAACATTCGGGCGACATAATTTGCTCGCGTAGTGTGAAGTCGGAGGTTGGATATGCATGGCGTCTACAGACTGAGATCGACGAGTTTTCCTTCCTTCTCGATTTTTTGAACAAAAATTTTGTGACGTAACTCGTCCACATACACGGTTCTTTGATTTCCATAGAGAAAGGAAACGAATTTCTCTATATGCAGTGCAACTAAATTGTAGAGCTTGCCATGTTCCTGGTCTGCATGAAAAGGGTTGATGAACCGTGTTTTCAATGCATGAATGATGTCGCCAACCATTTTGTTTGATTTCAAAATCTCGCTCGGTCTCAGACATTTTATTGGGTTTATTGTTGCCGTTGCTAGTTCTGCTGTTTCATTAAAGACTCTGCAAATCTTGTTTGATAAGGTCTGTTCATCACCCACTTTGCAACTGTACTTTCCTTCACCGCAGACTGAGTAACACCACCTAAAAAAGAATTGTGGTAGTTAAAGAATGAATGGCAGCGAGTGGAAGCCGACTTTTATATATCAGTTTTGAAATACAGCATATAGTCTAGAGTTAGACAATATTTCATTGTGTACCTGCCGTTTTTGCATTCCTCATGTAGGTCAGCACCGCTTGACCAATTTCAAGAGTATTTCGCCTAATAGAGAAATCGACATTCTCTATTTCTTCCTTGCTCCTGGATGAGTGCTTTCCAAACATTCTAGCGACTTCAAGTAATAAGTTCAATATCGTGAATAATGAATGCACTCTGTTTGTAGCAAAGCAAAGTAACAGGCTTTTCTTCCACATCAGTAACCTGAGGCTAAAGTCGTTGTCGTTAATAGCAAAATGTAGCTTTCGTTGACGGTCAACTAGATCCATATATACATCACCAGAACTGGTGTCTTCCCAAAAGTCCCATTCAAACATCTTTCTTTAAGCATCTCATATAATTCAGTGTAGGAAACTACATTTTCTTCTCTGAGGATATCTTGAATCTTCCTTGAAATTCTGAAAACTCGGCGGCAATCGCGAGAATATTTGGCAAAAATCTTTCCATAATAAGCCTTTCTAATGCCTCCGAGAATGCATCATGCTTCATGCATGCCTGCAGCATCTGTTATAGTGCTTTCTGCTGATAACAACATTAATGCTTCCAGCAGTGGCGGCACTGCGTGGGTGCGAGGAAAAAATTCGGGCCTTCCATCGACAAAGTGACGACATATGTAGGGGGTCCGAGGGATTCTCCACCGGAAAATTGTTGAATTTAGGGTCTCTGAAATGGCATTTCTCTGCTATCAACTTATTTCTCTGTTATCAACTCTTAATTGGAAAACCATTTTATTTTCATCGTCGCTACCACCGTTGTCTCTCCATTTTTAAGTGTGTTAATCAGATTTTGGATCTTGAGCTCAAGAAAAACTCTAACATCCACCACCACAAAACACGTCGGTGTAAAACTACCGTCTACCTCGACCACGTACAAATTGAGGAAAACAACAAACACTTTACCATGCAGTTTCAGACTGGAACTCATTGTTACTTGGCTTAAGACAATCGACTGACGCTAATTATCTCAAAACAACTCTAAAGAAACTATTTTAATTACTTAAAAGTTTCTAAAGCCTACCACTGATTTTTAAAAGTTTCGCTTAAATCATTTTAACATTATTGTACTCTATGTTTACGACAGGACCTCCCTGGAAATCACCATTGGTGAGCGGAGCATCCTGTATAAATATTATTAAATATAATATGACATGTCAAGAACACATATACATTCAAGAACACATACAATATCGTAGGCGATAGAGCAGATAGTTATAGTTGTAAAAGCTTAAATGTTTGTTATTACTCGGAGTTTCACGCAGTTGGACTATCTTCAGACAACTGATTAAGATTCGGTGTGACTATTCATTTGTACGGTGCCTGACATATATTGTGTGACTTCGATAAGATTTGAGGTGTGTGAGCTCGTGTCGTGCTGTCGCTGTCAAAAAGTAAACCAACCTCTGCCGTCGATCTGTTCCACTTGGATATCGGATAAACAGGTCCATCTGTTGAGGTCTTCCTGGGTAGCTATGTTTCTCGTCGTTGTAGCTATGTTTCTCGTTGAAAATACAGTTGGCACATAGACTCGGTTTTCGCCGTGCAAATCAAAACGTTCCAAGCTTAGAATCGAGGTTTCTGTCTTGCTGTCTGTTTTCTCCATTGTCGTCAGAGAAAGTGTAGTCTTCTCGCCAACCACGCCCATGGATGGATCCTCCATCTAAAAATGCGTATGTTTCGACGATTTTGTCGCTTCCAATCGCTCTCACCTTCACCGGCACCACCGCTAAGTATATTGCTGTAAAGTGAGTCTTTGCTGCAACGTCAGAATGTTTGTTTATTTTAACGTAACCATTTTGAGCTTTGGATTCACTTTCATGGTTCTCTTCTCTTTCAACTGGTTTATCTTCCATGACTTTAAAAGAATCAAATACTCAATACTCAATCAAATGGAACATAATCAAGCAATGCAAACCCTACTCTAATTTAACAAAACGTTGTAACTTATGCCTTTATGAAAAATTTATAATTATTTGTTACCCCGAATTATGTTCACTCAACAGCAGAAACGAACTTATATCAACTTGCAGGCATAGAAAAAAACATTTACTGTGCAACTACATGTATTAGCTAATTACTAGGAGTTCCTATCAGAAGTGAAATGCTGCCTCTGGACTGACACAGGAGCAGTGGTACGAGGTTGGAGCAGTGTTCAGGATCACTGATCAGGCATGCCAGCAGAATGATGCCAGAAATTTCTATAGCATATAGAGGATGAAATAAATAGACTGTAGAATCTACACCACATATCAAGGCGATCATATAGCCTTGTAATATTAAAATAACATACGGTATGTCAAAATTCAATATTTGAACGCCATACATCTAATTCGAACAACATTTACTCGAAAGAGCAAGCCATAAATTTTCCATGATCAAGCGACACTTCTGCCAAATCGAATTTCACGTTTGTAATATTTGCTGGCGGTCGTGCGGTCATACAGTATTTCAAATCGAACAAACGAACGGGAATAGGCGTTAACTCGGACTACAGGCTACTTGGGCTTGTGTATGACTGTATGTAAAAGTACGCATGACAACGTATGAATATACCGCAATTTGAAAGGCAACGAATGACGGAATGAGCTATGTTTATATTGAAGTAAAAGCTAATATATTGTTAGCAATGATAGTATTAAATTTGGACAATTGGATATCTAAATGTAAACAATGTCGAACTGCGAACTATGTTGAACCGTGTAGCTAAAATTTAAATGAGCGCTCTGTGGAAATCCCGCGCTTGACGAATGACATATCACGAATATCAAGGCATGAGTAAGGTACTGTAGCACAATAACGTTTACGTATATTGCAGACAGATAAATTATCTTTGTTTTAAGGTATAAGAGAGCTTGTAGAGTTGATTGTTTGTCAAGAAAACGTTCGACGTATTTGGGTTAAATTACGATGCTGTTTTTGAAGATGGCGGCCAAATTATATTTTAATTTGGTCGTCAATATGACAGTAAGAATGAGTATCAACCGTTATGCATCGCGCGCTTGGAGGCCATTTTAGGGCAACCCGAAAATGGCGACTTTCTTTAACAAAGTGGGAATGTGAAGTCATCCGTAAATATTCAAGTCATCGTCTATATGAATTATTAAATTTTTAGTTTTTTCTGCAAATTGAATAATTGAATATGTAATTATTGCCATATTAGCAACATCGTTGGACTGTACGCCGTTAAAATTTCCCCTGAACATGTGTTTATTACCTGGCGCGTCGCCTCCAAAGAGCGGTAGGCCTAAAAGGAATGAAGGAATTAAACAAATTAAGCTAAGAGATCACGTATATGACATGTGGATTACCAAAAGAGATCGACTTGGGTTTTCCACCATGACACACAGTGAATTTGCTGAATATTTATTAAATAATCACGAAGAACGACATCATCAAAGCCAAAATCAAGTTATACGGCAATTATAAGGATGGAAAGGTTATAATATAATCCAGGTGCACTCAATGGGTGCTTGAAATGATAAGTGATAACGTGTCTATCATTTATATCCGCAAATTAGCAAATACAACTATAAAATAGACATACGGTAGAATGTATTAAACCATTGAATGTTTACTTGAAATAAACGTGTATTTACCGTAATCTGTTGCTTTGCTTCGCCAACAGCGATTTGATGCCGTTCAAAAGCATTTCTTCCAGCAATTGCATCTCCGCTGGTTGCCTGTTCTTCTTGGGTCCTGTTTTTACACGCTTCTTTTTTAGATCCGCATGAACATCTCGACTGGGATTCGACTGAGCCGACAACTGTTTCTTCTTGAGGTGCCGCGCCGACAACTGTTTCTTCTTGCGGTGCCGCGCCGACAACTGTTTCTTCTTGAGGTGCCGCGCCGACAACTGTTTCTTTTTGCGGTGCCGGTGGTTGTTGGCAAACTGGTGATCCGTAAACGTTTAGATTATCTTCTGGGCCATAGCGCAACACAGTTAAATCTGGGTCCGAATCAGACATAGTGAAAAATTTAAAGCTAAATACTATAATTATGTTTGAAGTTTGGTGAAATGAAATCAAGGTGAAACATGCGTATAATTCCCATATGTATAAACATAAACACAAGCGCGCAATGCATAACGGTTGATACTCATTCTTTAAGGACGATACAAATAAGAAACATACAGCGATTGCGTTTGTTATCGAAATATCGGGTAATCGGGATTCTTGTCCACAGGCTCTCAAATACTCTCGAATTTCGGCAGTTCATAAGCAAGCGAAAACAGACAAAACAGCGGAGTCGATTTTAGTGTCAACTATTCGATAACTGGTTATTCCTGGTTATACTTATCGTGAAAGCAGAGAAGCAATCTTTCTGTAGTTTGGGAAGACAGCGGAAGACAGTGTGCAAATAGAACATGCGCAGTTTTCCCTAGTTTCCCTAGTAAGTGCACCCCCGTGCCCCCCTCCCCCCTGAAAGTGCGTCCAGACAAACTCAAGCTCGAACAAATCGAAATATTCGTCGGCTATACATAGCTCGGCAAAGAGACTGAGCACGAGTTGCGCACAAGAAACCCAAGAAGCGTCAAGACTGGAGTTCTTATCAGAAGTGAAATGCTGAGGTTGGAGCAGTGTTCAGGATCACTGATCAGGCATGCCAGCAGAATTATGCCAGAAATTTCTATAGCATATAGAGGATAAAATAGACTGTAGAATCTACACCACATATCAAAGCGATCATATAGCCTTGTAATATTAAAATAACATACGGTAATCATATGGCGTGTTTATGTCAAAATTCAATGTTTGAACGCCGTACATCTAATTCGAACAACATTTACTCGAAAGAGCAAGCCATAAATTTTCCACGATCAAGCGACACTTCTGCCAAATCGAACTTCACGTTTGTAATATTTGCTGGCGGTCGTGCGGTCATATTTCAAATCGACGGAACAAACGAACGGGAATAGGCGTTATAAACTCGGACTACAGGCTACTTGGGCTTGTGTATGACTGTATGTAAAAGTACGCAGCCGGCAGCACAACGTATGAATATACCGCAATTTGAAAGGCAACGAATGACGGAATGAGCTATGTTTATATTGAAGTAAAAGCTAATATATTGTAAGCAATGATAGTATTAAATTTGGACAATTGGATATCTAAATGTAAACAATGTCGAACTGCGAACTATGTTGATAACTGGTAATTCCTGGTCATTCTTACCGTGAAAGCAGAGAAGCAATCTTTCTGTAGTTTGCAAATAGAACATGCGCAGTTTTCCCAAGTTTCCCTAGTAAGTGCCCCCCCGTGCCACCCCGGAAAGTGCGTCCAGGCAAACTCAAGTTCGAACAAATCGAAATATTCGTCGGCTATACATAGCTCGGCAAAGAGACTGAGCACGAGTTACGCACAGAAACCCAAGAAGTGTCAAGAATGCAGCAAATAGTGTGCTGCCTCCCTGAGGGGAGGCAGCAAATATGCACCGCAACTTCACATAACGTCATACATAGTGGTAAGCTTTATAGCTTTCCATACGAAACAGATCTGTAGTGAAATAAAGTTTAAATGAAGTAACCAAAGTTCGTCTCTTTTGTTCTTACTATATATATATATATATATATTTATTTTTTTAAATGTTTTTGCCCATATATTTTAAATTATAAAATATTTACATTATTATTTTTAATTACTGATATGGCTAGGGATATATATATTATATATATATATATATATATATATATATATATATATAATATATATATATATATATATATATATATATATATATATATATATATATATATACATATACATATATACATATATATACATATACATATATACATATATATTATATATATATATATATTCTTCATCCTGCTCATCAGCACTACACTGATGAGGCCCAAAAGGCCGAAACGGTACCGTCTGTAGTTAGATACGCTCTATGACCTTTAGGTCATATTGAGCGCTCTACAGGATGAACCATTGTCGCTTACGCATTGTGCGCACGCTCACTGCTTGCAGTTTGAGCGCTCTGGCATGGTTCTTGATGTCCCACATTTTGTGTGCATCAAGGGTGACTGTATATAGCAGTCATCTTCATCCTGCTCATCAGCACTACACTGATGAGGCCCAAAAGGCCGAAACGGTACCGTCTGTAGTTATATATATATATATATATATATATATATATATATATATATATATATATATATATATATATATATATACGTGTATAGGTTTTGGTCTATATATATATATATATATATATATATATATATATATATATATATATATATATATATATATATATATATATATATATATATATATATATATATATATATATATATATATATATATCTATATATCTATATATATATATATATATCTATATATATATATATATCTATGTATATATATTACACTGTAAATTCAAAAGAGTCGTTTTGACCCCAAGGAGTCATTTCAGCACCTTTCCTCGAAGGGTCATTTTGACCCTTCAAGGAGTGGTTTTGACTCTAAGGGTTGTTTTGACTCCAACATGGGGTCAAAATGACACTTTAGTGGACTCCATGAACTCTTTCTAGGAGTTATAGGACTCCTGGAGGAGTCGATGGACTCTTTGTTAGAGTCATAGCACTCTTTGTTGGAGTCACAGCACTCTTTGTTGGAGTCCGAGGACTCTTTGTTAGAGTAATAGCACTCTTTGTTGGAGTTATTATGCTCTTTCTTGGAGTCATTATAGTTTTTCTTGATTTGTGGATAAGTTGAGGTAAAAATTGGTAATTAAATATATAAAATTATTCTATTCAAAAATATTTGAATAATTATGAACTATTCTGTATTCTGTTTTAGTAATGCATGAAAAACAACTGAATAGCTGATTTCACTATTATATCATAAATGAAATTGAATGCATCATTGTCGTTATATATGGTTGTCTACACACCAAATATGTCTAATATTACACCAATCTGGTCTAAAATAATACTGAAATCCTCAGGCTCCGCCAAGCTGACAACATTGTTAAAATCTTTCTGAACATGTATCAAAATGCCGACCGGTACTTTATTCCACATAGCACGTGATCAGAGTGACACGTGATGTTATTGTCTCGTCGCTTCGCGATTTTACATGTTCTGCGTGCGAAGAGAAGCTCGTATCTTTATAACTTTATTTGACGTATGAAACCTATCTACAAGCGAGATGAAATACGTATTGATCCACTGGACTTCTACCAACTAGACGACTGTCCTTGCTAAAGATTTTGTTCGCGATTATGCTCGTTTAATCCGAAGAAAGAAGGCATGCAGCTGTTGATCACTGTTGTTTTCAAAGCAGTGGTCAAAGTCAAACCGCCTAAAGGTGGCTGGAAAGCGTATCTGGGCGCGTGATTGCTGCGACTGGTGAGTTGTATATAATTTGTTAATGACTTTGGTGATAATCTACTGCTCTCTTAATGTTTAATAATACTTAAATCTGTGTTTCATAATTGCGAATCACCATTAATTTTGGACGCCATTGAGATTGACATTAATTATTCGTCGAGTGCGTCGCTGTTGAAACATTTATATTGATCAGCTTTCGTCAATTGCTCATAAGACCTTTGAAAGTTTGCTGAAAAAGTTCTTATGAGCCAGTTAAGCCCCTGAAGGAAAATGCACGAGAACTGTTTGTTATATTAAATCTTGCTCTTCATCAAAGCAATTAAACTGATTTAATTCTAAGAGAAACTGGTTGCTGGTTGGCCACTTAGTTATGACAATGTTGAAGTTATAGTGAAGGAAAACTTTGAGTGTGAAGATGCAACTGAGATTGGTTGTGAAAAATATAACTTCAAGGCCTAACAGTTTAGTTGCTGGAAATCAAATTAAGCCACAGCTCTTGGGATTATGGAGTCCTATGACAGGAGCTTGGCAACAAGTTCAGTATTATATGATGGTATTAAGCCATTATGAAGTGAATGGATATTTTACTGAGAATATTTGGCATTTACACTACATTAATTGGATGACATATTAAAGTTATAGTGAAGGAAAATTGTAAGTGTGATAAACCGACTGGAACCAGTTAAGAAAAATGCAACTACAAGACTAGCCTGTGTCGCACCCCTGACTCGTCTTGGTACGAGTAAGTACGAGTACTTACTAACTAGGCTTCCTTATGGCCCTTCTACACGATACAATTCATCGTATACGATTGTCATTCTGGCATACATTGTTGTATATGATTGTCGTACTGGCGTATGCAATTGTTTGCACACAACATAATTCTTGTTTCTGATTCGATGGTGAATGTTGACATGCGTGTACAGTTTGATCACATACACCAAGAAGACAATCGTATACGACAAATCGTACCGTGTTCAGATGGTCCTTTAAGTACTTTAGTCTAATATAGTTATGCATTCATGTTTAAAACCATCAGGAGCCACCTTAATTGAGTGTAAGTGCCAAATATTCTCAGTAATAAACCCATTCACTTCATTCTTGGCATTTCCAGCATGGTCGTACAGGTATATACTGAACTTGTAGCCAAGCTCTCATAGTTCAGTCGGTCAGTGTGCTGGTGTACTGTATATTGCCAGGGTCGCAGGGTTCATTTCCCAGTATTATCCAGTTTGAATTAGTTGAGGACATATTGAAATAATATGTATTTCCCCCTGTACCATAATTTAGAGAGTGATATTTTACATTATATCTGTCAAGTTTTTGCATGGCATATTGAAGTGATATGTAGTTTCTTGTGACTGACACAATGTGCTATTTGCACAGAAATCTATTACTGTAATTCATGAAGACTTCCAATTTATTGTCAGCCTTATTTGGAAATATATTCTGGCCCAGTTATCAGTCACAGGGAAAAGCAAGGAAGGCCATCCTTATCTGGACTGTGTGAAGGTCAAACTAATAATTGGTCAGAAATTGGCTATACGGTAATTAAAAAATTGAAATTGGTTATAATTACATTACTTTTAAATTGTGTTGCTACTTGCTACCATCAGCAAAAGATTGATTCACTAAGCAGAAAATGCAATCAGATTATAATAAATATTGGTGCCCACCACAAAACATGGACAAAAGCCAGGATATACAGTAATGTATGAAAAAATGTACGAAAGGGATTCTCAATTAATGCTCAAAGTGCCGATAACTTACTTTAGGACTTTCCTTGGAAAAAATATGTGTTGTTATACATGTGTTTAAATTTTAACAATAAGAGACCTATTATGCCTCTCTCAAAAAGTCTCCTCAACTCTTTAATAATACCAGGTTTTTGTTGTAATCTAAATTTAGAGAGCACGGTAACACCAAAGCCATTGGATAATTATCATTCAATGGCATCAAGACAACAAACTTAAACTAGTGGTCTGTCGCCAATGCTAATTGGCTATGCTACTATGGGTCTATTTAAATAGACCACTTATAGTGATTAAGCACCAGTTTTGAAAATCAAAACAATGTAGAAACTTTGCGGTTTGTCTTTATTTTCATATTTTAAGTTTGACTGACTAGTTTGTTGATACTAAAACAATTAACTTGTGATGAGCGTTAGACAACTTGGCTTGCATAGAACACTTGTGCCTTGTTGTCTAATTGTTAAATTGACTGGTACCATATGCATATCTGCCTAATTTATCACTATGGTTCTGGATTATAGGTCAATGTTATAGGTCAAGTTAGTGAGGGGTTGATTCTGCATTCTCATCTCTATTACTTCTCTTTCATTATTTCCTTTCAAATAAAAAAGTAATTAACAAAATTTTTAAAAATGCCTCTAGAAATATCTCTTATACCTGTAGGACTATATCCCTCTTATTAATATTTTAAAATTTATATATTTATTTACTGTATTTTCAGCTCATGTCCTGAAGCACTTCTATAAAGCAACAGAATACACCAATGAGGCAACAATGGCATTATGGCAGAAACATGGAGAAATGAAAGGCGTACAATTGGTAGGAAGATAAAGGATGAAAACAGTTAGAACATTTTATTGAAACAAAACATTGATAATTTCATGTTTTTATAATGTTAATTGAATTTTTAGTGAAAATTGACACTACGTTTAGTTATTTCTTGCAAAACTCTTCCAAAGTCTTTGACACATTGACTCATGCCTTCATTAGATCTATAATTCCTCTGATGAATTAGGACAGAGTAACTAGGTCCACAGCTTAGTAGGAAATAAATAAACGTAGTGTTTCAACCGAATATCGTTACTTAGTTTTAAATGATCTTTTAGTGAAATATGTGTGAATGTTAACCTGGGCCAGTTGTTTGAATGTCCATTAATTGGGCATGATAATATCATGTTTACCTTGATTAGGACCGATAATGTACTATTGAGAAATATTTTAAGTAGATTTTAAAACCTACCAGTACAGTATGTTGTTGACATATTTAGTTAATAAATTATTGAAAATATTGACATATTTAGTTTAATAAACTATTTTACACAATCTCTATTTTTGTTTCTGTATATAATATGCAATATGCATGTATCATTCAAATTACAGGAATCATTCAAATAACATTGCTAATTTGGACAACTTGTTATAGAGTAGAATGAACTTCATAAAGGGTACCAATGACTCTTCAAAGGAGTAGAAATGACCCAAAAAGGATAAAATTGACTCCTTCAAAGGTGTCGTCTGATGGCCCTAGATAAGTGTAGAAATGACCCAAAAGAAGGTTCAAAATGACTCCTTCGAAGGTGTCGTCTGACCCTAAATAAGAGTAGAAGTGAGCCAAAAGAAGGGTCAAAATGACTCCTTCGAAGGTGTCGTCTGACCCTGCATAAGAGTAAAAATGACCCCAAAGAAGAGTTAAAATGACTCCTTTAAAGGTGTCGTCTGACCCTACATAAGAGTAGAAATGACTCCTTCAAAGGTGTCAAAATGACTCCTTCAAAGGTGTCGTCTGACCCTACATAAGAGTAAAAATGACCCCAAAGAAGAGTTAAAATGACTCCTTCAAAGGTGTCGTCTGACCCTACATAAGAGTAGAAATGACTCCTTCAAAGGTGTCAAAATGACTCCTTCGAAGGTGTCAAAATGACTCCTTCGAAGGTGTCAAAATGACTCTTGTAAAGGGTAGAAATGACTCTTTAAAGGAGTAGGCCAAAAAGGAGTCAAAATGACTCCTTCGAGGTGTCGTCCTGGGGTCAAAAAAATGACTCCTTCAAAGGAGTCAAAATGACTCTTTTGAATTTACAGTGTAGTCTAGAAGATATAACGAAAATAAAAAGTCCATATTTATTTGGTAATATTTCTTTGTTTTTTAACAAGGCCATCGTCTCGCCAATTCCCTGATTTATGAAGAAGAAGTTCATACTGTGGTGGAGTGTGTCTATTTGTGTTTTTCTCAACAAGGTGAACAATGCAAATCTATCAATTATGAAAAAGAGAAAAGACAGAAAGGTCTTAGAAGTTCAAAATGTCAACTCAACAACGAAACAAAAACAACTATTCCTGACGAATTCATATCAGACACCGCTTTCGACTACTACGAACCAATGGAAGTAAGTTAGGAAGAATTCTTACTGCAGTTTTGAATTAAAACATGTAATACATAATAACTGATAATATTTATTTATATACGACAATTTATTTATAACTTGAACAGCAACAACTTGAAGAGTTACAAACAACAAGCTGCAATTTATTAACATTAACAATAAGATTTGAACTGACTTATAAGACTTGAGCCAACAAATATACTGTACGTGTCATACTTGAACCCATAAAGTATTACAAGGTCACATGCGCTGTATCTTATTTTCTCAGATGGAAGATAACAATTTTGAAAATCACCAAACGCAAGGTAACCGAAACCCATTCTTACTTCTAATTAAAGTTAAACCAATGGTTTCCTATACAATATACATACACTTAGGTATACCTAAGTATACTTAGGTATAAAAATACTGCGTAAATCTAACACAATATAGAAAATATGATGCATCGATATATTAACACTATATGTTGTGTAATATCTACACACAGTCCATGTAATTTTCCGCAAAATATGCACTAAATTTTCACAAGCGAAATACATGCATAGTAACATGCATTATTTGGCGTATAGAAGAGGTTTTACCCACAGTGTATATATATGACATACATTTTACGCCAAATATTCGGTAAATTTACACAAGTAAAATGCATCCATATAGTAACACAGTATTTTTTGTAGAAATGACATTTTACACAGAGTGTGTATAAATATTACACAAAATTAATGTGCGGTAAATTTACGCAGCCAAAGTGCACCGATCTCAACCCGCACTGTGATAAAATGTTGTTGTGGCAAGATTTGTAAAGGGACTCGTGGTCTCAAGATGCACCAGCGCAGCTGTAGAGTCATACATGGTCTAAACAATGAGCTGTGTGCAGATCTCGAAAAAGAAATCGCGGAGAGCACCACTGGTGTCCCTGCAGAAGATCAAGTCAATATACAATCAAATTTGGCTGCTGAGGAAGCTATACCAGTATCGAGAAAAGGCATAAAACTCCTAAAAGGGACTCAGAATGGGCAATGGCCAACGATTATTTTAAATTTGCGATCCAATTAAATGGACCAATCAGAGAGCTCGACTTAAACTCAAGTATAAGGCATTTAAACGACGTTATACATACAACTACTTCGTTGAAAATTTTGGACATGTTGAAACGATACCCGACCAAAACCTTGTAACAAAGTATAAAGATCATACTGTAAAGGATCTGAAGAAGGCTCTAAGCAATCTTAAATCAACAAATTCTGACCTGTGTGAAATAAAATACGTATCTCGTATCCTGCGTAATAAGCTTCGTAAGAAGAACAACAACAACAACACTCAGACTGATCCAAACCATGACGAGTCGCTCAATCACGATAAATATGTAGAAAGAAATTTTTGGGGTTATGTTAAAAGCGTCCTAAAGAGAAAAGATGCCGTATTCCCATCCTTCAGCATGACAGAATGCGTAAATTATTTTACTAACACTTTAGCTGCAATTAATCCTAACAAATTGTTTCACATCCCAAGCTGGATTCCCACGTTATCTGATCCTCAAGTTCAATTTGACCTTGACCCGCCTTCCTACCAACAAGTTACTGCTGTTATCCGTAAAATGAAAGCCTCCGGTTCTCCTTGTCCGCTTGATCAAGTATCAATTATATGCTTTAAACGATTTCCCTTCTTAAGAACTTATCTAACTGAACTAATACGCGCTGTCTGGCTCTCTGGATCTATTCCTACTGAGTGGAAAAGAGCTTGCACTATACTAATTCACCAGAAAGATGACACAAGTATTCCCTCAAACGTCCGACCTATCACACTTGAAACCATACAGCTAAAAGTTTTAACATCGTGTCTTCGTAACGCAATGTACACATTCCTCATGGCTAATAACTTTATAGAACATAAAATACAGAAGGGCTTCACGCCTAATCTCTCTGGCACGCTTGAACATACTGCGCAGATGGCTAATATCATTAACAAAGCTCAGATTAAACAACGCTCACTTGTCATCACATTACTTGACCTCAAGAATGCTTTTGGTGAAGTTCACCACAACTTAATCCAGTCTATCCTTGGTTATCATCACATTCCTAACCATATCAATGTTATAAAAAGTTTGTACACTGACTTTAAGACTTCCATAATTACTTCTGAGTTCCGTACCCCTTTTATGCCTGTTGGCCGTGGTGTACTGCAAGGTGACTGTCTCAGTTCTTTACTGTTTAACATGTGTTTCAACACCTACATTCAACATATTAAAGCTGCAAAATACCGTCAATTTGGTTTCTCTCTCCAACTCCTAAATCCTATTCACTGGTTTCAATTTGCCGATGACGCTGCTGTTATTACCGGTCAAGAATCGGAAAACCAACATCTATACTAAACCGATTTTCTATCTGCATGGTGTCAATGGGCTAACATGATTGTTAGAGTCGATAAATGTAGCACATTTGGTATCAAGAAGGCGTTAACAAAATCTGTCCAATATCTGCCGAAACTACTAATTAACAATCATCTTATACCAACTATTAAATCTGGAGAATCATTTAAATATTTGGGACGATACTTTGATTTTGATATGTCCAATCAACAGCATAAATCTGAACTAACCTCTCTCATAAACGAACTGATGTCTGATATAGATCTTAAACCTCTACATCCGAAAAATAAACTTCTCCTCTACAGTAGCTATGTCTTGTCTAAAATTTCCTGGCATTTCACCGTTGCTGCATTATCTAAAACTTGGGTAACTGAAAATATTGATTCCATAGTAAACAATTACATCCGTAAATGGCTGGAAGTACCTATATCTGGAACTCTTAGTACTGTTTTTTAACCCGCAACAAGTTTGGTCAAAACATCCTCCCTCCATCCGTCAAATTTATTCAGTGTCAAACAGTTCTTCGCAACGCTTTAAAAACGTCTCCAAATGACTGTATAAAAGAACTCTGGAAGTCCACTAGTAACTATATACTAATGTCCAATACGATACATACAACTCAACCAAGGAAGTACTAAAGAATTTTCATCTTGAACAAGAGGAGGATAAACTTAGAAATCGTTTGACCTGTCAAGGTTCCTTTTTCTCAAATGTCTCAAAGTTTTCCCTAGCTGTCACAACTTAACATCCTCTGGTCTACATCCCAATCAAAACTACCAAAAAACATTTTCAATTTTACAGTTCGTTACATAAATAACACACTTCCCTCACCAAAGAATCTTAGCAGATGGGGTATTTCATCAAGTTCTGACTGCTTCGTTCTGTTTCTGTTTCTGTTTCTGTTTCAGTTCGTACTGCAAGTCCTGAAACTCTTCTACATGTTGTTGTCGGTTGTCAACATTACCTAGAACGATTTACTTGGAAACACGATTCCATTCTCAGTTTTCTCGCAACAAAAATTTCAATCTGTAGACGGATGTAACCTGTTCGTTGATCTTCCTGGATTTGAAAGCCCCTCAGTTATAACTGGAGACGAACAACGCCCAGATTTACTTCTTTCCACTTCAAACAACGACCTTTACATCGTTGAACTTACCGTAGGATTTGAGTCTAACCTTACCAACAATGTTAACCGGAAGAAAGCTAAGTACAAAGATCTAGTAAGAAAGCAGAACGAAGACTTCCCAAGTGTTAAATTTGTTGATCTCTCCATCAGCTCACTCGGAATTTTCGATAAAGAATGCCATACTTTTATTGAAATGTTAAATGATTTAGGACTCGATAACAAACATCAACAATACTACATCCGAAACATGATCTCTATCGCCATTAGAACGACGTATTATATCTTCTGTTGTAAAAACAAAGAATGGACCAATCCTGAACCACTAAATGTTTAAGTATAAATTTGTTTCTGTTGTTTTAGAAATATTAATACTGTATATAATCATATGTGATTCAAGTTAGCCAATTGTAAATTACCTCAAGAAGTGAGATTTGCAATTGTAAATATATAAGAAAAAATATATATTAATAAAGTTTCCATTATTATTATTATAATAATAATAACAATTTTATTAAACATTCACATGATACTAATGCATATAATGCATATTTCTTAAAAATCTAAAAATATTCTTCAAATAATTTACACACTTAAAACAGTTATTAATAGTAATGGTAATAATAACAATGATAATAAGTCATCGTTCTTAAAAGTTATCCTCTCCTAGTTATATATACTATAATGATAATGATAATAACAAATTGAACTAAATATAATATAATACAATAAGAAATAAGCTGTTCTGAAATTTAGTACGGTCGAAGTACGGTCGAAGTAAAAAAGTTCATATAACAAATTTCAAAAGATTCACGCCGCGATTACATTTAATTGAAAATCCTCTAACATCTCTCCTTCATCTCGTTTCCTAAAAGGCACTCGCGAGCCTCTTACACACAGGTGGACGGATCGTAATATTTCAAACGACAAGCGTGCCCGCAGCCAAGCTACAACAATGGCGTATGGGCTCTCCATTTTTTCTAGCTAATAATTCCGCTAATGTTTTCAGGAATAAAGTGCATTCGACTCCCATTCCACCATTGGTCCCAAATACGAGAGGCGTAAAAGTTCCATTTTCAATATCCAAAACTCTTTGTAGGTATTGTCTCTTCTTTTCATTTTCCTGTTCTCTAAAAATCTTTGCTGTAGGTTTATTCTTATTGCTTGCGGAGTTTACATGCGTAACTCGAACATCAAAAAATACTGTAACTCCACGTGACCAGAATCCTCCCGCCTTAATGTCTAATCTTGCTTCAGAGCTTGCATTTGCCGATCTCAAATCCAAAATCTCGTTGTCAAGTGGTTGGAGGTGTGGCTCTGATTCCACATTCTTACAAACTCTACTGATTACGGATGTCAGCAGGTCTCGAATTCCGTCATGTCTTTACGCCACAAAGCCACCCTTTTTGCATGACAGAGAATGGTTGATTGAAAAACTCTCCCCACATGGACAATAGCTTGGTAAATCGGACAATGGCAGGTTGTAGCGCATACGTAAGGAGTCCTTAAATTCTTGTTTATTCAAACGAAAACCATGTTCCTCAAGTGGGATTGCATACATATGAATGTGAATAGACATATGAATTCAACATAACGGAATAGCTTTAAGCATACATTCTTGTTGTTTGTGGCATTAAAATATATTTCTAATTCTCGATCGTGTGTTCAATTCATACGTCTTCAATCTCCCGGTAATATAAATCGTGCGAAAATATTTGCTAGCATGAGTTCAATTAAAATGCGGTTTGCGTGGCGTGAAATTTTCATACGCGTGTACGATCATATCGTGTTTCAGAAGGACAGGAGTGAAATGGTGGCATCGACCGTAACTGGTGGCAACGACCGTTTACGAAACGGAAAATTGCGGCGGCGTATTGCTGTGGAGATTCGACTTTCAGGTTTGCACCTTGAGCTGGTGATAATATGAATAGTTCCGCGAGTTCATCAGGAAAATATTATTATTACTAGGAGTAATCAAAGATTATGTAATTGCGTTCGACGCATGTGGACCAGTAAATGGCGAATGAAGATCGGTAATTATGCTGTAGCGAATTATGAAAATAAATAAAGCTAATAAATATATAACAGCGTCTTAATTGAAGAAGACACTGTAACCTCAATGTTTTTGACAATGGTGACATCCTGAGTGATTTCCGTACGTTATTTTAATATTATATTCCGGAGAGTATATTCCGCGTTCGTTTGTTCGATTTGAAAGTTGACCGCCAGATACCTGTAAATCGTTCAATTCAGAAATATTACAATCGTGAAGTTCGATTTGGCAAAAGTTTCATAACTTCGCGAGGCTTGCTCGTTGCGAGTAAATGTTGTTCGAATTAGATGTATGGTGTTCAAATGATCAGAATATGATTACCGTTATACCGTTGTTATTTTAAAATGAGAAGGCCATGGATTGGACCATACGATCGACTTGATACGTGGTTTAGATTGTTATCGACTGGAACACGGCAACAAACGACAGCGTCTTCATTCAAGGAGACACTATATAAACTTCAATGTTTTTGACAACGGTGACATCCCGCATTCCCGTTCGTTAGTTCGATTTGAAATATGACCGCTCGACCGCTCAATAAGTGAGCAAACATTACAATCGTGAAGTTCGATTTGGCAAAGTGTCGCTTGAATGGAAAATTTATAACTTCGCGAGGCTTGCACGTTTCGAGTAAATGTTGTTTGAATTAGATGTATGGTGTTCAAATGATCAGATTGAATTTTGACATTATAAACGCGCCATATGATTACCATATGACATGTAAACATGTTATTTATTACAAGGCTATATGATCGCCTTTATACGTGGTTTATATTCTACATTCTATTTATTTGACCTCCATGCTATAGAAAATTCTTAGCATCATTCTGCTGGCATGCCTAATCCAGGCAACTTCGTACCCACTGCTCCTGTGTTAGTCCCGAGGCAGCATTTTAGGCATTGAGTTAGTACTACTACCATAATTTATTCCAAATTCCAAAACGGTAATTTATTCAAAAAGGGGAAAGATTTTATCTTGATTTCTTTTAGCTGTAAAGCACAGGTAACCTATAACATGCAAGATTACAATGCGTTCTCCTTCGTTGAACGCAATTATTATTATTATTATTATTATTATTATTATTATTATTATTATTATTATTATTATTATGTCGTCGAAATGTCGAACTTTGTGAGAAAAATATATACGGGTGTACACATATAACAATTAAATAACATCATTTTGGCAGTACCAGCTTTTAGAATTTTCTATTTGTATTTCTATATTGTCTAAGCAGCACATCACTTTTATTTATATAGCTATATCTACATGTGTCTACCTATGTCTATGTATACCTTACTATAGTTTACCTATACCTACTGTACCTATCTATACCTACCTACCAACTTACCTATACATACCAAATATATATATATATATATATATATATATATATATATATATATATATATATATATATATATTATATATCATATATATAAATATATATATATATATGACAATATATATATATATTTATATATATATATATATATATATATATATATATATATATATATATATATATATATATATATATTGTCATATATATATATATATAACTACATATATATATATATATATAAATATATATATATATATATATATATATATATATATACCTACCTACCTACATGTATCTACTGTACTTACGACACTTCGGCTTTTCTTATCGTAGGACTCGATTGTTTTGATTTGTATAAAAAAGGAACGAGTACAAATGGTGTCTACACAATTGATCCAGATGGTCTTGGAGCTTTTAATGTAAGGTGTGATATGACAACAAGTGGAGGCGGTTGGACTATCTTTCAAAGACGTATGGATGGAAGTGTTGACTTTTATCTCGGGTGGAACGACTATAAGAAAGGCTTTGGTGACTTAAATGGCGAGTTCTGGCTTGGTCTAGATAAGATCCATCGATTGTCGAAAAGTGGTCAAAATGTTTTGAAAATTGATCTGGAGGATTTTGAAAATGAGACACGTTATGCTCAGTATTCGTCATTTGCAGTGGCAAGTGAAATAGAGAAATACAAATTAACTATTGAAAGTTATTCAGGTTAGATTCACTTTGGACCGAAGCATGATAATATATGTTGTTTTTTAAACAATTAATTCATATATTGAAATTATTGTACATAGCCTCCCTCAAGAGCATGCCTCAATTGTTCTACCTGTCTGCAAAACAAGGATTTTAAATCTTTACGCTATTTTTTAACCGACTTGTGTCTTTTGTAATTATCTTTTTTATATTAATTAGAAAACTTGAGAATTTTAGTTCTAACGTTTCTAATTTTTTATATGACAGGCGATGCTGGCGACTCACTTATATATCACAATGCAAGGAAGTTTAGCACTAAAGACGCGAATAATGACATGGTGGGTTTAAACTGTGCCGTGACTTACCAAGGTGCCTGGTGGTACAAAGCCTGTCATTACTCCAATTTGAATGGTGACTACCTACGTGGTAGTCACGCTTCTTTTGCTGATGGAGTAAACTGGAAAGGATGGAAAGGATGGAATTATTCTTTAAAGAAGACTGAAATGAAAATTCGACCTCGTTCGTTTTAGTTTAAATATTTTATTTTACGTCCGAATGTCGTTGCATGTGACCTTGTCATTATTGTGAAATATTAAAGTTAAAGAAAATTTCCATTTTGTTTGTTACGAATCTAGTGTCTAAATGTGAAAATCTTTTTTGAATAACTAATCAGTTTACATCTTTCCATTTCTTGTTATTAACATAGTGCATAAATTTGATAATTCGTTTTAGACTGAATATTTTAGATTGTTGTTATAGAAAATTAACATCTGATCCCTAAAAACCAGAGAACATGTCTTTTTTATCACAATTATCAGATAAATCTTACTCGTGAGATATATCGTTCTTGTCCCTCCCAGTCAAAATGGGTCGTACAAGACTGACTACGTCGTGAATCGAAAAGCACGGCACACGGCATATCATTACATTGATATGGTGCCTTTAAAGTGTCTATGAAATGAAAATTTGCCCAGTTTTTTATGATTGTATTTGAAAGAACACTTAAAATAATGAAAAATGGCTTTTAGATGCTTTTCAAATGTTATCCCATTCTTAAATTATTACACTTTATATAATTTGAGCTGTGACATACAAGATGGACACAGCACAAAACTAAAAATCGGCATATCTTCAGAGTTCAGACTGGTTCAACTAAATTGATTCAAGCCTTGCTGACTTACTCAGTTAAGAAAACTAAATATCGTCATGGTTCTAATGTGATTGCTATGGTAACAGATTACTTTCCAGATTACTCTCTTCCTTTATAATAATTATTTGTTTTCAACCACATTTACAGCAACTTATTTAGTTTTAGGAAGTTGATATCCTTTTTCCATGATTTCCAATGCAGCAATACTGTTTAAAACAACAAAACAGTAACTGCAATAACGAAAGGTAGAACATTTTGTTAACACACAAAGTGGCCTGTGAACGAATCTGTTATCATGGGAAGCTAAATAACAACAATCTCAATGCCGAGTCTTATTGACTCAGCCAAATCTGCATGTTTTGAGCCTGCATAGTCAAAGCAATCCAAATATATGCCTGATTTTGAGTTTTGGCACACCTTGTGACGTCACAGATCAAGTTACATGAAGCGTAATAACTCAAGAACGGCATGAGATATGAAAGTATGTAAAAGCTATTTTTCATATGTTATGCGTGCTTTCAAATCCAATCATAAAAAGCTGGGGTGAATTTTCATTTCTCAGACACTAGCACTGATAGATTGATCAAGGACAAAGATCACAATATTTGTTATAGACTAGGGGTAGAGGGCACATAAACCAGGTGTTGAAATTTTCTTATGGTGGAACACTAGACAGTGCGGTTGGTAAGCTAACAGCAGATTTAACTAAATCAGCAGAGAATAAATTTGTGAATGCATTTTTAAGACAAACATATATAGGTTCCATTATTAGTTCCGGATAATTCACCGGTTAATGATTCTCTATAGGTTAAGGCATAAGTTTTCTCATCTAACAATACCATGTCAGGAACATCTGTCAACAACAAAAAATGTTTTTCACAGAAATTAATACAATTACTGCAAAGAGGAACATTCTATAATGCTAAAATCGTCTTAATGATGTTCGTAATCTTGGAACAAATTATTACTTGGGAGCTTTTGATCATTGACTTTATTTTTATTATCAATACTGGCCAAAGTGACTGAGACACCTTTTATTTCAAATGGAATACAGATTTTTAGGTGTTAAATCATTTGAAAAATTATTTTAGATTCTCAATGCTGTCAAGTAGTAAGTAAAACACACCTGCCATAAAAACACGGCATTACATATAGGTCCCTTGAATGCGAATCAAATATCTTGAAATAATTGACTGACATTTTGAACACTGAAACACTGTTACATTTAATTGTTAACAAGCAACATTCATAGTTGGTTTCTAAACCAAAAAATAAATTTGTAAATGCGTTTTTAGACAAACATTAGGGCCAGCATAATATGTCATGGATAATTCTCCAGTTAATGATTCACGATAAATTAAAGCATATTTTGTCATTTATTGATACCATTCCAGGAACCTCAATTAACAACAAAAATATTGTTCAAGCCAGACGAATTCCAATTATAAATGTTTATCGTAATGTATTTAAAAATATAGTGGTCAATGACATTGCTAAATACTGCTTACCAAGTTAGCACTTCAAATAGGGAAGTGATGGGGAAAATACAGCCGGGGAGTTAGGGTTAGAAAACGCGCTAACCAGGGGTTAGGGTAAGAAAACTCGTTAGATGGGGGTCTTTGTTGTTTTGGGGCGCTTACAGTCCAATAACTTAATGGTTACAATACCATTACAACGCCAATAATTCATTGCTTACAACGTGAGTAACGGCTGCTGAACTCAACAACTGCAGATTCTGAAAGACCATTTTTCTACGATTGTTTTGATACCAAATGTGGCTTATTCTTGGTTGTTTTTTTGTTTGAAAATGAACGTGTGTTTTCAACAGTTTTCAAACAAACATTAGGGCCAGCATAATATGTCATGGATAATTCTCCAGTTAATGATTCACGATAAATTAAAGCATATTTTGTCATTTATTGATACCATTCCAGGAACCTCAATTAACAACAAAAATATTGTTCAAGCCAGACGAATTCCAATTATAAATGTTTATCGTAATGTATTTAAAAATATAGTGGTCAATGACATTGCTAAATACTGCTTACCAAGTTAGCACTTCAAATAGGGAAGTGATGGGGAAAATACAGCCGGGGAGTTAGGGTTAGAAAACGCGCTAACCAGGGGTTAGGGTAAGAAAACTCGTTAGATGGGGGTCTTTGTTGTTTTGGGGCGCTTACAGTCCAATAACTTAATGGTTACAATACCATTACAACGCCAATAATTCATTGCTTACAACGCGAGTAACGACTGCTGAACTCAACAACTGCAGATTCTGAAAGACCATTTTTCTACGATTGTTTTGATACCAAATGTGGCTTATTCTTGGTTGTTTTTTTGTTTGAAAATGAACGTGTGTTTTCAACAGTTTTCATACCGGAAGTTGAAGCTCATAAAATCTTTGGCTCACGAAAAGCTTGCAATCTACCCGTTTTGAACTGTTTTTGAAACAAAGAAATGCCTAGTGGTTTTCCGTGTTTGGAGACTCTGATCGAAACACGCAGGATGTTGCGAGCCGCTAGCCAATTGTTTTTAGCTTTTCGAAAGTCGAGAAAAATCCCAAGTGTTTGGCCGGGATCAGAGTATCCAAACACGGAAAACATTAGGTATTTCTTTTATAAAATAACCATAAATATGATCAGACGAACATTGCAATTCTCCCAAAAACCGTCAACTACCAATCAAGGGAGGTCTTTCATGTTCTTGTAAGCTCATCGGCCAATCATGGATGGTTTTCTATTGACGCTGACGACAGAAAACAGCCGAAAATAAGCTTGAATTGGTAAAAACGTCAGGAAAACAGGCTTGGAAAGATGAAAAAGATATTTCCAGATGGATTTGAGCACGAAAATATGCCGTTTAATGTAATATGGGCTGGACGAACACGTGATGAACGGCGAGACGAACGGTGTGACGAACGCGTGCCGAACGGAAGTAATTTACGTTACGCGAGCACGAATTTGTGTGTGGAGTATATCTGGTGTTCTGAAACATTTACACCAAGTGTTTAATAATTTACTTGATTGTTTCACCGATGTTGCTTTGAATGATCAAGTTCGGTTCATTATGAATTCGCTTGAACTATGATTTCGCTACGGTTCATGTCTAGAAATTGACTGACTGTCGAAAGCGTCTTAGCTGAAATCTAACTATTGATCCAGTAAAACGATACATTCACCTTAGATGATACGTTACAGTAAATATTATTTATGTTGAGATGCTGAACGGTGGGACACAAACCTCGACAAATATTCGGACAGGAAATATAATATAGAAATATTTTGAGGTGTCCTCTTGTAATCCTAAATAGTCCTCCTATAGTCCTAAATAGTCATCCTGTAGTCCTAAATAGTCCTCCTATAGTCTGCCTATAGTCCTAAATAGTCCTCTGATAGTTGCAAATAGTCCTCCAATAGTCATAAATAGTCCTAAATAGTCCTCCTGTAGTCCAAAAATAGTCCTACTATAGTCCTAAATAGTCCTTCCATAATCCTAAATAGTCCTCTGATAGTGCCAAATAGTCCTGCTATAGTCCTAAATAGTCCTAATATAGTCCTAAATAGTCCTCAGGTAGTCCTAAAATAGTTCTGCCATAGTCCTAAATAGTCCGCTAATAGTCCCAAATAATAATAATTCCATATTTATATAGCGCTTTTTCCAGAAAGTCCAAAAGCGCTTTACAACCAATAAAGGATAAAAATACATCAGATTTGAAATTCTATAACATAGCTAAAAATACAATAAATAAAAAGTCCTAAATATTAAGCTAAAAATTATCAATACAAATTACAGTGTCAATATCCAAGAAATCAACATGCTTTCTTAAAAAGATGTGTTTTAATGTTCTTAAATGGTTCAGTTGAAGGACTATCATTTATATGGAAAGGTAAAGAGTTCCATAGATTTGGTGCACATACAAAAGGCTCTATAGCTATGTGATTTAAGATTATGTTTTGGTACTTCTAGCATTATTTTCGATGCCGATCTCAACTTACGTTTTGGAACATAAGGTTCTAATAAATCGCACATACTGAGGAGCAGTGGCATTCATTACCTTATCAGTAAGTAGCAACACCTTAAATTCTGTACGCTGCCCTATAGGCAGCCAATGTAATTCCATAAGAAGTGGAGTAAAATAAATAGTCTTCCAGTGGTCCTAAATAGTCCTAAATAGTCCTCCTATAATCATCAATAGTTCTCTAATAGTCCTAAATAGTCCTCTCGTAGTCCTCAATAGTCCTCCTATAGTCTAAAATAGTCCTCAGATAATCCTAAAATAGTCCACCTGTAGTCCTCTGATAGTCCTCCTATAGTCGTAAATGGTCCTAAATAGTCCGCTAATAGTCCTTTACGAGATCTGGGATGATCTCTGATCATGGATAATCACTGATCATGGATGATCTTTGATCACGGATGATGTTTGATCTGGGATGATCTTTGATCAGGAATGATCTCTGATCAACAAAATCAAAATAATCATCAAAATCACTCCTCCTCCTCCACGAGCTCTTCCTCTTGCCATTCATTTTTCTCCCTCATCCTCTTGCTCCTCCTCCTTTTGCTCCTCCTCTTGCTCCTCCTCTTGTTTCTCCTCCTCTTGCTCCTTTTACTCCTCCTCTTGCTCATCCTCTTTCTCCCCCTCTTGCTCCTCCTCTTGCTCCTCCTATTACTCCTCCTATTGCTCCTCCTCTCGCCTACTTTCTACATCCCTATCGCTAGCCCCAATAAGTTTTCATTTTATTTTTCGGATTTCCCTCCCAAACCATTTTGGCATGATGTTATTCTCGAATAGTCTCTGAGCATAGAACGCGATGATGACATGACATCATGCCAAAATGGTCGAACCAACCTTCAAACGATTTTGGCATGATGTCATGTCGTCAACGTAATTTAAGCTCGGAGAATATTCGGGAATGACATCATACCAAATGGTTTGGCAGGGAAATCGGGATAACTAATGAGGCGCTATTAAATGAAGCAAAGTGAAAAGGTGGTAAACTGCCAAGAATTTAGTGACGAGATACTAAGATTTCTTGGCAGTTTACCACCTTTTCACTTTGCTATATATTCAAAACACTGTCTACGCAGCACTTTACTTTTTTGCTATTAAATGAATACTGATTAGGCTTAGGGTTAGGGATGTAGAAAGTAGGCGAGAGGAGCAATAGGCGGAGTAATTGGAGGAGCAATTGGAGGAGCAAGAGAGGGAGAAAGGGTATTTATTGGCTCTGTATTACCATCGAGTTTTAAAAGCGTGGTACTTATCAATTTTAGTCACGCCGTTCGCCACGCGTTCATCACTACAGACGTGGAAATACTTCTTGCAGGAACGAACGCTAGCATGCCTGAGATTACATCGCAATAGTTATCGTGGGGTAAAGGTAAATATGTTTTGACGCTTCCTGGCCGGAATAAATCAGCGTAATTAAGCGTCCGTCGAGACAATGTTAACTTGAGACAACGTTTATTTTAAAGTAAATGGTTTTTGAACCTAGGAGTATCATTAGATGTGTGAAGTTGATCGTTCAGGTTGTTGTAGTCTTGAGAAAGAATATGGTGGCTGACGTTTCGACGGCCTCAGCGGCGTAATGACCCAAATAGCTTGGTAACTTCGATACCACACTGCATGAGTGGAACGCTGGCTTTCTCACGCTATTCATAAGCAAGTTCGCCCATGGTCTTCGATAATCTTTAATGTATCGATTTTGGCTTTTGCAACGATAATGTCTCGAGGCAGAGATTGTCCTTGTTTTGAATAAGGACGATAGTATGTTTCCTGTCCAAACATTTGTCTAGGTTTGCGTCCCACCGTTCGGCATCTCGACATAAATAATATTTACTGTAACGTATCATCTAAGGTGAATGTATGGTTCGACTGGATCACTCGTTCGATTTCAGTTAAGATTCTTTCGACAGTCAGTCGCTTTCTAGACATGGACGGCAGCGAAATGGGATACTCAAGTTGAGGCAAAATCATAATGAACCAAACTTGATCATTTAAAGCAACTTCATCGGTGACACAATCAAGTAAATTAAAAATTAAACGTTTCAAAAAATATAAAAATATTGTTTACAAACACACACAAAATGCCACGGATTATTGCCGATACGTATTTCTATATTCGTGCTCGCGTAACGCAAATTACTTCCGTTCGTCACACGTTCGTCTCGGCGTTAATAGTCACGCTGAATATTTAATGAGGCGGCATCCCTTTGTTACGGATGCTTGAAAATGCTTCAAAATGCTTCAAAATGCACCTGATGGACTGGTACCATTTGAATGGATCAGGTTCATAGATGACATCTTTGCATTGTGGACCCATGGAATTGAAACATTGCATAAATTCTTCAATCACATCAACAATTTCCACCCAACAATTAAATTTGACTACACATACTCCCACCAATCAGTCAATTTCCTTGATACTACCATTTACATTAACAAAGACAACCAATTTGGATCAGACCTATACATCAAACCTACGGACAGAACCTTATTACTACACAATGACTCCTTCCACCAACCATCCTGCAAGGAAGGCATCATCTTCAGCCAGGCACTCAGATATCGACGTATTATCACAGACAACAAACTATTACAAAACAAACTTGATAACCTTTCCATTATACTTATCAACAGAGGATACAATCTAACCACAATTAACAAAGCATTTTCACAAGCTCAACAATACACACAATACGAACTACTATACAAGGAAAAACACCCTAATAACAAAACAAATCCCATCTTCTCCACCCCATTCAACAACAACACAACACACACTAGATAAATACTACATAAACATTGGCACATAATCGAAAATGACCCAACATTGAGCATTCTCTGGCCAGAAGCTCCAATTGTAGCATACAAAAGAAATAAGAATCTTAAAGATTCTCTTGTATGTACAAAACTGAGAACTGACACCACAACAAACACAGGCACATAATGACTACTGTACATTCCACAACATGACATATACCAACCAACACTATTGCAACACAACATAATTCAATTTTCTATTAGCGAAACTAATATTCTATGCTATGATTGTTATCATATCCCACTACTGGAATGCCGACTGGAACCTCAAGAAACAAGCCAAATAAATCCTCCAGGACTACACTACAGTAACTGTGATGATAAAGAGAATCCGGATAAACCAACAGTTCAACAATCAAGATATATCTACAATATAAACTGACCAAAAAACTCCATAAACATTATGAGACATTTCCTTCTACACCACATATATTGTGATTTTTCTCTATGCTCCTACAAGCTTCACCAATATTTCATGCCATCCGAATCCCACCACTGGAATGCCGACTGGAACTTCAAGAAACAAACTAAATAAATCCCGCAAGACTACAGTAACCTATGATGATAAAGACAACCCGGATGAACAAACAGTTCAACAACCAAGATCACTTCAATATAAACTATATAGATAATCCATCTAATTTTTTAAAAAACCACAGTATCTCACACTACAACAAATGCTATTAGTGTACTACACCTTCACACATATATTTACACCACTAAGTCTGGGTAGATAACAGGGGAACCTCTGTCGATACTAACCTTTGTCCTTACCCACATCACCCACCTACCCCCACCCTTATAATACTGTATCGATGAGGTCCTTTCAGACTACCCTTCACACACTTTTATCTACACACACTACATCTTTAGTCAAGTGTCTGTAAGCTATAATATAATATATACCAACAATTTGAAGAATACCCAAGCAAATGGGACAACGATATGAGGAATACAATAACTCAATGATGATAAAGATAATCAATGATGAGGATAAAACAACCAATCAACAACCAGGATGACTCCAATATATACCAAAAACTGGTCAACTACAACCAAGATAACTCAATGAACATTGTATATTATGACACTCTGCACATTCTTCTACCAACCATATATGGTAGATTTAATATGGTAGATTTTCCATATTATACATACATGTATATGTTCAGACCATCTATAATTTCAATACTCCTATTATTCATAGCATATACAGTATATACACACTATACCACCCAAGGTTACATTGGGCTGGTAGGTTACTCATGGTTCCTTCTTTCAGTTTGATGCATGTCCTAACCCCTTCCCCCTATCCTTCAAATAAAACCCACTAACCCATACCCTAATGGGACTGCATCTTACGAATATGGACCTACATGAGTCATCCATCTCTACTCATCCACCTTACCTGTGGGTCATTCCTCACACACTACATGGCTCCACTGTTCATCTACCTTCACAATTTTGTTATATATGTATATATTGTGGATAAACATGTAATATTATATAGCTTTCCTTCATCAATTAGTCAATACTATACTACACTTTTGAAAACATCAACAGTCTTTAACGTATTATATATTACTACTGCATCTTTGGCTCGCACTGGTAAACACTCATTTTGACACAGGTCCCTACCCTTACTCCAGTCCCACACACAATACCCACTACTTGTATCCCACTGTATTATAGGACTTGTTCCTATGGACCCATTCTAGTTACCCACTCAATTTCCACAACTTACCTTATTGCTATTCTTCACACATATGGTTCTTTTGCCCAACCACTTTTACCAGTTTTCCAATACATACATGTACATACATAGATATACAGCCTGCCTTTAATCATTCTATCATCACTATACTATCACCACACTACCTTACAGTCTCCATCTACATTCCCAACCTCTCTTTATATTCTTACAATTATTAACTCCCCTACTATCCCCCAAACACACGGACTAACCCCCTTACCACCAACACGCACTTAGACCTGGTAACTAATAACGCAACTCGCATATATATTCTATTACCATCTAACAAACGCTCTCAGTCGCAATTAGCATTTGACGCTACAACACGTCCTCAGAAATACTAGCTACGAACCTTCCCAAATCCCAATCAGACCATGGCACGCCGCGTTGGACTCTCAAGAAACCAAAACACGTTTGGTAAGCAATCACTTTTTTTCCTTACAGTTACATATATATTTGGTTTACTCCGTGCATTATTATTTATCTTCTAACGAGAATAACATCAACTGCCAACCCGATACCCTGCTGAAGAGACCAATAAAGGTCGAAATGCGTACAGGGTTATCCCGCATGTTATGCTATACATTTTACAATTATACGCATCTTTATTCTCTGTTTCTGTGTTTTATTCATGCATATTATTCAGTTCACACTTCATGTCCAGCGCGCGTTGCAATAATATGATACGCATTATAGCTATTGACTATATGCGCTTATCATTCTAATCCCCGTCCCCACAGTTTTCTACATTTACATTATACAGGACATCATTGTGGTTCTCATTACCTACTCCAAAACCAAAAACCTATGGGATAAGAAAAACACTGCATATGCTCAGTATGGCGTCACTGGGGCATGCTCGTTCTCTCCCATAGCATACACCTAGTTGCTAGGATACGTAATAAAACTGTAAAGATGAGTAAATTCACAAACAACTTAGAAATAATGACGTCATCGGTGGTGTGAAAAACACCACCAGCACCACCGGTCTCAGAACCCCCTTATCTATACTACTCCCAGATGAATCGCTTGAAGGCCTTGTTCAATAGTATCATGCGACCGTTATTGATTCATTGGACAGTCATGTACAACTTGTGACGGTTAGGGTTCCAAGAACAATACGTCAACCGTGGTATAACCAAGCTATTGCAGACGCAAAAAAACTCGCCGTCGTGTTGAGCGCGTATGGTGTAAGTCTGGTCGAGAGTCTTTGTTAAAAAGAGAAACGCTACCCCGAACATGATTAAGTCTGTTAAGCAGAAATACTTCCTGTCCAGAATACAACAATGTCATGGTGATCAAAAGGAAGTATTCAGGGAATGAACTAATTTCTTCACAAGCCTATATCCTCACATCTACCAGTGCATTCATCTTCTCAATACCTTGCTAATGCTTTCATGGGATGTTTCGCGAGCAAAGCTGCAGAATCAAATATATATGATATCATGCAAAAACTGCAAATGCAAGCCCTGTGATTGCGGATAAAAGCTCTATTTTACAGAGCTTGTCCACTTGATTATATCATCTAAATTGAAGTCCTGTTCCCTCGATCCTCTACCAACAAACCTCCTCAAGTAGTTAATTTACGTGCTTGCTCCAACTGTGGAACACACAATCAATCTCTCGCTGATCACTGGTGTTGTTCCTACTTGTTGGAAACGAGCACTGATAATACCAGTATTGTAGAAGTCTAAGTTAGAAGTTATATGTGAAAACTTCCGTCAAATTTCTAAATTAGAGTTTTTGGGTAAGATCTGTGAAAGGGCTGTAGCTGCTCAATTCCGTAAGCATGTGAGTGATAGTGATCCGGTGAAACCTTTCAATCTGCATATAAGCAAGGTCACAGCACTGAAACAGCTCATCCGCAGGTCTTTGATGAAATTCTACGCTATATTGATAATGGTAAGTTTATTAACCTTGTTCTGATTTGACACCGTCGATCACAATGTCCTTTTACATGGCCTTCACTCTCGATTTGACGTCTCTGGCTCGGCATTTGCCTGGCTTAAATCGTACCAGACGGATTGTAGTGTACAAGTTATCATCAGTGGTGTTACCTCAGATCAACACATTTATACATGTGGGGTACCTCAAGATTTCGTTCTTGGACCAATTCTGTTCCTCTTGTATATATCTCCTCTTGGTGATGTCATCAGGCAGTACACACAATCGGTTGAATTTCCATATAAAATCCCGAAATGACGTCACATAGACTATCGGTAGTAAAAGTCGAAATTAAAATCAGCTGTTATTTCTAAAATAAAACATTATCGTAAGAGTTAGGGTTAGAATATGTAAGGTGGAGGGTTAGGGTTAGGATTAGGGTAAGGTTTGGGTTAGCCACTATGTTTTAAATTTGGGGATATTTATATGGAAATCGAGCCGTACAATCTTTCATTTAATTTCTATGCGGACGACTCTTAGATATTCCTCTCATTCGATTCGAGTTCGTCTGAACAGCATCAAGATGTAGTTTCTATCATAAATTATGCGGAATCTGGCATTCGAGCTTGGATGACTTCTAATTTTTTTAAAGTTGAACGATGATAAAACCGAGCTTTTGGTGATTTGCACCAGGCAACAATTATGTAAAATCAGGTATCCCCTCCCCATACTTTCTGGGGAAGAAATTTGTCGCTCGGACAAGGTTCGTGATCTTGGTATAGTACTTGATCCGCATGTTAAATTGCAGCATCACATTTTTAGCAATATTGTCAAGACATCAATATACCATAGACGGAACATTGCCAAAATTCTGACTCTTGAAGCCTCGCTAGCCGTTGTTCATGTGCTCATAACATCTCGCTTGGACTACTGTAACTCGCAACTTTATGGCCTTCCTGATTACCAAGTAAACCGTCTTCATTATTTCCAGAATTGTGTTTCATATGTCTACGAAGAGGGTCGTGTCACGCCACTCCTGATGCAACTTCATTGGCTCCCTATAAAGGCTCGTGTAGTGTTCAAGATATGTCTGATTACCTACAAGGCCTTAAACAGGATTGCCCCTGAGTAACTTATTCGACCCGGCCAGGCCTTCGGTCAGCGGATCAGTCTGTCGCTACATTCCATTCCAAGAACTTTTTCGAGGGCGCAAACGTCCATGGCAGATCGGGCTTCCTCTGTATGTGCACCGAAACATGTGAGGGATTGTACCTCCATTAGTACTTTTAAGCGACATTTAAATACTTTTTTATTTCAAACATTTTATTGTAATAGTATCTTTGAATAGCAACAGCAAAAGGCACTATAAATACTTACTTATTATTATTATTATTATTGTTATTATTATTATTATTATTATTATTATTGTCTTCTTCACACAACTTGATGTTTGGTTGGTGTTTATCAGTGGAAGCTGTCTACAACTGTAGACTAAGGTGACACTGGGTTGTTTAGCTTTTTAATATTTTTCTTAGTATCCTTGCTGTTCCAAGTAGCGTCGTTTTCTGGATTTGGTCAATCTTCACCCTGATTCCAATCTTTTCTATCCACTGTTCAAACTTTTTACTCACAGTTCCTAAAGCTCCAACTACAACTGGAACTATTTCTACCTTCCTCATCGACCACAGTCGCTTCAATTATTCATCATATTTCTCTATCTACTCTGTTGTCTCCCGGGATAGCAATATCGATTATCATACATTTCCGTTCTTTTTGTCTACTATGATTATATTGGTTACACTGAATCATAAAATCCCAAAGCATTTTTATCTGATTTGATTCCACCACTCCTTCGGGGGTATGTTCGTACCACTTCTCTACTCTTTCTAGGTCATATTTTTCACATAGTGTCCAATGAATAATCCTTGCAACATTGTCATGGCGCCGGTTGTACTCTCTTTGAGCAAGCTTTTGAACTATCCACCGGAATTGTCATACGCCGAAAGATTAACTAAAACAAACCTCATCCCACTACAGTTTCGTAGAGAGATCTCCGACTTGACATTAATCTTCAAATCTCGAAAGGGTCTCATCTCTACCGACGTTTACAATTATTTGAGCACTTTTGAAACAAAATACAATTCTAGAAATTATGATCCTAATAACTTTAATTTAATTATAAAACATAAACAGGACTACTTCCGGAAATCGTTTTTTATTAGGTCAGCTGAACTGTTGAACACTCTCCCATCTAGTCTCAAATCCTACAATTCTCTCGCTCTATTTAAGTCCAGTCTCCACAAAAACTAAACTAAACTAAGCTTTGTACATTCACTGATTAGGTGTCCCACGTTTTCTCCTTTTTCTCCACAACGGTGATTCTACTGTCTTGTCTATGTTGAATTTGATGTAGTTAGTTCCTAATGCCTGTTCCTGGGCTGCACATATCAAAGCCTCTGTTCCTGGCTTTAGATAGTTGCAGCCATCGCTACATCATCTTGTCAATGTCTTCGCTTGCTTCAGTGACAAACTGACCATACATCTTCTTGTTTCTCCATCTTTGTTTTCTTTCCTCTATTTCTTTCTTCTTACACTATTCGTTAGGCACATAATCCTCAGTGTGGATTACATCGCTTACCCTTACTTCATCTAGCATTGGTTGTACAGCATTCTTAACGTACCACCCAATACTATTTTCTTCAGATCTGATACAGCTTTGACAACGTATACTATCAACCCTCGTCCGCCTTTTTTGGTAGTACAGCCTATCCACATCACTCTTAGGATGGAAAATATTATTATTATGTGTATTTACTACACATCCAAATATCTAGCAAATTCTAAACATATTTGCACGTCAAGCAATGTGAAGCATATTTACTGTGAAACAAATCTTGTGCAAATAATAAATTTGTTCACATTTTGCTATCATTTACTTGCGTGGTAAATATGTAAGTTTGCAGAACATTTACGACAGTTTAAGTAAATTCGTAGAAATTTTGTGCTACAGATCGGCACCATATTTGCTACATTGGCAGTCTTTGTAAATTCGTTTTTTCGTTCAGTGGTTGTTTGGGGATTATGGTTGTTTAATTGGCGATTATGGTTGATTGGGAATTATGGTTGTTTGGGGATTATGGTTGTTTGGGGATTAGGGTTGTTTCTGGATTAGAGATGTTTGGGAAGTATGGTTGCTTGGGGATTATAGTTGTTTGGGGATTAGGGTTAAGTTGGTTGGGGATTAGGGTTGTTTGGGGATTAGGATTGTTCGAGGATTATGGTTGTTTCGGGATTTACGGTTGTTTAGGAATTAGGGTTGTTTGGGATTAGGGTTATTTGGGGATTAGGATTGTTCCGGGGATTAGGGTTATTTTGGGATTAGGGTTGTTTGGGGATTAGGGTTGTTTCGTGATTAGGGTTGTTTGGGGATTAGGGTTGTTTGGGGATTAGAGTGGTTTGTGGATTAGGGTTGTTTGGGTATTAGGGTAGTTTCGGGATTAGGGTTGTTTCAGAATTATGGTTGTTTGGGATTAGAGTTGTTTGGGATTAGGGTTGTTTGGGATTAGGGTTGTTTTGGAATTAGGGTTGTTTCGTGATTAGGGTTGTTTGGGGATTAGAGTTGTTTGGGGATTAGAGTTGTTTGGGGATTAGAGTTGTTTGGGGATTAGGGTTGTTTGGGGATTAGGGTTGTTTGGGGATTAGGGTTGTTTCGGGATTAGGGTTGTTTCAGAATTATGGTTGTTTGGGGATTAGAGTTGTTTGGGATTAGGGTTGTTTCGTGATTAGGGTTGTTTGGGGATTAGGGTTGTTTGGGTATTAGGGTTGTTTCGGGATTAGGGTTTTTCGGGGATTAGGGTTGTTTGGGGATTAGGGTTGTTTGGGGATTAGGGTTGTTTGGGAATTAGGGTTGTTTAGGAATTAGGGTTGTTTCGGGATTAGGGTTGTTTCAGAATTATGGTTGTTTGGGATTAGGGTTTTTTCGGCATTAGGGTTGTTTCGGGATTAGGGTCGGGATTAGGGTTGTTTCGGGATTAGGATCGGGATTAGGGTTGTTTCGGAATTATGGTTGCTTCGGGATTTGAGATGTTTCGGGATTAGGGTAGTTTGAGGATTATGGTTGTTTGGGGATTATGGTTGTTTGCGCATTAGGATTATTTGGGAATTGGGGTTGTTTGGGGAATAGGGTTATTTGGGAATTGGGGTTGTTTGGGGGTTAGGGTTGTTTGGGAATTAGGGTTGTTTGGTGATTAGAGTTGTTTGGGGAATAGGGTTATTTGGGAATTAGGGTTATTTGGGGATTAGGGTTGTTTGGGGAAGAGGGTTTTTGAGATTAGAGTTGTTTCGGGATTAGTGTTGTTTTGAGATTAGTGTTGCTTCGGGATTAGGATTGTTACTGGATTAGGATTGCACACGGATTCAACAGCGAATTACAAAGAATGTTTGAATCTGAACTATAAATATTTCTGTTTAGACAAAATTCGCTCAGTTTCCAAACGTTATTTGTATTTCACTCTTTAATCAATGTGCAATGTCTTTGCATGCGTCTATGGTTGCCGATTTGTAGTAAAATTCATTTCAACAAAATATTCATATATAAACCGTCTAAATTCATATATTTTTTGGTGAAACATTAAATCATTCATATATGTGTTACATCGAAATTCATACATGTGCACGAATTCAAATTCATATATAAATTTCTAGCGCTTAAATTCATATAATCGTATAATTGCATTCGTATTCATATATTTATTTATATATTAATTCATCTTATTCATATTTCATATGTGAATTCACATTCATATTTGATTGTCGCGACAACATTCATATTTCGCGAGACTAGTGCCTAGGCCTTTTCATAGCGCGCGCATGACCAAATTATAACCTAAAACATCGCGTCGAATTCGCGAGAAGAATCATTTATACGGCAAATAGTGAGGGAAGAATTATAAACACAATCAAGTATTTGTATTGCTTTTACTACCGTCGCCGTCCTAGGTTGCCGTCTATGATCAACGCCAGAACAGTTCGAATTTACAATTTTAATACAGTCAGACTATGACTATTATTTTAAATACTAATCATGTTTATCTTATGACAGCAACAAATGTCCAGTAAATCAACGAAGTAATCCACCATCTTTCAAGGTTTTGAACTTGTCTGCAGTCCGTACAGTATAAACAGTATGTTTTCACAGCGAGCCGCCCCCCGGATGATATAAGCGAGAATAAGCAAGGTTATTCCCCGGGCACTGAGAAGACCCTGGGTACGAGGTTGTGAAAAGGCCTGGGCACTAGTCTCGCGAAATATGAATGTTGTATGACCATCAAATATGAATGTAAATTCACATATGAAATATGAATAAGATGAATTAATATATAAATAAATTGAAAACGCCACAAATATATATGAATACGAATGCAATTATACGATTATATGAATTTAAGCACTAGAAATTTATATATGAATTTGAATTCGTGCACATGTATGAATTTCGATGTAACACATATATGAATGATTTGATGTTTCTATGAATTTGGACGGTTTATATATGAATATTTTGTTGAAATGAATTTTGCTACAAATCGGCAACCATATGCGTCACCCTGCTTTGACCTCATTTGCTGTGAATGTGAATAGTAGGGGGAAAAGGCACGAAGATTGAATTTTCGGACGACAAGATATTTTACAATTCTTCTCAAGAGATTCCAAAGATCACAAATGTGTAAAAAAATCCCCAAACCCTGGATAGGCACTTTAATAAATTGTCGTTAATTGCAATACAACGTCAACTGCTGAAGCTACTAGTCTCCAGAATTACGGATATCAAACAGCTGCATACATGATATATTCCTTTGATGACTTATTAATGACGTTATCACTTTGACATATTATTGACGTTAATGTTCGATGACATATTAATGACGTTATCACTTTGTTGATGTCATTAATTAGCTAACTATAAACTTTCTGCTATCCAGTCTCATACTCATTTTACCCATCAATAATATACTGAACGCTAGATACACCCTGTAGCTGTAGTTGTTTTAAGGTTTTCCAGACCAATAGTCGACTGAACAAGAATACAATCCCACCAAGTTTCTACTTCCCACGAAACTATAGTTTCTATAGTATATGAAGACCTCCCGCATTGAAACAACTGGTGTACATACGCGAAATTTTTGAACAAATTTATTGTCGTACAAAAACCATTTCTTTATGAATTGCATACAAAAGTAAGATACAAAAATAACGTAGAGAATTTCAGGGATAGCCATGGATAATTTCTGCTGATAGAATTAGATGATCACAATATTAGCAGAGTGAAAGTGGCGGCACAAATTCATGAATTGCGTTGAATGGTGCACGTTTGGTTTGTCAAATGACATCGATGGGAACGATGAATACTCGATCTTTAGCTGCCACGTCTTTTTCTCGTATTCTTTTTGGTGCACGTTTGGTTTGTCAAATGACATCGATGGGAACGATGAATACTCGATCTTTAGCTGCCACGTCTTTTTCTCGTATTCTTTCTCTAAAGGAAATAAATATTAGATAAATAAATAAATGAACGAACTAACGAAGAGAAGGAAACATTAATCAATCAACCAATAAATCAATCAAGTTGCAAAACAAATTGGTTAAAACAACCAATTCAATTCGGTTGTCTCAGATTGACCATTTTTTACGGGTGGAAACAGCCAAATTTATTACGAATCTGAGACAATCTATCAAACTGGTTGTTTCAACCAATCTGTTTTTACAGTATATACAATAAAGAATAATTCGGTAACAAGGTTGTGACCAGCAAAGTTGACTTTTGATGAAAGTAGAAGTATATGCCATCTCGGATAACTTTATTTACACATCTTTGAGCTAATAGGAATCAACCCACAAACATACAAAGGTAGATTTGAAAAACTCAAGTTTACAGTAATACATAATAATTTACAATAAACCACAAAAGTTAAAATTTACGGAGAGGCATCCCATGTCCTTACTGAATATTAAGGAATAAAACTATTTTGATATCGGTTAGTGCGACACTTTACGAGGATGTCTTAATGAATAGATATTCTCAATAGGGCTAGGTAACAAGTCATGGATTTTACTCTGTATTTTTCTACATTCATCATGTTATGATGAATGTAGAAGTGTGCTAGGCCGGATGACTGAATTCACACATCGAGCTAATATTACTCAGAAAGTTCCAATTCATGGGAATTGAATCCATGACCTTCCGATCGTCGGTGAGATGCTCTGATCATTGTGCTACTGGGACTGCCATCTGAAAATTGTTGAGAAATTCTATAAATGTTTCTGAGTAATATTAATTACCTCAAATATCTTTTCATGTGTAAATAAAGGGTTTTTTTACAATTTAAATAAAGTTTCTTTGTACAATTTCTACGTGCATTGAGCAAATTATTTAAGTTACAGTTAAGTGTATTTATAATGTGATGTGTTGATATATCAACACATCAGTGATGATATAAAATACGCGTTATCAAACGTGTTAACGCGTAACAAACTAATCACTACTCACAATAAATGAATGAATGAATGAATGAATGATTTTAATATTTCAACAGGGTGCTCATTCACGTAAAGTGATTTTCAATGAGGCCCTAAACGAACGAATCCCGTGAGAATTAAACCCACCCATGTATAGAATTGTTGTGACAATTTCTCAGGTGGCAGCAGGTAGGTCAGTCAGATCTATAGGAGTTCGATCGCTCGAAACTATACCCCATATTTTGACTCCAAAACCAAGTCAATCCAAAGCAAAAATAGTCAATGATTGTTAGAATGTTATTTGATCACTGTCAAATACAGTAGACTCACGTCATATACTTGTTTCGTGTGAGATCATATTTTTCTGTCTTAGAATTGAAGGCACTTGCGTTGCCATTGACGTGTTGGGCTGCATGGTACCGTACTATATTATAACGTCCTGACCCAACAGGATTCTACAGCAAACGATAAAAGACATGTCATGGTGATGCACAAAGGCTTTCTTTGAGATACTTAATATTATGGCCAAAGTTTAATTTTTTATATGCATGAGTATGTCAAAAAATTAAAAAGTACAGGTAAATGTAGATAGTTAATAAAAATGGATACTAGTTATTAGAAAGGTAGGGGTAAGTAAAAAACATTGTATTTATATATGTACTTGTATAAGACTGAAACATTTACTACACTAGTGTCATAGTCTTATCACATATGCAAGGGGAAACATTGCAATGTTACCATCTGGTTGAAGTACATGTTTTGTTTTGTTGCATGCCATGTGACATGTATCAACTAACAATAGTGTGAATGGTAAACGTAAGGGGAAAATAGAGCGATACAGCAATTATATACAATTAATACGCAACATAAAAACATTTCACTATAACAGATACACATATTTCGAAGACTTACATTACTTGCGAGGAAGAATTTTCTAGCGTGTCTGTCAAAGCGTCCAGCAGAAGAACCAAATCCTGGCCGTTTCATTGGCTCTGACTTACTAATTTCTAGAGGTGTATACGATCCAGGACCGGGAACATTCTGAAGTATATTTTAAGATAGAAAGATAGGTAGTTATATCTTAATGTATGAAACATAATTATCAAACTTCAGATCAAATAATTTTTCGCATATGTAAATAAAAATCGGATAAAGATAAACATTGCATAGTCTATAGAAACTAAATATATTACTTTCTATCAGTCACCTACGGAACGCATAATTTTGTGCTATGGACAATGCAGGTAACCCATGTATACCTGGATATGTTGAAGACTATAAGAAGAAGGAATACCGCTGACATTGCCTAATGTATCCGAATGCAACCTCCTCGTGCTCGATGATCTTATGGCAGATAAATGTATATCTAATTTGTTTACAAAGGGGAGTCATCGTCGGAATCTGTCTGTGATTTATATTGTTCAAAATCTATTTCATCACAACAAAACCAGAAATATCAACCTGAATGCCCACTATATCGTATTCGTCACCAGTCAACCTCTGTTCAAGAATTTATGAGATGTTTCGAAGAAGTGACCACTCGTCTTTACGGTTATCTGATGCTTAATTGAAAACCAAGAACTGAAGACCAACATCGATTATTCAAAAGTGGTCGCATGAACAATCGCACATCGTCAACCCCATATGTAAAACTCTGACCAACACATGAAACAGATCGTATAAAACCGCTCCCAACGCCAGATGAAAAGAGTACCATTTACTCGAATGAACTATACCGTTTCCAATCATTCCAAAATAAACTCCAAAATCAGCTTCTACTCCAGAAAAATCTTAAAACTGAGCTTCAGAGTTTCTTAAAGGGAACTCTAGTCCAACAACAAGTTGTGTTCATATGAAACATATTATCACAATTAGCTTAACCCTGAAATATTATAGCGTAGTTCTCTTTAGTTGACGAGAAATAGTGAGTCAAAGTAGGAGAAATCGCCAAGTTTTGGACGCCATGTTGTCTTTTTCGAGCAGACGCGGATTGTCAGCGGTTTTCAAATTTTGACGTCACTCAGTGCTTTTTCCTTCGACGGCATTGTTGTTTTGTAGGCGATTACAATAGCGTTCATCTGACGACGATTATTTTAGTTTAAATTCTTCTAGTTCCCCAGGCGAGAACCTAGACGAATTTATTGAATATAATTTACAAGCAGAAGAAGTTTAGGGTTATCGATTTCAACCGAGACGAGATTCTTACAGCAGACTCTGGTCGGCTGGAGGCCGAATGAAAGAACCAGACGAAGATATAATGTAGCTTTTGCTCGACAAATTGTTATGGTGAGTTCTATTTATAGTTTTATTCACGTCTGTAAATACTTAATAATTGATTCGTATTTATCTCTGTACCAAATACGTTCTAGACTCTCTAACGAAGGGCTTTCGCACAAAATATTTGACCTTGTATAAATCATATTTAGGCAGTACACCAACTTTTTATATTTCGATTTGTATGCAGCACACTACTTTCATTATCACTACTTTTATTTCTTTGCGATACTTGGTTGGTGTCGCTGAATTACATCTTCTTTTGATGGCCTTGGTGTTATACATTTGCCATTTGGATTATTTACAGGCTGATATTGATAATCAAAGTTTTGTCCTTGCTTGGTCTTTCTCTATTTTATCTTAGTTTTAATATGATAACATGACTTGCTCCTTGATTTGTTTTGCCACCCAATTTTTGTAAGCTTTCAGTCAACCTTGGTATATTCATGTTATATTTTTCTTATTTGTTATTTTAATAATTAGGGACATGTATTAAAGAGCATCGAGTCCTTTGTATTTTGTTAGATTTTGTTATTTGCACATAGACAGTTGTTAATGGCTATTATTTAATATTTAGTATTATGATTGTGAGGTGCCTTGAACAGCTATTGCATATTTAGGGAAAATAAGTGGTATTATAATTTTTGTACTGTTTTGGACAAACTACTTTGCATCTTATTCTCCACGAGAGCCATTTTGCACTACTGCCTGCTTTCTTTTCACATTATAATTATTATTGTGATCCAGAATGGCTAGCTGTGAGCTTCCATACCATTCTTCATGAGTTAGAGCAGTATCATTCTGTTGTGATAAAGTATATTCCAAAGAGAAACCAGGAACATTTCTGTTATAATGAAATGGTAGCTTGCACAAAGGCAAGCTATGGTGCAAAATGGCTATCGTCGAGGGGAGCAGAGATACAAAGTAGTTTGTCCAAAACAGTACAAAAATTGGGTCCATTACAGCCATTAAAACTATGATAAATGATTCTTCTGACCAATTGTCTATGTAAAAATAACAACTGTCTGTGTACAAATAACAAAATCTAACAAAATACAAATGACTCGATGCTGTTGTATAAAACAAAAAATATACAACCCTAATTATTAAAATAACAAATAAGAAAAATATAACATGAATATACCAAGGTTGACTGAAAGCTTACAAAAATTGGGTGGCAAACCAAATCAAGGAGCAAGTCATGTTATCATATTAAAACTAAGATAAAATAGAGAAAGACCAAGCAAGGACAAAACTTTGATTATCAATATCAGCCTGTAAATAATCCAAATGGCAAATGTATAACACCAAGGCCATCAAAAGTAGATGTAATTCAGCGACACCAACGAAGTATGGCAAAGAAATAAAAATAGTGATAATGAAAGTAGTGTGCTGCATAGGCAGTGTAGAGATACAAATCGAAATATAAAAAGTTGGTAATGATTTTATATACCAGGTCAAATATTTTGTGCGAAAGCCCTTCGTTAGAGAGTCTAGAACGTATCTATGGTACAGAGATAAATACGAATCAATTATTAAGTATTTACAGACGTGAATAAAACTATAAATAGAACTCACCATAACAATTTGTCGAGCAAAAGCTACATATATCTTCGTCTGGTTCTTTCATTCGGCCTCCAGCCGACCAGAGTCTGCTGTAAGAATCTCGTCTCGGTTGAAATCGATAACCCTAAACTTCTTCTGCTTGTAAATTATGTTCAATAAATTCGTATAGGTTCTCGCTTGGGGAACTAGAAGAATTTAAACTAAAATAATCGTCGTCAGATGAACGCTAAACAACGAAACTCGTTGTAATCGTCTACAAAACAACAATGCCGTCGAAGGAAAAAGCACTGAGTGACGTCAAAATTTGAAAACCGCTGACAATCCGCGTCTGCTCGAAAATGACAACTGGCGTCCAAAACTTGGCGATTTCTCCTACTTTGACTCACTATTTCTCGTTAACTAAAGAGAACTACGCTATAATATTTCAGGGTTAAGCTAATTGTGGTAATATGTTTCATATGAACACAACTTGTTGTTGGACTAGAGTTCCCCTTTAACTACAGTCTACAGCCATTTGCAGACCCTTCAAAGCAACCGAAGAATTACACCTTCCGACATGGTTTCTGCTACACCTAAGGCCAATTTTTAACAACCTACGCCTCCTACGGTTGAACAACCAAAGCTTAAACAGAACTTCTTTTATAACTGCGTGAGTTCTGGCGAGTGGACAAAGAGTGATTTAGAAACGATGAGCCCAGAGAAAAGAGAAGAATATAAACACCATATTTTAATGACGAGATCTAAATATTTACTCATTACAGAAAAATGATGGGACCTAGCAACTTATTGAAACCATTGCCTCGAAACGGTCTATGCTTGTGTTTTGCGGATTCGTCTCAAAATATTTCGAAGAACTTTATCCGGAAACCACGAGGGAAACGCAACAACCGTTTCTTCCTGATAGGAATTCCTTACTCTGTAAACGAAAGCGAGATAAGCAACGATTCGGCCAAAGTTATTCGGTCACATGTCGTCGTAAAAATTGTGAATGTCTAAACGATTGTCTTGTTCCTTCAGAGGGTCGTACAATGCTCGATGACAATTAATGATTTGTTTTGTATGAACATTAGGGGTTATACTAGGGCTAGATAGGATAGCCGAGAAAAAACAGGACACAAAGGGTTCAGTAGGACTCGGTAACACGTCATGACTAATTTTCCTCATCACCTCCGTTCGTTACATGTGCGGATGTGCCCAACGCGTCCCTAACGCATGCCTAACATTTTGTTGCTAATTACTTCCGTTCGTAACATGTGCATAACGTTAATTAAAATCCATTCTACCTCATTAATTATATGTACGGTATATGGGGAGAGTTATACCTATTAACGCTTCGTTCAACGAATGTTGGTAATTATCATGGACAAAATAATAACTATCGCCGGACAAAACTATATTGGAACGTCTAAGGTTATTCATCGCCTTTGTTTATAAAATATATATTTCAAAAGTTATGTCCTTCAAGCGCACGTAATTAATTTAAATTTACCTCTTCAGGCGGATACTGACTTAAAGTGCTGAAGTATATTCTTTCGACTGCTTTGTCAGGAAAGCGTTCCACCTTAAGGAACTTCCCGTGGAGCCCTTTATGTTTACCTACTGTACAAAAAGATCAATAAAAAATAAGAAAACATGTTAAACATGTCATTAATATATAATTAAGACGTACAGTATATCAACAATAGGACAAAAAATGTAACTTTTATATCAAAGTATGAGACTAAAATAGCAACAATATAGTAGTTTAAGGTTGTAAATATGCTCGTAATGTTCATTAAATATGAATAAAGAAACTAAAAACTGCCTTTGAGATGCGTACGGCATCTTGAAAATAATTAGGATTCTTCTGCCAAATTACCTGGGGCACCATGTTCTGGGTAAAGCGGTCAGTGTAGGCGGAAATGCAAAGAAAATAAGCTTCTTTTCAACGTTATTTTTGTAATCGCTTTTACAAACAAAACCGGGAAATACGATAGGTAGTACAACAGTAGGAAATACAACGTTTACCATAAATTAACATATTCAACATGGCGGCCGAAGAGCCTATTCTTAGATGGTTTCTTCAACTTTTAAAATGTGTTACAAGCGTTTTCATAGCATCAAATGCATTCCGACAAGATAAGTCATCAACTTCCATATAAGTAGTAGTTATTTTTTGTTGCCAATGTCTTTTAACTCTATTCAGACCAGGTTTTTTGGTCTTCTTAGACCGGGAATTTCTCTGAAATTATTTGATTTTAGATGAAGAGAGGATTTATTAATGGTCAAATATATGTATATGAAAAATCTGACCTGTAGAGATTTGAGAGTCGGGGCGATGTATAAATATGCAGTATATGGTGTTTTACTGTTCAGACCGTGTCTCAATATAGCTCAGTGGTTAGAGCGCCGATGCGTTGATTCGGAGGCCTCGGGTTTGCCGATTCCCGGTTGGGGCGGTCAGATTTTTCATACACATATAATTTGACCAGACATAGTTTGACGCTACTCTGGCTTTAAAAAGTTTTTTGAACATAACTTTAAAAGTTACTGTCCACGACCCAACGTTTCGACACTCCAATCTAGTGTCTTCATCAGGGGTGATCGTTGTAAGGTTAGGATACCTATTTATACCCTCATAGAACCGATGATGACGTTATCTATTAACAAGATGCTTCTGGTAATAAACCACCGTCATCGCTATTCAATGAGGCGTGGGCGCAATTGATATGCCAAGCCTCCAGACAACGTCTCTGATGGTACAGCGGATTAGTGGTAATAATTTTGGAATTTTCCCACACAATCTCATGGTACTGTAGGTTACGCACGTGTGCTCCGACAAAGCAGAATTTTCCTCTTTTGAAAAGAAAACAACTTTTTTGTATGTGGTGGAGTAACTGCAGGTTTTAAACAGTTTTTTAGAAAATCATTAGGATAGTTAATTGCCTTTAAAGCGTCGAATACATGTTTTCGCTCACTTTCCCTCGAATCGGCACTAGATGTTATGCTTTGAGTTCTGAAAAACAAAGTTCTAGGAACGGACTTCTTATGGCATATTGGGTGGTGAGAATCAAATGAAAGATATTTGTCAGTGTGTGTTGGTTTTCGGTATACAGCAGTTTCTAATTTCCCATGGTCTGTTCGTTGTCGACTGAATCCAAAAATGATAAACAATCATTCTTTTCACGTTCTACTCTGAATTGAAGGCTCTATTGAGTTCAAGTGGTTCAAAATAATTTGCACTTCATTCGTGGATACCGCGGAAATGACATCGTCGACTTATCGTTTCCAAAATAAAGGCTCCACTGACGTGGACGCTAATGTTCTTTGTTCAATGTCTTCCATCACTAAATTAGCAAACACAGCAGAAACGGGTGAACCCATGGCTGTGCCAAAAACCTGTTGATAGTAAGTGCCGTCATATACAAAACTAGTTGTATTTAGACAAAAAGTTGATCTAAAGTAACATCCTGTCTTAGTCTATTGTCGGCAATTGTGATAGCAAGATCAACTGGTATTTTGGTGAAGAGAGAAATATTAAGAGTAATACTCTTAATAAAATCCGCAAATTCAAGGGAATTTTTTACTGTGTTCTCCGATTTCCCAACAATTGGTGACAAAACCTGTGCGAAATGACTCGATATACCACAAGTCAGAGAATTGATGAATGAGACAATAGGTCTCAAAGGAATTCCCGTTTTGTGAATTTTTGGCAAGCGTGAATTTACGCGAATTTCACGTAAAATCGTGGAGATAGCCCATCACTGCTATATAACCTTCTATATGCAAACTCGCCGATCTTACCAGCTTTTTTCGAATGAAGTAACATTTTATTTAATTTTCTTTGAAATTTTCTAGTCGAATCGGATGGCAGAATAGAGGTGTTTCTATCATTAAGCAACAATAAGGCTTTCTCGTGATATTTGCTTTTGTCCATAACCACAACACTTACTATTACTATTACTAAAACTAATATAAACAATCACTACTTACTTGATAGTTCGTGCAAAAATGACTGGATGTCGTATTGCCCAGGACCAAGGTTCGCCCTAATCTTTAAGTGAGAAACGCAATGCAATTAGCAATCGGCGAAACATTTTCAGTCGTAGCTGGCAAAACTGAAGTTCTGGTAAATTTTAAAATCTGATCAATCAAAGTTTATTAGGATGATGGCAGATGACCGCGGTATATAATATAGGAATAATAAAAAAAAATTAAAAAAGGTTTATTTCAAAAATACAATCGCACTGAAAAGTGAATTATAGGCAGCTAAGTATAAGATAGTATTATTTACAATCATTATTATACACTTTAGAGTGGAAAGGGAAAAACTCATAAGAATAAATATGAAAGCTGCTAAGTTTGCTTACTAAAAGTGTATATGACATGAAATTTTTAAGTAACATACATAAGTATTTATGACATCACACTGCATAATAACTTATTGAAAACGCTTATATATCCTTGAGATTATGCAGTGAAATGCAGGTGCATGTGCGTGGATGTATCCAATGACATTAAATATGCAAATCATCAAACGATTCCATACGACAATGGTAAAGATATGCATAATTTTCAATAAGTCATTATGCATTGTGATGTCATATAAGTATGATCATTTACATATTAAACAAATCTTAATATCTCAAGAGTGAAGTGAGATATGAAAAAGTTGTAAATGGTTAGTCTTTATAGTTTCAAAGAGTTCTTTCAAACTAAATAGTTATTTTATAACTGAATTTTTCATTGCATATAGGCACTTTAATTTAGTATGGTTTTGAGGAAATTAGAAAGACGTTTTGTTGCGCATTTCTTCTGCAGTGCTGTTGTCGGTTCATTCAATTTATTTCTGTTATGAGTTATTTATGTTTTCAGAGAGATCAGTCTGGCGATCACCAGAACCCAAATATTATCGCAATATTTACACTTCAATAAAATGAGAGTTTGAACACACACAAACTGTATTTTTGGGCGGCTTCCCCACTAACTCATTCCGCGGCACGCTTAATACAGGTTTGACTGTATGGTTTTCAACTTTTCACTGGTTATATATACCACAGTCGACTTCCTATTTCTGTTTCTGATAAAGTCAAAATGTCAATTAATTTTATTGTTTAACGTTATCGAAAGCAAACTATAAACGATTAAATGAAAAACGGAAAGTTTCCCGAAAACACACCGGTACAGCGAGATGGCCCACAGTAATTGGTTTATTCCTCGCTCCAGTGAACAGGTCATACGGTCCTCGTTTACTGATCACTCTTTCAGAAAGTTCATCCGTGAAACTCTTTGTATTGTATTGACCAGGACAGAGGTGGCAACCCTAAAATATTGAAAAGAGACGGTCAGCAGGCAGGATCGGTCATCCCTGTATTGTAGCAGAGATTCCGGGAAGAAATAAATCTCTTGCATTATCACTGGGACCCTTTATGTCTCCCGAGGGCCCCTTAAAACGTCCTACTCACGGAAGCCATTACGAAATAATTAAAGTTACAGGCTACTTTCTCAAGATTGGGGCTTTTTAATATATATACAATATATATATACAATATATATATATATATATATATATATATATATATATAGGTAATATATATAGGTAATAATATACCCAGAATCTTATCCCGGCATTACCACCATATATACAGAACTCGTGACTAGGCTCTCGGCAACGGCTTCCGTAGCTCAGTGGTCAGAGCACTGCACTAGCAATCGCAGGGTCGCGGGTTCAATTCCTACCGGAAGGCCGCTAAGTTGCATTTTTCGCAACTGGTCCCGGTTTGGTCTTAAAATGTATGTATTCCAACACTCGAAATTTTCCTTCACCATAAATCCTTTCTATATATATATATATATTAATTAATATGAGAGAGGATTTAAATATAGTCAAATACATGCATATATGGAAAAAGTGACTGCCCCAACCGGGAATCGAATCCTGGTCTCCGAATCAACGTTTCGGCGCTCTGACCTTTGAGCTAATGAGACACGGTCAGAACAGTCAGTGATTTCTCCATATACGTATTAATTCGCCGCTTTCACTTAAACACCAACAGGCAGACATCGCATCTAACCATAGCGTGGTGCAAGGCCTCTCGAGCGCACTTCCCAAAGTAGCGAAGCGATACACGACTTCTTGTATACAGAGGGCTTTAAGAATAATAATTAATATGAGAGAGGATTTAAATATAGTCAAATACGTATATGGAAAAAGTGACTGCCCCAACCGGGAATCGAACCCTGGTCTCCGAATCAACGTTTCGGCGCTCTGACCTTTGAGCTAATGAGACACGGTCAGAACAGTCAGTGATTTCTCCATATACGTATTAATTCGCCGCTTTCACTTAAACACCAACAGGCAGACATCGCATCTAACCATAGCGTGGTGCAAGGCCTCTCGAGCGCACTTCCCAAAGTAGCGAAGCGATACACGACTTCTTGTATACAGAGGGCTTTAAGAATAATAATTAATATGAGAGAGGATTTAAATATAGTCAAATACGTATATGGAAAAAGTGACTGCCCCAACCGGGAATCGAACCCTGTCACTTTTTCCATATACGCGTATTTGACTATATTTAAATCCTCTCTCATATTAATTATTATTCTTAAAACCCTCTGTATACAAGAAGTCGTGTATCGCTTCGCTACTTTGGGAAGTGCGCTCGAGAGGCCTTGCACCACGCTATGGTTAGATGCGATGTCTGCCTGTTGGTGTTTAAGTGAAAGCGGCGAATTAATACGTATATGGAGAAATCACTGACTGTTCTGACCGTGTCTCATTAGCTCAAAGGTCAGAGCGCCGAAACGTTGATTCGGAGACCAGGGTTCGATTCCCGGTTGGGGCAGTCACTTTTTCCATATACGTATTTGACTATATTTAAATCCTCTCTCATATTAATTAATATATATATATATATATATATATAGTTAAAAATGGTTTATTTACAATGGTTTTTTTATATTTAAATCATAACTATATCATTGCTCCACAATTTTACTGTGTTGAGCTCTCTTGCTGACTAGAAAACTTCTACTCACACACACACATATATATATATATATATATATATATATATATATATATATATATATATATATATATATATATATATATATATATATATATCTATATATATATATATATATACACAGACAGTGATATGTGATGTTATGATATTGTCACTCGGTAATATGATGATGAGATGAAATGTTCTCGAGTGAATGAGCCCATACTCCGTAAGCAGAAAACTGCTTGCCGTGGCTGGGTTTTGATCCCGCAACCTTTGATTTACTATTTCAATGCTCTTACCACTGAGCTACACGGTCAAGCCGATGGAGGTCTGGGATTTATGATTTATATACTGAATTTGTTTGAACGAGTATGCTTGAACGACAGCGGCCATGTAAACGTTTTCCCTGAGTTTGTTTGTTTTGAACCACGAGAGTCGAGTCCGTGTCACCTTATGAAAAAGGTCTATACAGGACTCATCGACTTTTCATCTGTGTTTTCTTACAACAGTGTCAATTACTTTTAACTAGGCCCCGTTACACCTAACTTTTTTTTACGAATTAATCGTAAATTGTTGGTACGGCCACGTTACACCTAACTTTTTTTCGTGAAACTTGTGTCGCAAAAAAAAGGTTCAATTAGTTGCACTAGCATTTGATGGTTGTCCAATACTGTCGCATGTATACGGGTCGTTATTTTCGTGAAAGTGTGCAACCATCCGTATGTATCACGAATGGTGTCATCAAATATACGATTGGTAAACGAGTCGTACGATTGGTAAGCGTATTCACGATTCGTAAAAGACAAGTAACGACTGGTGAACTATAATTACTTATAGTTTGTGGGTGTGTGTGAGGTATAGAGACAAGTAACGAATAGTGAAGGAGTTCATATGGGAGTAAGCGCTCGTAAGATTCGCAAATATTGCGCGATCCTGGTAACTAGTTATCACAACATGTGGCAGTTCTGTTTATAGTGGGACAAGCGACCATGGATTCGTATGTGAATAACAGATTTGTTATTCGTAAGTTGTTTTTTGTATTGCTGTTAGTTGGGGCCGCATTTTTGATTTTGTTTCTGAGTATTGTTCACTGGTGAGACGGCACGTTGTTGGTGCTGCCACCCGTTGGAGCAGTTATCACAGCTATACAATTCAAAGTGTAGCCGAAGTCGAGCATTTGTATATCCAATACAACACGGACGCGAATGTTGTAAATGGTTTATGATACACATGAATGTAAAGGTTAATGTAGTGTGACGTCACATAAGAGTCATGTGACACAAGACCCTGTAGCACCTAGACATGTATTGTGTTTCATGTTCCTAAATAAAGTTGTGTTATACAAGCAAGCATTTCTACATGGTGGCAGCGCAGGGATAGAGTTCCCATTCCGAAACGAAACAAACCTGGTATCATGGCAGAGAGTTTTAACAAGCCGTCAGCGTTAAACCTCGCAGGCAATGTGACCGAGAATTGGCGACGGTCAGTTAAACAGCAATATCAAATCTTCATCAAAGCATCAGGATTACACAAGAAGTCGAAAGAAGAACAATCCTGCATCCTACTCAACATAGCGGGATCAGATGCAGTTGAAGTATTCAACACATTTCAGTACACAGGAGACGAGAGTGATGATGATCCGAAAGTTTTACTCGAAAAATTCGAAGAGTATTGTTCTCCGCAGAAGAACGTAACCTCGAGCGCCATATTTTCAACACAAGAAATCAAGGGACAACAGAAACGATCGATGCATATGTAACAGACCTTCGACTGAAAGCAAAAAACTGCGAATTTGGATCGCTCACCGACGACCTCATCAAAGATCGTATAGTCTGCGGAATTCGATCTGATCAAGTGCGACGATTATTGCTTCGCGAGCCAAAGCTTACTCTCCAGAAAGCCCTCGATATTTGCCGATCTAGCGAAATATCCGAGACGTACCTAAAGGAACTTAAAAGTGAAACGAAGAATGTAGATGGACTCGATCAAACAAGATTCAACCCGAAAAGTAACCAACAACCAACAATACCAAGGACAAGGTCAACAAACGCCGCCAAAAGGTCACACGTCATTACAACTTGGTCAGTAAACAACATGAGAAATCTGAAAAGCCTTGCCAAAACTGTGGAACAGTTCATGACAAACGACGTTGCCCTGCTTACGGAAAACAGTGCAATTTCTGTAAGAAACTAAACCACTACGAAAAAGTTTGTCGTCAGAAAAACCGCGCAACACATACGACCGAGTCTACCGACGCTGAATTATATATCGGAGCAGTCGAAATTGGAACTGTCAAAACAGCCGACAATGTTTTGATTGACCAAGTATCCAGCAGCGACGACGAATGGAATACGACCCTCGACATTAACGGCACGAATGTTCGGTTCAAGATAGACACTGGTGCGAAATGTAACGTCTTGCCTTACTCAACACTTCTGGCGGCATTCAGGGAAACAAGCAAGCAGTACGTGTATTCATCGACGGGAGTCAAACTCGTGTCATATTCAGGTGACAAAATGGATACGTGTGGCGAAGCATACCTGACTTGCAAGTTCAACAACGAAGAGCACAAGATCCACTTCTATTTGGTAAACCAGAAAGTCATCCCGATCCTTGGCCTCAAAACATGCAAAGAGCTGGGAATGATTCAACGAATTAACGCATTACTGACCGAAGAAAATCTCTTCGAAGATTATAACGATGTGTTTGAAGGCCTTGGCAATCTTCCAGGCACATATCATATCGAATTGCAACCTGATTCTACATGTAAGCCTGTGGTGCACCCTCCGCGTCGAGTACCTGCAGCATTAAGAGTTCGAGTCAAAACTGAACTTGAACGAATGGAGCGCTTAGGCGTAATACAACCTGTCAGTCAGCCCACAGACTGGGTATCTTCGATGGTAACTGTGGTGAAACCTAACAAAATCCGCATCTGTATAGATCCTAAAGATATCAACCAGGCCATTAAACGTGAACAATATCCAATCCCTACCATTGAAGAAGTGATATCTCGTTTACCAAATGCCAAAATATTCAGCAAATTTGATGCTAGTACCGGTTTCTGGCAGATTCAACTTGACGACGAATCCAGCAACCTGACAACGTTTAACACACCGTTCGGACGTTTTAAATTCACAAGATTACCATTTGGCATATCATCTGCCTCTGAGGTTTTGCAGAAAACCATTGGTCAACTCTTCAACGATATTGACGGAGTTGAAGTAATCATGGATGACATCTTAGTTTGGGACAGAGACGACCATCAACATGATGAAAGAGTAATCCAGATGCTCAACCGAACACGCGAAGTTGGTCTCAAATTAAAGAAAGGTCTAAACTCCGCGTCCAATCCCTCAGTTACATTGGTCATCGTTTAACATCTGACGGATTACAGCCAGACCCCGAGAAGATTCGATCAATTACTGGGATGCCAACCCCAGCAGACAAGCCTAGCCTACACCGGTTCCTGGGGATGATACAGTATCTAGCAAAATTCATTCCTGATTTATCGACCACCGCAGCACCACTACGGCAACTACTAAAGAAAGATGCAGTTTGGTGTTGGCAACATGAGCATCAAAATGCTTTTATCCAGCTCAAACAAGCCATTGTAAAAGAGCCTGTGCTAAAATTCTACGATGTCAACAAACCAGTCGTGTTATCCGTCGACAGCAGCAGTCAAGGACTAGGAGCCGTCCTCCTCCAAGAAAATCAACCTGTTGCCTATGCCTCACGTGCTCTGACCGAAACGCAGAAACGCTATGCCCAAATTGAGAAAGAACTTTTGGCCATTGTGTTTGGATGTGAAAAATTCCATTACTACATCTATGGAAGACAGGTGCACGTTGAGACAGACCACAAGCCCTTGGAGGCAATCTTCCAGAAGCCTTTACACAAAAGTCCCATGAGATTACAGAAGATGCTCATGACACTGATGAAATACGACCTGAAAGTCAAGTATAAACGAGGACAGGAACTTTATTTAGCAGATGCTCTTAGCCGAGCCTACTTGGAGGAAGAACCAGAAAGTGAAACCGAAGAGTTTGAAGTATCCATAGTCCTCCCCATGTCAACTGATCGTCTAGCACAGCTGAAAGATGAGACCATTAAAGATCCAGTGTTGAAAGCTCTTCTTGATGTAGTCCTTGCAGGATGGCCAGATTACAAACATCAACTAGACAAATGCCTTCATCCATATTGGGAGTTTCAAGAGCAAATTTCTACCTACAGTGGTATTTTACTCAAAGGTCAGAAAGTTATTGTGCCATCTTCCCTGTACTCAACAATGTTAGCTGCAATCCATCAAGCATACAGTACCTTGGTATTGAAGCCTGCAAGAAGCGAGCCCGAGAGTTGTTATACTGGCCTGGATTAGATCAAGACATTGAACGTATGGTTCGTGAATGTGCAGTATGCAACAGTTTCAAGCATCAACAACCGAAGGAACAGCTCCAGAGTCACAGTGTTCCTGCTCGACCTTGGGCTAAACTTGGTGTTGACCTGTTTCAACAAGATGCAAAGGACTACCTGCTGATGGCCGACTACTATTCTAATTTTTTTGAAATAGATTTACTGCCTACAACGACATCGCCTGTGGTCATTTTACGCATGAAATCCCAGATGGCCAGACATGGCATTCCTGATGAACTGGTAACCGACAACGGTCCACAGTTTTCCAGCCAAGAATTTGACTTATTCGCCAAGGAGTGGAGCTTCAAACATACAACAAGCTCACCCTACCATCCGCAATCCAACGGTATGGCAGAAAGAGCGGTCCAGACTGCAAAAGCTCTCCTCAAGAAGGCAACGAAGGATGGAAAAGACCCCCACCTAGCTTTGTTGGAATACAGAAACACACCCAGAGATGGAATCCTTGGAAGTCCTGTTCAACGACTGATGTCCAGAAGATCGAAAGCCTTGTTACCGATCTCAGAAGAACTGCTGAAACCGAAGATCCAAGATCCAGAGAAAATGGATGTCAGACTTCAGCACTGCAAGGACCAACAGAGCAAGAATTACAACAAAGGAACTAAACCATTAAAACCATTATAGACTAGTCGATATTCGTATAAAGTTGAAATGTAAGAAATCAAGAGGCATTTTTTAGTAAAAGTTGGTAACATGGGTTTTCTTAACTGTTTTTTACTGCTGAAAACGAAAATGGTTGTTACCAAAGTTAATTTTGTGATCGTTGGTCTGAAAATGACGTCATAAACGACAACATGAAACATTACGTCATTGCAATAACGATATAGCGTAAGGGAATTACAGAGCGAAAGGCCGATAATTTCGACTTTAAAATATACATTTTTTAATTATATACTCTCTGAATGAAGACAACGAGTGTGAAAGTCACAAATAAAGCAAGTTATGACGTCATTTCATGACGTAACAGTTTGATAAGTATTGTTCACAAACAGAAGCATGTAAATGTTGAAAAACAAAAACTATTATTTGTGTTATTCTTGGTTTAAACCAGCATTTTTACCAATGTTTTTGATAACATTCATTAATGCACATGTTACCCACACATAGTTTTCAATTCCTGAGTCCATCCCAGTCCAGATTACTCAGCTTCAATTTTGTAAAATGCCATCACTCGATTTCTGTCCACTTTCAAAAGTCTCAGTGTTGTGAAATGTAGCTATGGATTCAGTTTTAAAACTGAAGAGACCTTCAGAGGTTGAGTTGAAGCTTTGTATATTTTGTCAAAAGCGAAATAAGCCGAAGGACGATCTAAGACAAGCTACTAGTTACAGCAGAGAAGTTGTTCGCGATGCTAAGACTAAACGAAGGAAGCTCAGAGACGTAGGAAGCAGAGAGGTAATCGATCGTTTGGGAGATTTATTTTGAAAAAATTATGACGTTTCCGTTGTGTGGCATGGTAACTGTTATGCTCAGTACACAAGTAAAGAGAAAATTAAGTGTTTACAACAAAAGGAAGCGGATTGCCACAAGAAGTCTTAGAAGAGTTTAGAAAGGGTAACTTCGTTGTCAAATGGAGTGCCGCAAGCAAGTTTAACCAAGTTAGTCCTGATCACAGTCTTGAATGGCTGAATGGCATTGGAAAATGAGGAGGAATCGTGGGGATAACCAAGACATCGTCTGCATTGAGTAGATTGGCTCTTTCCTACAACTTCAGATCAGAGATTGCTAATGCAACACACACACTGTTCAGATTGGAACAAGAAGACAAGTTTTCGCACAACGAATCTACTCCAGGTAGGAAAGAACGTGACAACAAGGATGAAGCTTCACTCAGTACAAAGTATTCTCGCCAACAGTACATTCAACATGTCTTTATAACATTGCCACTAAAGATCTCGTCACAGATGAAATTCAAGTATCTCTGTTAAATGCTAATGGTCTTGGTCAGGAAAAAATTTACAAATTTGTGGACCAAAGGTTGGCAGTTGTCCCTGAACCGCAGCAGCAACAAGAAACAACCAAAGTGACGTTCTGGGACACAATTCACAGGAATAACACTCCAACGTTCGACAGTCTGTATCAAGTTGTAAAGGGCAGCAAAGAGAAGGACAAGAGCACAATTTTAAGAGTCGACCGAAATGTCCTTCAACGTCTCATCATGGCCTATGGAGCTGGTCGCAAAGTTGATCTGCCGAGTGTGTTAAAATATGAGCTGATGCCTGTACCAGTGGCGCTAGCAGAGATGAATGGCAGCCTGAGAACTGGACAGAAATCCTTCGTAGCCAACATTCTTACACCCGGAATAGATTGCCCAAGTAAAATTGAGATTCGAGGTACCTCGTGCTTATTAATCGGTGGTATGGCTTTGCTTGCTGCCATAGGAAGACCATCAGGTGCTCAAACGTTTGGGGACTTTGCAAATAGCTTTCAAGCAGCTTCATTAAAAGCTGGATCGCGCTATCAGCAAGTACACGTTGTCTTTGATCGTTACAAAGAAGACTCCAAGTCAGGAACGAGCGAAAAAAGCACAAGAACCACTCGTCCTATCCGACGTGTCATTGAAGATGGCAGTGTCCCTCTCCCTTACAGTTGGCCAAATTTCCTTGCATTGCCAGACAACAAGGCAGATCTAGCCAGGTTTCTTTCGGAGCATATCATTGCCAATGCGCCCCCAGACAAGGTCGTCGTAGCTGCTGGACGATTCATAGACGAAAGAGAAGTACAGTCATCAGATATGACAATGGATTTGTCTTCTCTTAACGCAACCCACAAAGAGGCAGATACGCGTCTCATACTACATTGCGTCAAGAACAACCTTAACACCATTGTTGTATCGGCAAGGGATACCGATGTTCTGTTGCTTCTTGTCGCCCATATCCCACACATCTCTGGAACAGCAACAAAACGAAAGTATCTCAACATCAGAGACATCTACGAAAAACTCCCGACTGGCTCTGCATCAGCTCTTTTGCCTTTCCATGCATTAACAGGTTGTGACACCACGTCCTTCGTTTGAAGAAAAGAAATTGCATGGAAAATATTTCTTAAACACCATGAACTTCTCTCCTCAATAGGAGAGGGTGAACTAACGGATGACAAGAGAAGAGGAGCCGAGAAATTCATCTGTAAAATGTACAACTTGGATGGCGTTGAATCTATTGACGAGGGTCAAGTTCTTTTGTTCTCCAAGACAGCAAAGCCTGAGGCATTGCTGATGACACTAGATCCAATTTCTAAGGCCTGTCAGGAAATCATATCATGCTCATGTCGCACTGGATGTTCAAATCTCCGCTGCAATTGCAAGAAAGGCAAACTGTTTTGTACCAGTGTTTGTCGATGCAACACACCTTCTACCAACGAGAATTCCTGCAAAAACACTGTAAAATGAAGAATGCCAATTCGTCATTAGAGAAGAAATTTAACCCGTTAGGCTATTAGGTACGAAGAATACACGTTTGGGATGCGTTTGTTCGTTAGATCATGGCGTAAGCATAATTCTTCAATTTTCTCTATTATAAAATATTTTACAAAACAACTACCGTTTAGGGTTTAAAGAAAATACAAAGTTTCTTGTAGCAAAAAAATACCATTAGAATATGCTTACATTGGAAACTAAATTCAAATCTTCCTCTTAAATGCCTATAGGCCGAATCAGCATTTCGTTATGCACTTAATCTGTGCATTGTGATAATGCTGACAAGCAAAATGCTTCTTGAAATAGGTTTTCAAGCATAGTTAAACAAATAGTTTTCATTCAGAATGTCACAATTTTTAATGCACGATGAGCAGAGTTTTGCAGTTTTACGAAGTTAAAGTATATGTGACGTTATATCTGTGACATCATAACATGACGCCACGGGTTGTCACCTCATACTTTAATCTATATGGGCTAGCAGTAAATATGCACGGACATTTATTTTGGTATTCATAGGTCAAAATTTCGTTTAATGGTTTGGTAACTCTATTTCCAGCATATTTACCATTGCCATGACGTCATTTTTATTGTCACATTTGTGACGTAATTCTTACGCTCAAGATGACAAGATAAGCTTTGGCAACAAGCATATTCGTTTTCAGAATTTAAAACTACTTTAGAAAATGTCTGTTACCAACTTTTACTACAAAATGCCCCATGACTTTCGAATTTTTGAAAAGTCGTCTAGTCTATTAAAGGAAGGAGAAGTGGTTAGAATGAAAACCAAAGATGGATACCAGTCTCAAGCAGTAGTAGTTAAAGTAGCAGCAGAACCTCGATCCTATATTGTCCGATGTGGTGACACCACATAATGCAGAAGAAACCGGAGAGATCTCCTGAAGGTTGAAGAACCGTATATTGAAGATGAAGTAATGCCTTCTGTTCCTGATCCACCAGTCGATGCACGGACAACTGATGAAGCAGAGGATCCCAGAACTAAAACAAGATCTGGACGAGTAGTTAAAAGACCAGACTATTATGCGAGCTAATTATAAGTAACAAACTTTATGAAACTTTATATTTGTTTATGTTGACTATAGAAACTGAATATTAGATGAAGACTATAGTAAGTTAAGAATACAATCTCAGCTTGTAAACAAAAGGAGATGTAGTGTGACGTCACATAAGAGTCATGTGACACAAGACCCTGTGAGTGAGAGTCTAGAGCACCTAGACATGTATTGTGTTTCATGTTCCTAAATAAAGTTGTGTTATACAAACAAGCATTTCTACAGTTAATATTCATCTAATATCTTGAAGATTCAAGTCATTAGGCAACTAAATCGAAGGAAAAGTTTATGTAAATCAGGAGAACGTTGTATTAGGGTTAGGATCAATCTCGTTCCCAGTAGCCTTCCCACTTGGCGGCGGAGCGGCGGGGAAAACTCTGGGGAAATCGAATTTTTAACCAATTTCTATTGGACGTTTGAAAACAATGACACTGGTACCGGATGTTGTCTTTCGACGCGCGAAGGGAAACCCGTGCGAAGGTAAACCTTTGCAATTCAATATGCGTTATCGATGTTGTTGTAAGTTTATTGCAAGCAACACTGTTAACTTATTGAAAAGAGAGCTTTGGGTGAAAAGATTAAAGAAGCTATACAACAGTACGGTGGAATCGTCGTTAAGGAGGAAGACATTGGATTATTATCGACACTTATATGTAAATCATGCTATATTCTAGAAAAAGGCATCAAGGACAGAGTCAAGAAGTTTTCGTCAGTTTTCCAAACTGGAAAAACTTTTGGTAAGACTACTGTTGATAAACGGAAACTGAGTCATCGAAGTCCTTTACATAAAACGATGTCGCCATCTATTTCTTGTAAGCCGAAGCGCATCAGACAATCGACTTCACCTGCTTGTAGTAGTACTAGTCGTGAAATTCAGCCACCGCAGGTTTCACACACAGTTGTACAAAAGTCGTTTTAAATCTCTCTCGTTTTAAATCACTACCAGTCGAACGCATCTGGAAGAAGCTGAAAGATGAGGTATTTACCATACCCAGTTGGTAAATACAGCCAGGACGTCTTTGCCTCATTAACAATGTTGTTTATACACTCGTACTGTTCCTTCTTCAAAGTAAAATCACCAAGACCTCGCCTCCGAAGAGCATCATATAAAACTTCCTCCAGAGTCTTATTCGGTAGATATGAAGTCATGAAGTTGTGTTAGTGTGGGTTTTTAGAGATCAGTAGATAAGCAATTTTTACAATGCGCCTGCGTTAATTAAGCGTTAGCGGAATAAAGGAGGTCATGCGCATTATCCAACCGGATATCCAAAATCAGATCTGGAAATTCGATTTCCCCATAGTCTTCCGCCGCTCCGCCGCCAAGTGGGAAGGCTACTGGGAACGAGATTGGGTTAGGATCGGATAAGGTTTTGATTAGGATTGTGTTTTGAATTCGGGATTTTTATATGGAAATTGAGGCAATTGAACATTTGAATTAGTAATGAGAGAAAGTGTGCTTGTTTGTAAATGTAAACGTATGTCTCAAAGAAAACAGTTCCGTTGCGCTTCCTTTGTCTTGACACTCTTTCTTTATCTCGCCTTGCCTTTGACTGGCTTATTGAGATAAAATACGGATGAGAATGACGTAAGTGGGTGAAGGGCTCCGCTCGAAACGTCAGTATTTGGTCACTAAAAATCTTGGCAGTTTATCACCTTTTCATTTTGCTATATAAGTTAAATATACTATTTTAAACCTGTAGTGTTTTTAGAGTTGTTGAAATAAATACAGGTGTAATTTTAGGGTGCATGGGCCAAAGCATAGAGTTTGTTTCATTAATGGCATATTATGAAATGTTTGTTGATAATTAGGACAGTTTAGCCGCCTTGGGTTGTTGATTGATTGACGTAAATGATAGTCTGAGATGCGGAAGTAGATAAGTGGGCAGAAATGGAGATGGTAAAGTGAAACACTAGTTCAAAGATGATTGCAGTAAAGAGAAAGATATTTTTAAAGCAATAGATGGAGACGTGTTCTTCAAATTGTCGTAATGGCCAAGTGACATGATGTTGCGTTGGAAATGGGTGTCCACCAAAGTTAATTATTGGAGAGTGGATAATGTATTCGCAGTATTGGAGCTTTTGCAGTAGAAAGAGTTTGAAATGTGCACGTCAAATTGATTTTATTCTGAGCAATTTAGAATGTAATAAGAATAAATGGTATTATTTTGACATTCATCACAATCGCATGCTTTCTCTAAATGGAGATTGTAAAAACATTTAATTGACAATTTTATGTTACATGGTCATGGGACTGGATACGAGTAACTTGGGAATGGTGTTTTGTATAGAAACATGAATAATAAAAATGAAATGGTGGTATTTTTATATTGTTGTTGACTATATTAAATTTAATTTAACGCATTAGTTCGTTGGGAGAGACGTTTTGAAAACGGATTTGAGCTTTATTTGCACGTAAATTCCGGCAAATCGCTGTGCATTTGTTGATGTTATAATTTATGAAGAGTAATGAGAACAATATTGAATTGTGAATGAGGGAGTGAGCTGTCCGCTTTCGACTTATGCAGTGTACATCGGTATTTTAAATTTCGAAAAGCAATTGAAGGGAAATGCATAAGGCACTGAGAGACTGCATACCCGCGGGTTAGATCGCAGCATGACTGTACTAAAATATCGTTGTTCAAATGAATAAAATGCTTCATTGAAGTCAATAGCGCTCCGTCGAGATGACGTCAGTACCGATGTTTGTCCGCTTTTACCCATAATTCTTGCGGCCATAACAAAAGAAATAGCTCATTTGCAATAATTTGTGAGTCAAATTTGGTTTCTTTGTCCGCTTTTTGAGCTATTAATAGCAGCCAGACTCTACGCTATTCAAATTTGACTGTTTTTGTTTGGTGCAGGACCACACTTTTTAAATTGTATAAACAATGGCACTGACAAGTCCATTGTGTTTTTTGAATACAGCTTGTTTGTGAATATTATAGGCATGAGGAATAATAATGAGCGCAATGAAGTATATTTTCATTCACGTACAGAGAAGCTAACAGGCAAAGATTTGGCGTTAGGGGCCTAGGGCAGTTTCAAATGTGTTGAAGGTAATACACATTATTATTAAGTTCGAACTAATCATGTGGCGAATACGTTAAAACCCGAAACAGATTTTCAGTTAAAGGGCATTACTAACCGTTTAAAACTCGTGCCGCGGTGTCCGAGGAAATTCCCCCCCCCCAAAAAAAATGCCTCCCCCTGCCATATTTCCTAGGAAATTTGCCCCCCCTTCTACTTTTTGCTCGAACATTCTAGAATGTGTCTTGTTTTAGTTACAGCAGCACAATGAAAGACTTGCCAAAGTATCCCGATCTTAAGGGAAGCACAATAGATAGAAATTAGAACATTCGAATATAAAACGAAAGGTTAATGTTCTTGTTCAATCGATCAAACGTTTACGGTAAATAAGGTGCAAATAAAGGTCTAAACTGAACCTGGTACCCATCTTTTACGACAGCAAAAGCATTTCGCGTAAACAAAGCACAACGCCTGGACCCGAAACAGATTTTGTGTTCAGGGCATTACTATAACCGTTTAAAACTCGTGCCGGTCTTTCTGGACGAGGCGTATGATACATTGGACGTTTGAATGGAGTCGCACTTTGGTCGAAGCTATGGAACTTTTAACGTCTAAGTAAATTGTTTCAATTCATATGTGCGTTGAACTTGTCATGTGCATAATCGGAAGTATTACATTGGGCATGAACATGATAAATTGGACGTTAGTTGACGCGGGTCTGAGTTTATTGTGCGCCAATGAAGTGTTTTTAGAAATGCATGAGAATTACCGGTACTAGAGTGAGAAGGCAATTCCCTACCATGACTATGAGGATTCTTTTAAGTGGAACAATTTGGTTCCAGGTATGAGGCTTCTTGATGCATACCGCCCGCTCAATGGCCATCAGACAAACTGTTTATATATTGTCTTTTGTAAATATTATTTCATGTATTTTAGTTCTGGGGCTGCAGTAATTGACCATGCTGTTGTGGTTTCCCAGCCATCGTTTATTTAGTATTAGTACTTTTACTTGTATAACTTGATGGAAAAGCTAATAAAAAAATAAATAAAATGAACATCTGCTGCTCTGAGGATACGGTTTCGTTCTTTGCTGGTAAACGCAAAAGTGCATGGGGACACATGGATTGTTTAGCCCGAGGTTACCAGATCGTTCTTAGAGATCGTCGCTGCGCCCGATGACTTCTCTGATGACTGTACCAAGAATATCAAACGATTCGTTGTATTGTTGAACGATTGAGGAAGCAAGATCTCAGTCGATGAGGCTCGACAACAGTTGTTCTACCAGCATTCCCGTACTCAGGATCGGAATCCACCAACATCTGCTGCTCTGAGGCCGCACCTACTCCGTGCATCGTACCAAGGTAGCCATGTATGGGGCCAAGTCCACTTGACACTGCCAGAACTTCCAAGTCCAGCTGAGTGGGGTTGAGAGAGAGATGATTTATGGAAAACTCTGTGGACAACCTTGTCGCAAGCTCAGCAAGGTTGATATGAGCTTATCCGCTGCTCCTGCAAAAAAGCCTGCAGAGGGTTGTACAAGTGTTCAAAAGCCAACCTACAGTGTACAGCCCTGTCTGTTTGTGGAGAACGGCTAGATAAGATAATTTTTAAAATATTCAGACCTAAATAAATTTTGTTTAACAGTATTTAAAGTATAGCACTCTTTGAACTCAACACTACAACCCGTCAGATAAACAAAGATGTTCACAGCAGATTTTTTCATAGTCAATTGTAAAAACGATAGAAGAGTAATCATAAAAATGTTGAGTCAGTATTTTTTATCCAAACCGGTTTATTCCTGGGGTAACATATTTTCCTGAACACTGTTTGCATCTCTAAAACTTCTATAAAACACTAATACCGACATTAATACCTTATTCACTGAAAATGTAAGGGGTAAAAAATGCTGACTCAGCTTTTTTTTATCAAAACCGGTTTATTCCTGTTGCAGGAGTTTTCAGCGATGCCCCTATAGCCAGAATTACAGGTCTACAAACGTGAGAAGTTTCATGCTTTTATCACTAAAAGCACAATTCAACTAATTGTTTGCTCTTAACAGCTGCACTATAAAGACGTTAGAGTAGCCGTCCAAATTAATGCTTTGGACGCTGGTCTCCCTTCCAGATGCTATTATTGAAACGTAACCACCAAATGTGCTTGCTCCGACTATGGAATCTGCAATAGCAAGGTTAGTCACGTGATAGGTAATCCTCCTTCGTTTTACAAGTGTTCAGTTTTTACAAACAACGATCAAGAAGGTGCCATTTAAGATGAACGAAATAACAGAGATAGTTAGCATGACCCAGAATCTGGCGTTTTCTAACGTTGACATGATTGTAAGCTTGTGGCAAAGAAAACGCAGTGATGGTTTAAGGAAAAGCAGACTATAATTATTGAGAAGTTATTTTGCTCGAATGTTTTGACGCCATTCAAATAGCCTGCACTTACCGAATTTGCTTCAAGTTCACGAAACAATGACTCCTAATCGAGATTGGCAATATATAATATCCCATTCTTAAATGAAGCTGTTAAAAATACTCTCATACTAGGTCTATTGCCTTGATGAAGAAGAAAACACCTCTAAAATACCATTTTGTACACTTAAATAGATGACAGTTTCATTTATTAAGCATTCGAATCGACGCATAAAAAAACAAACAAAAACGGTTATCTTCTCGGATTGTTCCGTCTACTGTGTAGTTGATTGGTATAGAACTGAGAGAACAAAATTACAATTGCATGGGCTTCACTTTAATACAGTTTCTTTTTATTTTCGGGTTCCACTTTTGGGTTTTGCCTTTGTCGAGATGGGTGGTTTTCGGTCTGGGTCGCACGTGCCAAATTAAGGTATATAAGTTTGTGAACTCAAACAAATAGACTGGCATAATTATAATTGATTAAATCTGCTCAAAATGCTAAACTAGTGTTTGCCTGAATGAAATTAACTCAAAGAGATGGCCTAGCCATATTTAACTCAACATTTGCTGTATTAATTCTACTGAAGCTTAATTGTATACAAACTCATAAAATTTGTGAACCCTAGACGAAGAAGGTGTGGTACGGTGTATGTGAATGAAAACAAATGCTTGGTTTTATAGTTTTATACATTGATATAGGAAACTGGACCTATGTCGTAGTGGCGTATACCGGAAATGGTTGCACACCTTTGCAAATGGTTGCGCTTGTCACTTTTGCGACAGTTCATATAATTCAACTTTTCTTCTTTTCTACATCTATATCTACCAATAAAGAAGACGCAATAATGGTTTAGGTACGGACTGGCCACAACATTTATTGAGAACCTTTTCCCCCCAAATGTTTTAACGTATTATATCGTATTAAAACTACAAAACATAGTCTGCTAAAAGGTATATTTGCCTACTTGAGAAAAACATCTGGAAAATGCTTTTTCCATGTACACTTAATAACTTATAGTGTCATCCGCAATACATTACGCATTCGGTTTGCGTTTTTGAAGCACGAAATTTAATTAATGAACTCATCCGTAAATATCTTGTTAATTCTTGATATAAATTATTCATTTTGTACTTTAATTGAAAGAAGACATACTGTACATTAGAAAGTAATTATTTCTGTATTTTCGACAAAACCTGACGTTTTGTTGAGTTTCGTTTTGAATTATGGGCATCCTCGAGTGGCACGAAACGTGGAAGACCAAGGAACAAGGTTCAAACGGGAAAAAATCATGTTCCCAGTGGACGTTTTTGATTGTCGATTGATAGAAAATACTGTGTAGGGTTTTCTGAGAAGACTCATAGCGAATTTTTGTCAAGTTGGCAACAAAGCACCTCCACACTCAGCTTCGTTATCTTATCAAAACATAAACACAAACGTGCAATACAGGTTGACATTCACCCTTTAATGAAATAAATCTTTCATTTTGTCAAAATATTTAAATTTATATAAACAGAAACTAAGCTACGTTATAAAGGGGTACTCCAGTGGAGTTCATCTGAAAGATCTTACTGACTTCAGTTTATTTCCAAAGTTTCAACATTCCTATTAATTTAGTTAAGAAGATATGGCAAGTTGAAATTGGAGAGTTTGTCCAATTTCGACGCCATATTTGTTTCTCAAATATGACGACTCACTGAGTGATTCTATCTCGTATTATGCCTAAGAAGCTCCTCTACTTAACAGTATGTGGACTAAATAGTTTATTTTGACTAATTTCCATCCAAAGAGCACTCACGACAGCTATCATGCATTATCTTCATGATCGCCATCAAAATAACTCCATTGTCGATAAAGAACACTCAGTCACGGCATATTTTCAAAACAAATATGGCGTCAAAAGCATCAAATTTTCAACTTCAATTAGCCATATCTTATTAACGACATTGATAGGAATACGGAAACTTTGAGAATAAACTAAAGTCAGTAAGATCTTTCATATGAACTTCATTTGTATTTTGGCTAGAACACCGCTTCAAATCTACGAAGGTCTAAGCTCACGAATGCCACTTGTCGTTGGCGAGTTAAATTTAAAATTAAAGAAGTACAGTATAATAGTCTCATACTCTCACTTCGGTTTTTTCATCTGGTGTGGGGGATTAGGAATATAGAGATGAGGGAACAAAATACCAATTGCGCTTCTCTCACAGTTTTTCATATTTTCTGGTTTCACTTTTAGGTTTCCCTTTGTCGAGTTCAGGGATGCTATTTGGTGTGTGTCATGTGCCAAATTAAGGTATAAATGTAGGTGAATTTCTGGTGCATTTAGAATGGATGAAATAAGTAAAGTGTTTCCAATTGGTTTAGTCGATAGCTCAACTGATAGAGCACTGGACCTGTGTAATGAAGGCCGTGGGTCTTGTTCTAGTCAACGTATTCAGTTGACTTTACCTTTATTCATTTGACTTTATCAGTATCGGTAAATTATGAAAATTTTCCTTCAAGTTCCTCAATACAAGCAGCGATTTAAAATCAATTTTCTTAAACTGCCACTGCCATTAAATTTTCGGTTTCCATTTTATTTATTTGTTGAAATATTCCAACTTTTACGAGTAATTTCGTGTATCGATGGGCTTTGTCCCATAAATTAAAGTGGTTGAATTTTTGTGTCTGAAATTAGATGCTACATGTAAAATTCAACGCCGCCATTTGTTTTCGTTTTTGACGTCATAAGCATGGCACAGTTGACACAGAAAATTCCGTAAATTGCATGGATGTTAGTACAACTAGTTTACTTAGAACGGTCAGAAACACAATATTTTCCTTCATGACGACGAGACGAACCAGTTGAAGATGTAGCTATTTTCTCTGTGTTTGCCATGTGTGTAATACTTATGACGTCACAGCACCCAATAAAGCGACCGGAACATTTTGCATCCGAAGTGGCATATTTCGCTAATTCAACCGTTGATAAAATCACTTCTGTTCAACCAAATTAAGTTCTGATAGCAGATTACAAAATCGGAACGTGCAAATTTTCATTTAGGGAAATAAAATGGAAACCAAAAATTTGGTGGCAATGTCACTTAAAACTATATGATTAGGATACAGATTAATTTCTTCTTCGTAAGAAATATTTATTATATAATAATTACAAATTCAGATGGCTTATAACTGTTGATTAATGTCTACAACATCACAATCTCTCAAATTTATTTTATTTTTTTTAACAAATACTTACTATTCTAACAACAAATTATGAAGTTCGACGATTTTAAGTTCTCGGTGGACTTCTCTTTAAGCATATCTAGCGCTGTTCTATAGAGTTATTAATCTAATGTTAAATTTTAATTTTAATCAATAGACTCGTAAATTGGTTAAGTCTATTCACGCTAAAATGTCACACTTGCAATTGAACGCTCTCTTGAGTTAGTTGTTTTCCTTACAACGCGAATGAGAATCAAGATAGAATGAAAAATACATTGGTACAAGGAGAGTTATGTTATATAAGAATCATATATAATTTGGTTGTTCTCACTATACCTGCCCCTGGCTATTTATAAAAAGTAGATAGAAGATTGCATCTCTATACTGCATGGTTTGCACATGACGTTGCGGCGGCGCGGTTCGCAAGGACCGTTTACGAAACGTCGTAAACTCTTTCTTCCAAACTTCCACTCGTGTGTATATATATATATATATATATATATATATATATATATATATATATATATATATATATAAAACATATTCAACATATATACATATGCTATTCATATATACATAAATATACTATAACTATAAAATGTGTGCAATGCACAATAATTACGTTGTGTGTCACATAACCATTTCCATTTGCGAGTTCTCACTGTCAGCCCTACCAAACATTTTCCACAACGCCTTGCGATACATACTTAATCTCCAAATATAGAATATTGGATTGACGACGAAATTCATTATTGACAGCAAGTAGCAATATTGCTCGATCACCTTTACTGTTTCTATAAACTTGCAGTTTAACTCGAACAATTCGCATGTACTTATGACTGTTAGGATAAGCAGTAGGGGTGACATAGTTATTAACATTACCATGGTGAGAATAAGAACAAAACTACCAACTTTCTGCTGCATCAGGTTGTTTCGTCTTTCGTTGATCGCCTCCGTCGACGAATTCTGCTGAGTTTCATCATCTATTTCGTTTGACTTAATTGCTTTCCAAGCCGTCAAGTAGATATTGATATACAGCACTACAGTCACAAAGATGGGAATGGAGACGATAACCAACAAGACAAACTTCATTGTCGACGGGAAGAAATAGAAGAGGATTGTCAGTGTTAGCGTTACAAGCCAAATCCCTGTCATGGCTATGATGACTCTTTTCAGTGGAAGAATTTGGCGCCAGGTAAGAGGCTTCTTGATGCATACCGTTCGCTCAATGGCCATCAGACAGACGGCTATTAAAGACGTTAGGCATGCCGTCCAATCAATTGCTCTGAATGCTGAATTCAACGTGGTCCTCACTCCATCTTCAGCTAGTATTAATGAAATGTGCTGACCAAATGTGCTTGCTCCAACTATGCAATCAGCAATAGCAAGGTTAGTGACGTGATAGGTAATCCTCCTTCGTTTTAGAAGTGCCCAGTTTTTACAAAGAACGATCAAGAAGGTGCCATTAAAGAGGAAAGAGAGAACAGCTAACGCGAGGTAGACCCCCTCTCTGGCCTTATATGACGTCGTTGACATGATTGTAACCTTGTGATAAAGAAAACGTAGTGATGGTTTAAGGAAAAACAGACTATAATAGTATTGCGAACTTATTTTGCCCGAAAGTTTTGGCGCCATTCAAATAGCCACTTACCGAATTTGCTTCATGTTCACGAAACAATGACTTTTGATCGAGGTTGGCAATATAATATCCCATTATTAAATGAAACTGTTAAAAATACTTTGCTAGAAGGTCTATTTGCCTTTATAAAGAAAACACCTCGAAAAATACCATTTTGTACACTTAAATAGATGTTTCATTTTGTCAAAATTTAAAATTTTTAAAAAGCAACTGAGCATTTGAATCGACGAAATAAAAAAAAACAAAAAAAACGGTCATCCTCACGAAGTCTGACTCTCGTATTGTTCCGTATTGTATTTGATTATAGTTATATAGAACTGAGAGACTGACAAAATAACAATCGGGCTTCACTTACAGTTTCTTTTTATTTTCGGGTTCCACTTTTAGGTTTTGCAGCCTTTGTCGAGATGGATGGTTTTCGGTCTGGGTCGTGTGCCAAATTAAGGTATATAAGTTTGTGAACTCAAATAAATAAACTGGCATAATTATAATTGACTAAACCATCTGTTCAAAATGCTAAACTTGTGTTTGCCTGAATTAAATTAACTCAAAGAGATGGCCTAGCCATATTTAACTCAACATTTGCTGCATTAATTCTACTGAAGCTTTTGTATACAAACTCCAGAACTCTAGACGAAGGTGTGGTACGGTGTATGTGAATGAAAACAAATGCTTGGGTTTTATAGTTTTAAACATGGATAGGAAACTGGACCGATGTCGTAGTGGCGTATACCGGAAATGGTTGCACACCTTTGCAAATGGTTGCGCGCTTGTCACTTTTTCGACGGTGCATATAATTCACCTTATCTTCTTTTCTATATCTATATCTACCAGTAAAGAAGACGCAATAATGGTTTAGGTAACAACGGGACACTACATTTATTGAGAACCTTCCCCCCGAATGTTTTGACGTATTATATCGTATTAAAACTACAAAACATAGTCTGCTAAAAGGTCTATTTGCCTACTTGAACAAAACATCTGGAAAATGCTTTTTCCATGTACACTTGATGACTTATAGTGTCATCCGCAATACATTACGCATTCGGTTTGCGTTTTTTGAAGCACGAAATTCACTTAATGAACTCATCCGTAAATATCTTGTCAATCCTTGATATCAATTGTTCATTTTGTATTTTAATTGAATGCGTTTTGAATTGTTGAGTTTCGTTTTGAATTATGTCAGCCTCGAGTGGCGCGAAACGTAGAAGAACAACGAACAAGGTTCAAACCAAAAAAAAACATGTTCCCATAATGCAGTGGACGTTTTTGATTGTGGATGGATAGAAAAGACTGTGCAGGGTTTTCCTAGAAGACTCACAAACGTGCAATACAAGAAGGTTGACATTCACCCTTTAATTAAATAAATCTTTCATTTTGTCAAAATATTTAAATTGATATAAACGGAAACTAAACTACGTTATAAAGGGTTAACCATTCAAAATACAAGTGTAGTTCATCTGAAAGATCTTACTGACTTTAGTTTATTTCCAAAGTTTCAACATTTTAATCAATTAAGCTAAGAAGATATCGCAAGTTGAAGTTGAAGAGTTTGTCCAATTTCGACGCCGTATCAGTTGTTTCTCAAATATTACGTACCGAGTGCTTCTATCTCGTATTATGCCTAAGAAGCTCCTCTACTTTCCTGCATTAAGGAACTAAATGATGGTTGTCCAATACTGTCGCACGTATACGGGTCGTTATTTTCGTGAAAGTGTGCTAACGATCCGTATGTATCACGAATGGTGTCATCAAATATACGATTGATAAACGAGTTGTACGATTGGTAAGCGTATTCACGATTCGTAAAAGACAAGTAACGACTGCAGGTGACAGGGTCAAAAAGTTCATGAGTCGTACGACTCATAAGCGTATTCACGATTCGCAAGAGACAAATAACGACTGGTGAACTAATATACTTATAGTCTGTGTATGTAAGGTATATATAATGTAAGGTATATATAATGTTGTAAATGGTTTATGATACACATGCATGTAAAGGTTCATATTCATCTAATATCTTGAAGATTCAAGCCATTAGGCAAGTACATCGAAGGAAACATTTATGTAAATGAATGAATGAATGAATGAAATTTTATTGAACACTCCCCTTAGGGGCTTTTCGGTGAGCAATTTACAAGTATAGAAAACAAGATCTTTATAATATAACATACAATTATATATAACTATATATATAATTGTATGTTATATTATACTAATGCTATGTGGAAAACCATCCGTTCATGCATACCAAAGAAATCAGCAAGCACTAAAAGTTTTCACTGTGGCAGACAAATTCAATCGCTATTTTACATCCGTCGGAGAAACAACAATTGATAAAATTAGAACTCTGGTGAATGAATGTAATTATATTCCGGCAGTACTAATATCTCCTGTCCCGGCATATCCAATCTTGGAACAATTTACCTTTGATAATGTGCAATGCACTGAGGTCGAGGAAATTGTTAAGTCTTTAGCCAAAAACAAAGCACCTGGCATCGACAAAATACCACCTCGCGTCATTAAGGAATCTGCCTCCGTTATTATTCCACCAATTACTTCTATTATAAACACTTCTTTTGATAGTGGCACCTTTCCAAATGTCTTTCCACAATTATATAGATCTTTATAATATAACGTAAATCAGGAGAAAGTTGTATGAGATTTACAAATCCCGAAATGACGTCACTGTAGACTATGGGTATAGTAAACTTCGAATTGAAAATGTAGTGTTATTTCTAAAACAAAGTATTATCGTGAGAATTAGGGTTAGTATTAGGGTTAGGATCGGATAAGGTTTTGATTAGGGTTGTGTTTTGAATTCGGGATTTTTATATGGAAATTGAGGCAATTGAACATTAGAATTAGTAATGAGAGAAAGTGTGCTTGTTTGTAAATGTAAACCATGTCTCAAAGAAAACAGTACCGTTGCGCTTCCTTTGTCTTGACACTCTTTCTTTATCTCGCCTTGCCTTTGCTTATTGAGATAAAATGCGGATGAGAATGACGTAAGTGGGTGAAGGGCTCCGCTCGAAACGTCAGTATTTGGTCACCAAAAATCTTGGCAGTTTATCACCTTTTCATTTTGCTATATAAGTTAAATATACTATTTTAAACCTGTAGTGTTTTTAGAGTTGTTGAAATAAATACAGGTGTAATTTTAGGGTGCGTGGGCCAAAGCATAGAGTTTGTTTCATTAATGGCATGTTATGAAATGTTTGTTGATAATTACGACAGTTTAGCCGCCTTGGGTTGTTGATTGATCGACGTAAATGATAGTCTGAGATGCGGAAGTAGATAAGTGGGTAGAAATGGAGATGGTAAAGTGCAACACTAGTTCATGAACACTAGTTTATGATTGCAGTAAAGAGAAGAAAAGATATTTTTAAAGCAATAGATGGAGACGTGTTCTTCAAATTGTCGTAATGGCCAAGTGACACGATGTTGCGTTGGAAATTGGTGTCTACCAAAGTTAATTGGAGAGTGGATAATGTATTCGCAGTATTGGAGCTTTTGCAATAGAAAGAGTTTGAAACGTGCACGTCAAATTGATTTTATTCTGAGCAATTTCGAATGTAATAAGAATAAATGGTATTATGTTGACATTCATCACAATCGCATGCTTTATCTAAATGGAGATTGTAAAAACATTTAATTGACGATTTTATGTTACATGGTCATGGGACTGGATACGAGTAACTTTTATTTGTTGGGACTTGGGAACGGTGTTTTGTATAGAAACATGAATAATAAAAATGAAATGGTGGTATTCTTATATTGTTGTTGACTATATTAAATTTAATTTAACGCATTAGTTCGTTGGGAGAGACGTTTTGAAAACGGATTTGAGCTTTATTTGCACGTAAAGTTCGGCAAATCGCTGTGCATTTGTTGATGTTATAATTTATGAAGAGTAATGAGAACAACATTGAATTGAACCATTAGAGACATCAAGATTACACGATGACTATATGGGCACCGCTGACCAGCGGTAGGGTACCCACAAAAATAGAAGAAAAAAGCTGTCAAATCTTCTGAAAAATCTTCTGATAAACTTCAACACAACACAAACGGTATAAACATTGTTTCCAAGCTAAATTTGTATGTTATTCAGTATAATCAAACAAACGATCATGTCTCATGAGTTGGCTGCTGGCCCATGCCACATGGTATTGGCACATTGCCCGCAGCCTGCCGTTCATAATTTGGAAAAAAATCGCAGATCATCGTATCTCCCTGTGTCAAATTTCCATTTACCGGGCCTTTTACGTTATCATAAAATATAAGTAATAAGTACACACTACTATCTTAGTTCTTACCTTGACAAGAAAATCTTTACTGTTTCGAACACTCTCGAATATTAGCCAAAACACACGCTTACAGTTGCACAACAAATGCAATGTCCAATCCAAAAATCACGCAACGTCACAAAACGTCATCAAAAATTGACTGCCCGCCCGTTAGTCTGTAAGATACATAGCTCTGCGATGGCATTGTATACTACTCCGCATGCCAATAATGCTTCATTGAAGTCAATTCAAATTTGACTGTTGTTCATTGGTGCAGGACCACACTTTTTAAATTGTATAAACATTAGTTCGAACTTATCGAACTAATCATGTGGCGAATACGTTAAAACCCGAAACAGATTTTCAGTTCAGGGCATTACTAACCGTTTAAAACTCGTGCAGGTCTTTCTGGACGAGGCGTATGAGACATTGGACGTTTGAATGGAAGTCGCACTTTGGTCGAAGCTATGGGACTTTTAACGTCTAACTAAATTGTTTCAATTCATATATACGTTGGATTTGTCATGTGCATAATCGGAAGTATTTAGTTGAAGCGGGCCTGAGTTGTGCGCCAATGAAGCGTCGTGCAGATTGGTAGTAGGTTAGCGGTGTACATTGAAAATTATGCATCGGTTACGATTGTCGCGATGTTTGAAATATTATATAGTTGATTGTATAGTTAGGTAGCGATGGAAATGGGCATCACAACGTGATTATATGTGAATTAAGAGTGATGCATGAAGGTGGCGGTATATTTTTATGGTTCATACTGATATTTGATCAGTGTTTGCATGATGAAGGTATAAATAATTGACATTGTTACCCGCTGTATATAGTTTGCGTTGGACAAGTGATTATGGCCATGTAGTATGAAAGGATAAAGCAATTTTCGCATTTAAAGAACCGAAGGATTAAGGAAAATGACATGATATATATGGCTCCCGGTTAATGACGCCTGTATATAATGTATAGGTTTCGTTAGAGATGTATCGTTGCGTTGAGTTTCATGGGTAGTGTCATTATTCCGATGGCATTTTTCCGATGCCATTTTTTCCAGTGCCATTTTTTCCGGTGCCATTTCTTCCGATCACCGTTGCGTACTGCATAGAAAGGGTAAAGTGAATTGCGTGTTTTTTTAAAAAAACGAAGCGACAGCATGTATAATGAAGTAGGTGGCTGTTGTTTATACGCAGCCACAGGGTATATAGCTTTCGTTGAACAAAAGATGTGTCGTTGCGTACTGAGAAAGGGCCAAGTAATCGTGGTTTTTAAAAAACGAAGCAATATCACATATTTCACATCACATACAATATTCACTTTTGTGACAGGTAGTATGGGTGAAGTTGTAATGTTGTTGACCACAGCTATTATTTAGTATTTCATTAATAGTATTTCATTAATTGACGAGTCGGGAAGTTTAGTGTTGCGACCCGTACGAATGATACGAGTCGTAGCTATACGAGTCGTTAGTGTATATGCTGTCTCTTGTTGAGGATCAACACAGTATATACTATATAATATATACCATACTAGAAATACGAATTCGCAATAATCCCCTCGCCCGCCTTTTCTACCCCCCCCCCCCCCCCCCCCCCCCCCCTACGGGAATTTCTCCATCCATGGTGCCCAGACCTCGCACGCCGTGGCCGTGTATTATTTCTGTTTTGCAAAAATTCACAATTTCCAAAAGCCCGTTTCGTCGAAGAAATGTTTGAACGTTATCTCGGCCAATATTTAACCGATTTAAACTCTGAAAACACATTTGGAATTAGCGAGTCAACATACATAACATACGCGTTTACTATATTACGAGAACGTGAGTACCCTTCGTAAAAACGGTTTATGTACTTAGAAATTAGTCGATTATAAACTGGTCACTTCATCGTATATTATTTTGAACGTTATCTCGATCAATATTTAACCGTTTTCAATTCTGAAAACAGATTTGGAATTAGCGAGTCAAAATACATCACATATGTGTCTACTATATTACGAGAACGTGAATACCCTTCGTAAAAATGGTTTATGTACTTAGAAAGTTAGTCGGCTTTGTCGGCTAAATAATGATTAGCCGGTCACTTCGTCGAATATTATGTTGAATATCTCGATCAATATATAACCGTTTTCAATTCTGAAAACAGATTTGGAATTAGCGAGTCAAAACACATAACATATGTGTCTACTATATTACGAGAACGTGAATACCATTCGTAAAAATGGTTTATGTACTTAGAAATTAGTCCCGGCTTGGTCGGCTATGATAATCTCGATCAATATATAACCGTTTTCAATTCTGAAAACAGATTTGGAATTAGCGATTCAAAATACATACTCGGACTCGGATTTCTATTTCCTCAAAAAACTATGTCTCTTGTGACGGTTCAATTTAATCTGAGTATCTAGTTACCAGTGCCACATTTTCCGATGCCGCGCATGTGGACGGTTGATCATATATATATATATATATATATATATATATATATATATATATATATATATATATATATATATATATATATATATATATATACCTATAAAGCCGATCCGAGATCAGGATCCGCTTGGATCTCGCGTGATAAGGGACTAAACGCCGGTCGATATTAGCACCCTCGCCCTCAGGCCTTCGGCCGGCGCTTCGCGCCGGGCGAGGGGATAATGAAATGTCAAGTTGTGTTCATTGATATACGATCACTCGTCAATGTACATTTTCCATTCGTATGAAGTCGACAGTTTGACGACTCGTTAATCTACATATACCACTGGTATGAAGTGGACAGTTTAACGACTCGTTAATCTACATATACCATTCGTATGAAGTCGACAGTATTGGACATGTATCTTTGACATCCCCCAAATTGTTCATGCAACCTGAACTTCGCTTTTTTGCGACGCAAGTTGCACGAAAAAAGCTACGTGTAACTGGGCTTTAAATAACTCAGGTAAAATCCTGAGAGCTCACGAGCTTGGATATTTTCTATGAGTTATTTACAGCTTGTACATCAACTACAACTTAACAAGCTACAAACATATCAAGCTGCAATTTCTTAACCTGATCAATAAATTTCGTGCATGAATTATTGGAGTTCATCAACAAGAATTTGAAAAAGCAAACGTTTCATATGCCCAACCATATGTAACTTAGCAAAATCCTTTGTTCAAGCTAATTTGCATTAATTTTTCATCGTGAAATATTCTTATGTTTTTTTTCGGATACAAAAAAAAACTGAGTAAAATAAAAAATGAAAGGAAAAATATATATAATATATTATATTAACCCCTATATAGGTAACCCCTATAGTTAACCCCCATCATGAGTTATGGGTTTGCTGTTCACCTAAGCGTGATAAACTGAATATATATAGTCGAGCGCTTAAAACATGAGCCTGACTCGGATAAATAGGGCAACCTTATTCTGCGTGATCGACTCTAAATAAATCATACTCAAGCTTAATCAAATTCTGTGAAATAATATTAGTAACTTAAGTTTCTTACCACTTCAGGAAGTTGTCTATCGGACTTTCCGGAATTGAGCATACCAACGTTACTCGTCGATAACCTTTCATTTTCTTCAACAGCAGCATTAGGTATTCCTCCTTTACCGTATGTCCCAGGTCCAGGACCACCACCCTTAGTATAACAAATGAGAAGACAGCATTATAAGGTCCATTTTATATATATATATATATATATATATATATATATATATATATATATATATATATATATATATATATATATATATATATATATATATATATATATATATATATATATATATATATATATATATATAGGTATACTAAGGATTTATGGTGAAGGAAAATTTCGAGTGTGGAAATATATACATTTTAAGACCTAACCGGGACCAGTTGCGAAAAATGCAACTTAGCGGCCTTCCGGTCAGGAATTGAACCCGCGACCCTGCGATGCTAGTGCAGTGCTCTGACCACTGAGCTACGGAAGCCGTTGCCGAGAGCCTAGTCACGAGTCCTGTATATAACGGTGGTAATGCCGGGATAAGATTCTGGTATATTATAGGTAATATTTGGCATTTCACTCGATCAAACTACATGTTGAAAGGATTTATGGTGAAGGAAAATTTCGAGTGTCGGAACACATACATTTTAAGACCAAACCGGGACCAGTTGCGAAAAATGCAACTTCAAGGCCTTCCGGCTGGAATTGAACCCGCGACCCTGCGATGCTAGTGCACATGGCCAGAAATTATGGACCTTGAGCCTGGATTATAAACCTTGAGCCTGGCCGTTCCAGCGGGTTCAATTCCAGCCGGAAGGCCTTGAAGTTGCATTTTTCGCAACTGGTCCCGGTTTGGTCTTAAAATGTATGTGTTCCGACACTCGAAATTTTCCTTCACCATAAATCCTTTCAATATATATATATATATATATATTTATATATATATATATATATATATATATATATATATATATATATATATATATATATATATATATATATATATATATATATATATATATATATATATATATATATATATATATATATATATATATATATATATATATATATATATATATATATATATATACAAATTGGTTTTCTCCTTCAGCCGTATAGTGCTCTACACCAAAGTGGAGCTAAGTTAAAATTAAAGATTAAAGATTAAAACCTAAGATTGTTCATTTAAAAAAGCACTACAGTTCTGTTTCGAGAGACCCTTCATAGATCCTCTCTCTTCAGGCGCATAATCAGATTAAACTAAAAATATCCCATTTATATACCGTTCATCCATAGTGGCGTAAAACCTAACCGTTTTTAATTAAAAATTTGTTTGCATGCCGGCATGCACTAGCTAGTTCGTTTCTTTTGTTTAAAGTACAAGTTTCTGGTTTACAAATGATGAAATATTTTTCCATTATACATAAATTACATTTTTTCCCAATATTTGAATACGAATTTGCACGGGCCATTATCTTCCAGTCTACAGCATATGTGATGTCATTGTCCTTTAGGGACCAAATGTGTTTGCTTAGCTCTGTGGAATTTCTCTTGTTATCATCTCGGAATGAACACGTGTGGTTGTTAAATCGTGTTTTGAACCGATCCCCAGTAAGGCCGATGTATGTTTCCTTTGTATCGTTGGTTTTTACAGTGGCTTGGTAGATGACATTATTGCTTAGGCATTCTCCTTTTAGCGGGAAATCAGGTTTTGATCTACAATTACACATTCTTTCAGGTAGTTGTGGAGTTTCCCTGAGGGTAGATTTGTTGTGGATATTGATTTGTCTTTCTAAATTAGGCATGCACGAGAAACTTATTTTCAAGGTGTTTTTATTAAAAATTTTCTGCAGTGGGTGTCCGCTCTTGAAGGATTCTTTCACAATATTTCTAAACTTGCGTCCTACATTTGTGGCGACGTTTTTGCTAAATGGGGGATTATACCATGTAATATTCCTGCGTCTAGGTCTTCTCTCTGGGGCTTGGTTGTTAGTTGCTTCATATTTTAGGTCATAATTGTAGCCACTTTTCTGTAATGCGCATTGATATTCAGGTGATGCTTTGTCAAATGATTCTTTGTTTGAGGAAAGTTCATTAAGCCTTCTGTTGATTGCTAGAGGGATGTTTTTTATAATGCTTGGTGGATGATTGCTCCCATTGTGAACATAGAGTGGCTTATTGTTGGGTTTGAGGTACGGCTCATGGGTTCCTTTGTTAAGGTCCAAGGTTGCGTCCAGATATATATATATATATATATATATATATATATATATATATATATATATATATATATATATATATATATATATATATATATATATATATATATATATATATATTACCTATTAATTATATATATATATATATATATATATATATATATATATATATATATAATATATATATATATAAAACAATTATACCATGAGCTCGAGTCGTATATGAGCTCATAGCCAACGAGGTGCATAACACCGAGTTGGCTATTAGTTCATATGCGGCGAGAGCGAATGGTATAATTGTTTTATAATATAGCAAAATATTTTAAGATAATAATGCTAAATTGTTGATATGTCACAGTAAATAAATTATAATGTAATTGAAAGCAACGAACTTCCGCCACATATACTTCCGTCATGCGTCGTTGAGATGGTTGAATAAAGAAAAAAAGTTCCTCTGAAAAGCCAAAGGTGGGTCAGTTTTTACTTATTGTATCACGGTTGTGAATATTTGCGCTTTTAAGAGGAAAAAAACTAAAAAAACATTTATAGCGAAAATCTCGCTTTGTTGTTTTCGATGTTTATCACCTAAACATAACTAAGTTTTCATTCATAATGCTTTATTACTTTAAAAATTATCTTTACTGACTAATAATCATAATAATTATAATAAAGTTAGTAATTCGACACAATTTACACACAATACTGATTTAATAAAGAATAAGGTTTATATATACAAGGTGTGGTTAGTAGGCGGGGTTATCAAATGTCAATATAGCATGATTAGTTCCGGTATCAAATCGTTAAATATGAACTATATTACACTGCCCGAGGTGATCACTCAAGGTGATCAAAATCCTTAAAAACGATCGTCTTAAATCTATTAATCCTTAGATTGACTTCAGTTCAGTCATAAAACGCAATGAATCTAAATTATTTAACATTTAAAGTTCGCCGCTTCAGTTCTCCTGTGATAGTGGCTGCGCGGCGTAGTCGGTTACTCGTTTCTCCTTCCTTCTCGCTCGTCGTTTCACTGGTTGTGGACTGTTCTTCTTCAATAGGTTCGGTTTCAGTAGCGTTGCTGGCTCTGACTTCCATAGGTATAAGTTGTTGTATAACTCTCTTCAGTAACAAGGGTCTTCGACTGTCACTAGCTACTTTAACGGTTGCAGATCGTACTTTTCCATCTTGTCCAGGAAGAATTTCTTCAATTTTGCCTAACTTCCAAAAATTCCTTGAGGTCGAATCGTTCTTCAATATAACAATGTCACCTACAGATATTTCAGATTTGTTTCCTCGACGTGAATTGACTTTGTGATTCTCGCGTAGACTCAGTAGATAGTCTCGTCGCCATCTCGTAACAAAATGTTGTAGTAGACGTCGATGATGTTGTGCTCGTCTTGTGAGGGCTTGATTTGTGCTGATGACGTCGAAATGTTGACTGCTGGGAATCGTTGATATCGATCGACCGTTGATTAAATGAGAAGGCGTCAAGGCATATGATACAGATTCTTGTTCATCGTAAACATATGTAATGGGACGGGCATTGACGACTCTTTCCACTTCAATCAAAACTGTATTCATTTCGTCGTAGCAAAGGGTTGATCTTCCCAAAATTCTCTTGAGCGATTGTTTCACCATCTTTACCATTCTCTCCCAATATCCTCCCCACCAAGGGGCGTGTGGAACGATGAATTGCCAGGCGATGCGATTGTTGGCTATGTAATTGCGCAAAGCGTTGGATTTCGTGAATCTTTGTACTTCTTTAGATGCTCCTTTAAAAGTCTTCGCGTTGTCCGACGTAATAGTTGCTGGCAATCCTCTTCGTGCAACGAATCGACGAAATGCCATAAGGAATGCCTGTACACTTAAACTAGTTGTTAGTTCTAAATGTATCGCTCGTGTCGAGGCACAGGTGAATAAACAAATGTAGGCTTTGTAGTTAGCTGCTTGGTTTCCCGAAGTGTTCTCTTGACGTAAGTAGAGTGGACCAGCAAAGTCTACACCGGTATGTGAAAATGGAGGTTCTTTGGAAACTCTTGTTTCTGGTAAGTCAGGGGTATTTCTTGGTCTATACGCGACGCCTTCGACTTTCTTACATAGCACGCATGATCGTAAGTCTCTCGTCCTCGTATTATCCAGTATCTTTCTCGCAACGTAGAAAGTGTTGTGTTGACCCCGCTGTGGTGGGCACGTTCGTGTGCATCCTTTACTATAAGATCGGTGATGTGATCTCTGGAAGGTAATATTATTGGATTCTTTGTACTTTCGGGTGATGAAGCATTGTTCAATCGTCCTTTACATCGAATGATTAGGTTATGGTCCAAATATAACCCAAACTGCGTTACGTAGGTTGGTGGCGTTGTCGTTGCATTCTTCTTTAAAAATTCAATTTCTCTACCAAATGGCTTTGCTTGGACGTTTGAAATCCAATGGGTTTCAGCTTGGTTGATTTCAAGAGAAGTTAATTCGTTCACCGTCCTTTTGTCTAATGAACATCGCAGGTTACTAATAAATCGTAGAACATATGCAGTTATATGCAATAATCTGGTGAAGTTGCTGTAACGATGACAATCGATAATCTTAGTGAGTTCGGGTGTTGTACAATCAGGAACTGTGTTCACAAGTGTATGTGTGACATTAGGTGGATCTTTAACCATTTCTTTCACTGCTGCTTTGTTAGCAGTGTCATTTAGAACCGATGTAGGCCATTCTGTGTCAGGTTTGTGTAGGTATTCTGGACCATTCCACCAAACTTTACTTTCCACCAATTATTGTCCCTTTAGGCCACGAGATGGTATGTCGGCAGGATTTAAGTTGCCAGGACAAAATCTCCACTCTTCTTTCGATGTTAACTTTAAGATCTCGTATACACGATGTCGTATGTATTGTTTCCAAACTTTATTGTTGCGTATCCAGAACAAAGTCGTCAAGGAGTCGATCCAATACACGGTCTCGATTTCTTTTGTAGATGGCAGGGATTCTTTCACGGTGTTGACAAGACGTGCGAGAATCGTGGCTCCTAAAAGTTCCAATCTTGGAATACTTTGTTTCTTGACAGGTGACACCCTTGTCTTGGATGAAATAAGCTGGACTTCAACATGTCCATCTTCATATACGGATCTCATATACACCACTGCTGCGTAGGCGCGCTCAGAAGCATCGCTAAATCCGTGTAGTTGTATCTTGGTAGGTTGCATGCTTCGGTTGAAATAACATCTTGGAACTTGAACTTGGTTTAGGAGTTTTAGTTGTTTAAGGAAAGAATGCCATTTCTCTTTCGCTTCTCCCATTAGTGTTTAATCCCAGTCGAGTTTTTCGGCGCATAGGTCTTGGAATAGAACTTTCATTGCGACTGTAAATGGACTCAGAAGACCTAGAGGATCATAAATTTTTGCGGTGATCTTCAAAAGGGATCTCTTTGTTGCTGGGATTGTACTTGCATAATGAAGTAGATCATCGAAGTTGAAATAGAATCGGTCGGTTTCGGTGTTCCAACTTGTTCCAAGGATCTTGACTTGGGATTCATTTTCAGCTGTTTTTGGACCAAGGGTTGATTTCACATATGACCGGTCTTCTTCCACAACACTGTTTTTTCCAATTTCATCAGCAGTAGCTGTAGATAAACCGATTTCAGCTTCATCTATTTTCTTCAGGAGTGATTTCGAATTTGAATTCCATTTTCTAAGGTTGAATCCTCCTTGGCTCATGATATCCTTGGATTGCTGGTATATGTCGAACGCTTTGTCTTGGCAATCAGCTCCAGAGATGAAGTCGTCCACGTATAATGAATTCCTTATCAGTTCAACTAATTCGCTTGCTTCAGGGTGAATTTCTTTGAATGCATCTAGGTGGTAGTTGATCGTTGCTCCTAATATTGCTGGCGAGGGTCGTAATCCGAAAACGAGTCTACAAAAGCGAAACTCTAGAATCTCTGAACTCAAGTCTCCCGGATCTTTCAGCCAAAGAAATCGTAACATATCTCGGTTTGATTCGTCGATGGAGATCATCAGAAATGCTTTCTCGATGTCCGCTACTAAGGCGACAGGATTCCATCGAAATTTCACAAGAACATCAAAAAGATGAAGAATAAAATTGGGTCCAGTTTCTAAGCAATCGTTTATTGACAGTTTATCTTCGCTTGGTTTGGCCGATCCATCATAAACAACGCGTAATTTCGTTGACTCTCGATCTGTACGAATAACTCCGTGGTGTGGCATATAATGTACGTCGTCTTTATCTTTCTGGTTCATTGCATTATCTTTGATTGGCACTTCTTCGACGATCCCTCTTTGTTTCTGTTCGTTAGTGATCTTCTCGTACTCTTGAAGTAATTCTGGCTCCTTGACTAATCGTTTCTGTAATGACTTGAGTCTATCGTGGCAAAGTATGTAGTGGTTTGAACTTGGTCGACATCCATCTTTCCATGGTAGTCCTACTTCGTATCGCGTACCATCGAATTGAATTTCTTCATTAAACTTTCGTTGACAATCTTTGGTCGAGGCTGGGTCGAAAATCCCAATCGATTCGGTTTCCCAAAACTGCTTTAGACTATCTGCCATTGCATCTCCTTCGTTGACAGTGAGGAAGTTGTCACTTTCTCCAGCGATGATCAGATTTGAAATGACGTGGTCGTTGTTTGATACATATCCTTGGACGGGACCCGATAAAAGCCAACCGAGTTTGCTTTTAACAGCGATAGGACCACTTTCACCACGAATTGTGTCACCGGTAACAATATTCCAGTAAAAATCTGAGCCGACTAAGATATATTCAATACTCGATTCGTTGTCTTCGTCAACGGTTTCAGCAAGTTCTAGTCCCTCCAAGTGAGGATAATCCACATTTACGGCTGAGGGAAGAGGAGAACAAATCACTGGTATACTTAGCGCAGACAGGGATATCTTTTCACGATTTGAATTCTCGAGAACTAACTGGACGTTGTTGTATGTTTGTCTTCTAAACTTGTTGTCTCCAAATGTGTTGAGTTGTAAAGATTCGGATTTCACTGGCGTTAAGCGTAATTTCTTTTGCAAATTGTTTGTTATGTATGTTCGTTGACTTCCGTTGTCAAAGAGTATTCTCACCTTTGCGCTTTTCGATCCATCTTGGTTGTAAGCCCTTGCTTTCGCGGTTTGTAGTAGAACCTTCCCTTTATTGCGCATCATCGATGATGTTGTTACTGTCGAGCTATTTTCTTGTTGAACATCTTTTTGTTTTTGTTGACCGGACGGTTTATCTCGTTTGTCATCTTCGCGATTAGAAAAACAAATATAGACTGATGGTGTCTTTTGTTGCAATGGCGACAGGTTTTGTTGTTTTGGCAATCTTTCAATCGATGTCCCTTTCGAATGCAGTTAAAGCATCTGTCATTCTGTCGAAGAATATCCTTTCGTTCTTGAACATTCGTTACTAATTCACAAGAAGCCGAATAATGTTCTCCTTTGCAATACACGCACTGTATCTTGAAGGAGTCGCTTTGCTTTGCTGTCAACGTACTTGCGCCGAGCCATGTTGTTGTCTGTTGTTGTTTGTTGGAGGCGGCGGTTTATTCCCATCGTTTGCTTTAATCCTTTCACTTGCTTCTCGGGCTTCGATCTCGACTTTAATAACTTCTAAAAGTTCGTCGATTTTCCAGGTTTCACTTTGCGTTTTTCGAGCAATCTGGATGCGAATATCGCTGGGCAATTTAGACATTATTATTGGTATCAACAAACTACCGTATTGATCTGACGACACACCGAGTGATTGTAAACCGCGCACATGAACGCTAAGTTTGTCGTAGAAAAACCTCAGACTGTTTGCTCGATCGTTGTTGCATCCTTGTAGTTTCAAAAGTTCGTCCAGTGGGCAGATATAATTTGCCGTGGTTTGGAAAATCGATCCTTCAGAATCTTGATAGCAGCGTCATAATTTGTTTCGGTTAAAGGAAGTCCATGAATAGATCGCGCTGCAGGGCCTTCCAACAAAGAGTTCAAATAATTAAATTTGTCAATCGTAGAAATTTCGCTGTTGTTGTGAATCGAAGTCGCAAATGAGTCCCAAAAAGCACTCCATTTGGTGAGATCTCCTTTAAATCGGGGCATGCTCAATTTCGGTAATCGTATCTTCGCATATCCGTGTGACGCTTGAGCTGATAATTTGGGCCACAATTTCCTCTGATTCCTGAAGCTGTTAATTCGCATACGGATAAAATTTGTTGATCGCTTTCATTCAGTTTCGTCAGTTTCACATCAAGTAAACTGTTTATCACATCGATTCGTGCTTGGTTTTCGTCTATGGAAAATTCCGCGCACATCAATCCGTTTGCTTCTTGAATTATGTTGGTGAAGGTACTTCGTTGACCATTTCGTATCGCTTTCAATCGTTGGAATCTCTCTGCTTTCTTTTCGCCTCTGCCATCTTATCGTTTATCGAATTTTCGTTTTCTCAGGAAATCAAGAGGCCCACGTTGGGCGCCATATAATAAAGTTCGTAATTCGACACAATTTACACACAATACTGATTTAATAAAGAATAAGGTTTATATATACAAGGTGTGGTTAGTAGGCGGGGTTATCAAATGTCAATATAGCATGATTAGTTCCGGTATCAAATCGTTAAATATGAACTATATTACAATAATTGTAATAAATATGTGTTGCTATAGAATGCTAGCTAACTTGTAACCTATTTATTTTGTCTGACAAAACATTATTATCAACTGTTGCTGACAATTCAATCGGGTTTGTCAAAGCATTAAGACGATTTTTTAAGTGGATTTTGCATCATAACTTCGTAAATATTGCGTTTGGTTAATGTATTTTCTGTTGAATATTAGCCTTTTCCTCTAAGTTCAGGTTTTTCGCTATTGTGTTAAAGAAACAACCAGTTTCATCTGCAGCAGGTTAAGAAACTCACGCCGTCATTTTTTTTCATTACTATAATTATAGTGATATATGAGCTGATAGCTTGCTAGTATAAGAACCAATCAGATTGCAGAATAGATCATATATGGTGGATGGGCCTGGCTATATTATAAATATATATTTATTATTATATATTATATATAATTATATTATATATTATTATATATTATTATATATTTTATACCATTCCTTCATATAAATATTATATACCTCGTGATAACAAGAGAACACGACCTTATCATTAGTCACACCCCTGTTGTTGATCGCTACATATCGGATCATGCCGCTGTTCTCTGTCAACTGAACTCCGCGAAGCCCCAAACTACTGTGAAAGAGATTTCATACAGGAAGCTCAAATCGATCAACTTAGATGCGTTCCGTGGTGATCTTGTGGAATCTGAGCTGTGTACTAAAAAATTCACTGATCTAGAAGAGCTTACATCTTGTTATAACAACACCCTGTCATCCCTGCTTAACAAACATGCTCCAATGGTATCAAGAACTGTTGTTAATAGAAACGGTGTACCTTGGTTTAATAAAGACATCAAGGAAGCGATAAAGAAGAGACGAAAGGCTGAGAAGAAATGGCGTACCTCAAGATCTACGCAGGATCTGACAGTGTTTAAAAGCATGAAAAATCATGCTACTCGCCTGATGAATCGCATGCGTTGTGAATACTATACAGCTCACATCGAAGAAAACAGTTTTGATCAGAGGAAGTTGTTTGAAACCACAAAGGCTTTGCTCTCTGAACCAAAGAAAGTCTCATTCCCTCGGGATGTTGACCCTGACCAGCTTGCAGATAGTTTCGGGAATTTCTTCGTGCAGAAGATTGATACTATTAACAAATCTCTTGATGTTCATTTGACGATGGTATCAACGGATCCTGTGTCTGTCAACGGTGTCACCACATCCACGGATGCCTCTTTTACTGAATTCATGCCTCTATCTGAGGAGGATGTACGTGATATGATAGTGAAAGCTGCTAAAAAGTCATGTGGCCTGGATCCCATACCTACGTCCATGATTCACCAATTCCTGGATAATCTACTTCCAGCCATTACTGATATGGTGAACCTATCACTGCAGTCGGGACACTTTGCTGATGACTGGAAAGAAGCGTTGGTGTTACCCATTCTAAAGAAATTGGGTCTTGACACTGCCTTCAATAATTTTCGCCCTGTCAGCAACCTGCAGTATACATCCAAACTGTCTGAGAGGGCTGCGGCAAATCAGCTAATGCAGCACATGACAGTCAATGATTTGCATTCCCCACTGCAGTCTGCGTACAAGAAGAACCACAGCACTGAAACAGCACTACTCAAGGTCAAAAATGATATTTTGATGAACATAAACGATCAACATGTAACCCTGCTTGTCCTGTTGGACTTAAGTTCTGCATTCGACACCATACACCATGATATTCTAATTGAACGTATAAAGTCTGACCTTGGCATAAATGGGACGGCTCTGGCTTGGTTCAAGTCTTACTTATCTGACCGATCTCAGCGTATCTCAGTCAATGGGGGTCTCTCACGGAAGTTTCCCCTCAAGCATGGAGTCCCACAAGGATCCTGCCTTGGCCCCTTGCTTTTTACCATATATACACGGAAGCTCTTCCAAATTGTTAATGATCATCTACCCCAGGTCCACTGCTATGCAGATGATACGCAGCTGTACGTATCCTTTAGTCCCGGTGTGTCCACTGACGTTGAGTCGGCACTGATGTCGATGTCCAACTGCATTAACGACATTAAGAATTGGATGATCACGGACAAACTTATGCTAAATGACAACAAAACTGAGTTCTTAATCCTAGGTAATAGGCAACAGTTAGCGAAGGTTAATATTGATAGTATCCAGATTGGATCATCAGAGATCCTACCCGTGTCTGTTGTAAGGAACCTCGGAGCATGGTTTGATTCGCAATTAACCATGTCTATAGTCATATTAGTAAGTTAAGTGGCACGGCATTCTACCACTTGCATAATATCAGACGAATTCGGAAGTATTTATCACCAGATGTAACGAAAGCTTTAGTACATTCATTTATAACTTCCCAGATAGATTACTGTAACAGCTTGTTATATGGACTACCAGATTACCAACTACAAAAGCTTCAGCGTGTTCTAAATGCATCTGCGAGGCTAGTTTCCAACGCACCAAGATACTGCCATCTCACACCGCTCATGCGTGATTTGCACTGGTTACCAATACGGACACGCGTTAACTTTAAGGTGATATTGATCACCTTTAAAGCTATCCATGGCCTTGCGCCAACGTATTTGAGTGACTTAATAGAGCTTAAATCATCATTTTACGGTCTAAGGTCGTCCGACAGTCGTTTACTGGCTACTCCAAGAACCAGGACTAAAGCTATGTCAGGAGACAGGGCTTTTGTAACTGCTGCACCAAAGTTATGGAATTCTCTCCCAAAGGATCTGAGAATGATTAACAATATTAGTACTTTTAAAAGCCATCTCAAGACTTACCTTTTTAGACTATCTTATTAGAATCTTATAAGCTTGGTTATAGCATTATAACTAATCAATTTTTATTTTTATTTTTATTAGCTATATTACGACTGTTCGTCAATATTACTATAATATTATAGCCTAAGTGTTCCATATTTTTAATGTTTTATCAACTGTATGTAATGCGCATCTGATCATATCAACGTAACTTGCGCAATATAAGTATTAAATTCATTCATTCATTCATTCATTCATTCATATTCCTTCATATAAATATATATATGTAAAAAATCCGTTTGTTTTTGCATAAACATGTAATATTTTTTCAATAACATGATAATCATCTTCCAGCTGGAACGGCCTGTAGTGTCGAGTGTAATTTGAACGAAAATAAAATGGAACGGTTTTTGCCGTGTTCCGGCGCGTTATCAGCAGCGTCGACAGAGTCGACACCCAGCAGTAGCAGTGTTTATAGCTGGAAGAACAATTACGCATTCCATCGAGGCAACGCGGCAAGAGCTGCAAGACAAAAAACTGGTTATTTCTGTGCTGACCGCTGACTGGTTTTTGAGCGAACAAGGAAGTCGTGAATAGACTGTAGTATAAATATAGTGGATAATAGCGTAGAGTCTGGCTGCTATTAATAGCTCAAAAAGCGGACAAACAAACCAAATTTGACTCACAAATTATTGAAAATGAGCTATTTTCTGGGTAAAAGCGGACAAACATCGATGCTGACGTCATCTCGACGGAGCGCTATTGTACAGCATCTAACTTTCTATAATGTGTAGATGATAGTGTAAAGAAAATGTCCGCCATGTTGGTTGACTGTTTTACTCGCCTAGCGACTGCCAGCGTGAAAATGGTCTATTGAGTAGAAATATGAGTGAAAGGAGCTCACTATACCTTTTCCACATGCTCAAATCTCTTTGCTCTTGTTTCACATATTCCACGGACACTTCCTGGTTTGGTTTCCAATGTTTCAACAAAATCTTTAACGTCGTAAGTACCAGGACCCAATAACTTTTTCTAGTAGAACAGAATGCAACAACTTATGTAAAAGCAGATTAAATAGAAAGAAACAGACGGCGGCAATAGGCAGTACAATAAATGATGCTTTAATAATAAAACATTAATAAAACAAAATATTTCACGTAACTTATTTGTTTACACTCCAACGCCAGACACGGCATCGAGATCGGAGTTACTCATTCCCATTCTACTCATTTACGACACGCAAAGCATCATGGGTGAGCCCGAGTATCTGTTCATGTGAGGCATAATTTTATAAACTTGATGAATGGTTACAGGATTTCAGAATTTGTGCGTGACCGTGCTCGGTCTCTTTTTGCCTTCAACTGGTTAATCTCACTTCCATTTCTTCTGTTGTCTCATCTACCCGTCATTCTCGTTCATGTCTTTGCTGCCTTCTTACCAACCTCGTACCTAGGATCGTATCTCCGCTCCCCGGCGTGTGGGCGAGAGGAAGTGTGCTATCGCAGACGAGAATTTATAATAATGCATCGCTGAAACATCACATACACGTAAACGAATAAACCAACATTAACGCGAATGATCGCTTTTTTACTAATCGGGTTTAGCAAGAAAGAAAATAAGGCATTAGTTATTCGATTTCTGTTAGCTCTTGATGACATCCTCGTTTAATAATATTGATGTTGTAATTTACAAACATGAAAAACTAAATTGTGGCTACAACAACGGCACAAAATACCGGTCAAGACTCACCTGAATTTACGCGTACTACGGCAAGCTTGCTGTAGTATATGCACCGCGGCCACAGGAGAGACCTCGCGGACGTTTGTGGTCCAAAACATGTCGGGAAATGCCGCAAATTAGTGAAACCATTTCTATTTACTAACTCAGATCTCATGTTATTTTCTTATTGATTTACGTTAATATTTAAAGTGCTTATAAACCCAAAATGGGTTTTTGGTGATTCGCATAGAGCATAAAAAGTTAGTTAATAAGTTCTGGATTAGTTTTTGCGTTAAACTTTTAGTTTCGGAGATATAACGGCTCAAACATGCAAATTGTGCCATTTTTTTGAAAAAAGTAGCTAGCGCCACCAAGGGACCTGGATCCGAGGAACCCATCTTCAACAACAACTAGGCTTTTGTATAGGAGAAGACAGCTATCTTAAGAGTTTTTATTGAAAAATGCCTAAACGATGTGTCTTTACGATGTTACCTTGTCTACTCGAATTGTAATATATTTTTATAAGTATTGAAACATAACACGTTCCTCGGATCCAGTCTCCCGGCCTGCGCTACTTTTTTCACAAATTGTGACCAATCAGCGCACGCGATTTCTATAATCACCTAATGTATTTATACTAATTAACAATTAGTTACTGAAGTCGAGGTGATTATCGGTAAACATACCGAGACTCGGTAAATATAACGATAATCACCGAGAATGAGGTGACTAATTGTTTTAGTATAATTTCAGGACTGAACTGAATATCCAATTGAGAAGTTTTAAACAGACAGTTTGAAGTGTGTTAGATATATATAATTTGTAAATCCAATGCTCGATGTTTTCGTCACGCTTGACAGCTATTAAAAACACACTAACGATCAAAATGGACGTAAAAATACAAATAATTATACGATAGAGAACTCCTCACCCTTGAGATAAATATCTTGAGATAAATCTTATATATATATAGTGTCTTTATGCTACGTTTTTGAGCCCTTTCGACGATTATTCAGTTAATAGAATAGTCGCCATTTTGAAATTCGTCATGTTGTAGAAACCATACATCAAAATGATGATTCCGAGAGGGGACTGGAACGAATAAACTAAGTCTGGTCACAAAAACACTTGTTCAAGTATGATTTCTAGTGATGTTGTAAAGAACACAGGTTTGAGTAATATTTATTGCTTATTTAACATTAGCAACAAGGTTGAACTAATGTACAACACAGTTTATATTGAACTGACAAATCCAACCCTAAACGTCATAACAATTTCGCCAAATTGCTGCCACGCCATAACAATTTCGTAAATACTCGTTATTTCAAACTGTTTAAATACTTAAAACACAATTGTGTTTGTTCACAATTAGTCACTAAAGTCAACGTGACTATCGTTGAATATTTAGACTGAGGTGACTAATTGTTTTAGTATAATTTCAGGCTTGAACTGAATATTCAATTGAGAAGTTTTAAACAGACAGTTTGAACTGTGTTATGCTCGATGTTTTCTTCACGCTTGACAGCTTTCAAAAACACACTAACGATCAAAATGTACGTAAAAATACAAATAATTATACGATAAACAACTTACTTACCCTTAGACAGTTCTATCTTGAGAGAAATATGATATATACCTGTACAATGTTTTTATGACGACTATCGTCTCAGAGTTACGGGCCAGTCAGCTAATCAGAACTCGTTTATGCTCAGAAATTATACTAATTTCGAATAGTAAGGACATTTTTTGAAGTGACATGTTTAAATAGTGAATTTACCAACCTTTAGGTACAGTATATTATAAGTATATTGTATAAAGGTTGATACGCACATAGAGTAGAATGGGATTTAGTTTGACGTCAGACTTTACCGGGATTTCAAAGCCCGTGTGCATTAAAAATGTTCGCCTTCGGCTCGCATTTTCAATAAGACTTTGCATGAAATCCCGGTAAAGTCTCCCGGCTCGTGTTTGAACTATTACGTAAAGGCACTAGGCTTTTAGCCAGGCAACCGTCCAGCTGTCCTATGTATGGCTATTTTTGAAAAATCAGATTTTTGGACGGCCACTTTTCGTATGGACGGTCTAAGCAAAATATTTTCCTCAAACAAAAACAATTTTCCTGTTAGCAGCTATTTATTTTAACTATTGTGTAGGTTTCGTTACAACAGGCAGAACGAAAGAACATGCAGACATGACGGTTGATTGCAAGATGGATTTAACGTATATATGCTGTAACACGAAGTAGCAAAAACGTTGTTCAATCGAACCGCTGTTCAATACGTTTAATAAGCTCACTTGCTCACGGGCACGCCCACCAATTTTTTTGTGGCCACGCCCACCGAAATTTTTGGACGGCCAGTTTTGAAATCCTGACTAAAAGCCTGAAAGGCACCCTATGCAACTAAAACCTTGTCTCATACTCGACTCACAATGGCTTAAATCTGTTGCATTGCAGTTGCATGAGATACGAATCAAAAATACTATAAGGTTGCTGTACTGCCTAACATTTTGAGTGAATTGGTCCTTAATTCGTGAGAGTGAAACGTAAAGTGAAAAGAGCTTCCTACTATTCATCATTTTGGCAGTACACCAACCTTTTGATATTGTTGTTTCGTTTCTTGCAATAGTACATTTCTCGCACATATTACAAAGGAGAACTGCGATGGTTTGCGACGCGTATATTTTATTGGCTGATCACAAAAATTATTCAATGATGCAAGTTTCACGAATGACTGTTAAGGTCTGTTCAAAAGATCCGGCGATTTTACGGATCCGGTGATTTTGTCGGTATTGAAAAGTGGATAGTGTGACTTCCGAAAGTCGGTGAAATATCGAATGAAAAAAGCGCTGTATGCTTTTTTTCATCGGACAAAAATGAGAAGTCGCCATACGAATGTCGGATCGATGTGTAATGCCATCGAACTTTTCCAAACCGACAATCGGATCCATCATATTGGATCGTCCGATAGTGTGAACAAGGGTTTACACTGCGCAACGCTGCGCCGGTTGCATCAGTCCTGCATGTATAGCATTGGCACAATATTCGTTACGAAAAGTAAAACTCGGTTCTACTTCGGTGAAAAACATTGTTAAAAATGTCGTAAGCAGATTTAGTGCATGATTGCATTTCAATTTCTCGTGCAACTTGTATCGCATCAAAATTGCGAGGCACGTTGCGAGACAAGTTGTATAGTGTAATACTCAAAATGCTCCAGCCTCATACTAAATTATTCATGAAACTTTTAAAATTTATTGTTTTCAAAAAAAGAGATTTTTTTCCTATCGAGCTCAAGTTCACTGTACCGTATGTTCGACTTTTCTGTACTACATTATTGAATATTTTTATAATACCTGTAACTGTTTTTTGTTCCACTGATCCTTGTAAAGAAGATGAGGGCATTTGGCTGTCTGTGTTGTTTCATATGCTCTTTCCCAACCTACAAAAGATTTAATAAAGACTTATATTTGATACATTTAATCTTTCCTGTCTGGCCCAGTCAAAATCGGTCGTAATAAGACTGATGAAGTCATGAATCGAAAAACACGGCACACGTACGGTAACGCAAGATTCAAAATTGAAACTCGACAAGCGCCACGCACATTAGATCCACTCATACGCCAAGTTTGATTTGAGGTGGCATTTTGAATTTCCATGATGCTAGGTGTGCAAGATGGCCTTTTCTAGAAAAATTAAAGTTTTTCAACCTGATTTATGATATTAACATAATGTGTCTTGTTCGGGAAAATTAAAAGCACTGGTAACAGTCGGTTTATTGGGCTTTCAGAAAACGTATAGCTTTCGCAACAGTTATATCAATTATAGAACAAAGAGGTAGTTCAATTTTGAATATTTTTGAAAATCATGCATCTTAGGCTCTTAGGAGGGTTTCTTTCAGAAAATATAACAAGAGGGGGCAAAACACCCCATACTGAAAATAGGGGGGGGGGCGGCGGATTGAGCACCTTGGCAATTTACAAGAGGGGGGGTAATATTTTTCAATGCCCCCCTTCGCCTCCGCCTAAAAGAAACCCTGATCTTAGTTTAGCCCACTTTGGGGTTACATAATAATATAAGATAAACTAGCATATAATTTTAATAATGTACTGTTACACAAAGTTAACTTGATTTGAATCACGTAACATTAATGTATTTTCCAAGGTGACAGCTGCTTTTAACTAACCTATAGCGGATCAATTTCCATAGCATAGTTTCCATAGCGTTATGAAAGTTTGGGGAACGATAAAACGCAGTTATACATTAACACGATCAAGAAGGCGAGTGTTTGACTTCCATTGGCATTGCGATTTCGAGTTCTCCGCCCAAACTTCCACCAAAGTAATTTTCATGGGAACACGGAAAAATGTTTTCTATCGTTCATGAAATAACCCATAGACAGTAGAAAATAAGTAAAAACATAAAGTATAGCGTTCCTTTATGAGTTTATCAATGTCACCAAAACCAAATTTTCCTTACTTATCAAAATTTCTGAATAAAAACTAACAATAACTAGTTAGCTGAATTTGCCGCTGAGTCGGCGCCGTTAATTTTTGCTCATATCAAAGGCAGGACTCGCCACTCGAAACCAATAAAACAGCGAATATGCAAAGGCGGGCCGGTATCTGATGTTTTCCGATCGTTTTCGATCTCATATTAATTGTGACTTAATAATTGCAACGTGCGAAAGTTATTTTTTCTTCCCTAAATCTTTCACGCTATATGGCGTTACTGACGTTCTACTGAACGATTTGGACGAGCTTAGTTTCTATCATTCAGTTGCAAAATAAAATGTCCAGTATATTGAGAAGTTACTGATGCGCGTTTTGAATTTTACATTTAATAAAAAGGCATTTCTCCAATTAACATGTTGTTTCTAATAAGGACCCAGACAAATGAGCGTCATACAACCGCAATGTGCAATCGGATTTTCCATTTTCCAATAATCTTGCATGTTACAGCACCACGTGAATAAGTCAATAACATGACTTTTGGAGCGCATATTGTTTGCGCATATTTGTGGCCCACCTTTCTGTTAAGAATCGTACGATACATTATCGACCAATGGGAGCGGACGGCAAAAACTATTTGCGGCCCCTTATAAGCAGGCTGCAAATGTATTTGCGGCCACCCTAGAGTCAATCTCGTACCGAGGGTCTTATCTCCGCTCCCCCACCCCCCAACACAGCGGGGGAATGGGCGGTCGGGAAGCGGAGATAAGACCCTGGGTACGAGGTTGGTAGCGAGTGTTTTCAAGACGGCGGTTTGACATTTGGCCGCATATATTTATAATATGTATTAACATGAAGTTCATAATTTTGATCCATACCTGGGCCACTAGACCTCTCTCTCACAGCTTTTGCACTAAAAGAACCATGATTGTCAATGTTGTACGTCCCTGGGCCAAGGCGACAGCTCTAAAATCACACAATGCTTATATTAATATACTTACTTCATATTCATGCACAGGGTAACATGAAAATTAATCAACATGATTAACTACTACTTCTTACCCAGCAATCAATATTATCATTTACTTCAGGAATGGAACAATCACAACAATTACAAACGGAACGCCACACCGAATATAACAATATGTTGTCTCATAACCACATATACATAACAAGTCGTACGTGAGATAGAATGGTCGGTGTACGGCCAAATACCCAATAACAATAACGGAATACGTATGGTCTAACGTTTCGAGCGAAGGACCGAGGCTACGAAGGCCCTTCGCCCCTTCTATGACGAAGACACTGGAAACGTTAGACCATACGTATTCCGTTATTTGGCAATACACCGACCTTTCTATCTCTCAATTTGTATTTCTACACTGTCTGCGTAGCACACTACTTTAATAATCCACATTGAAAATGAAGTTCGTGGGCGAAGCTTATTATTATTATTTAATTCCTCATTTTTCTTGGAAAAACATTTAGGTGCAACTCTACTTGAGTTGCTAAGATTCAACTAGTTTATTTGTTGTACGTGAAAAACAGGCTTTCAAAATTTGCGAGGGTTCGTAGTTGGTGAAACGTTTATACACGGATCGTGTGAGAGTATTTAAAGGTTGACCCAGTCTCTTATTTTTCTCGTCTGTGAATGTCAGTTTCTTGATGTAATTTAAATTCGAGGATCTTGTTATGTGTGCGAACCAATTTAGCTGTTGTGAATATACAAATTCTCTCAGGGGTGTTGCACCGCTATATTCAAAAATCTGCTCATTGGTCATCTTGAAGGCCATATTGTAATGTTGGTTTTCATCATCGTCTGGTATTGTTTCATCTAGAGGAGTCATTTTCCTCATATGACCACCTTTTGCTAACTTTCGTAAATAAGTGTTATATGTAGTACACACCGGATTTAAGGATGAGGCTGTTGTAGACCAAGTTTGGCATGCGTATGTTAATCTGCTCCTAAACATCGAATCAAAAATCTTCCTGCGTGTGTTAAGAGCTACAGCATGGTTCTTATAGAAGTTTTCCTCCTTATAAAAGCAGTTTATAGCTGAAAACTTTCTCGTCAGAAGTTCGTTGGTAGAGGTGTACGGTTCATTAAAAGTATATTTCTGACCGAGATATATGAAGGTTTGAGCGTTTTCAAGATGCTTGTCTTCCAATATACAGATAGTCTCTGGATAGTTATCCTTATCAAAACTATCTGTCATTATCATGGTCTTCGTTTTATCTAGAGACATCTCCAAACCAAATCTTCTAAGCAATTTATAAATAATTTCAAGCGAACACTGAAGTTCCGCTACTGAATTCGCCATAATAACCAGATCATCCGCATATCCTAACCATAGCAAAGACAGAACACCAGAACTCTTTTCCTGGGAACGCTGCGCTCGATCTGTAGCTTCATTTGGTATTCTATATCGTATTTTTATCCCCATTTTTTCATGGCTACACTCATACTCAAAAATTCGGAGTATGAAGTCCAAATACAGATTGAAACAGTTCGGACTCTCACATCCGCCTTGTCTGACACCGCTGGTAGTTCTAAACGCATCGTCAATATTATCTCCAGTCATGTAAGTATACGTCTCAGCATAGATGTTCTGTAACAATTCCAGTAGCCATAATAATTCCTTATTATCACTAACATTTCGCTTCTTTATACTGTTAAACATCCACTCTCGAGGTATCCAATCAAAGGCCGCTTTTAGATCTATAAAACCAACATACAAATTTTCTTTCCTTCCATATGATATCTGTTGAGCTCGTTTCAGGCAATAAATGGCATCCTTGGCAGCCCTTGTTACACCGAAAACCAAATTGACCTTCCAAAAGGTTGTTTTCATACCAGTTGCCCAACCGTCGTAGAATTATCATACATAGAACTTTTAACTGTGTCGAGCTTAATGAAAGGCCACGATAGTTCACTGCATCTTTTGTTACACCTTTGTTCTTAAACAAAGTCTTTAATCTTGCATATTTCCAATTTACCGGCAGCTCTTTCCGCTGCCAGATATCTACATACAGAGTGGTTAGCGTTCGTAGACATTCTGGATCTGATATAATAGCTTTTAGTAGTTCTGCTGGAGTGTCTATGGTAGATTTTTTAAGTTTTAGTTGGTTTATTGCAGATTTAATTTCTGTCTCATTAGGCGCGTCACCATTCATGATATGCTCGACGATTATATGTTCGAAGCTGACCTTTAGATAGTTTGGTAGATCTATTAACTCATGAGGAATTTCCGTTGGTGGTTGTTTGTTGAAGTGAGTTTTAAAGTGATCTCTCAGTGTGGAGCATACTGCAGGAGTTGGGGCTATATCATTGAACGCGCCATGATTCTTCGCGTTTCTAAAAAGCTTTTCTAAATCTCTTGAAGCCGCAGCCACATTAATCTCGTCAGCTTTTTCCTGATAAAAGCGTTTCTTTAGGACATTAGCTCTTCGTTTAATCAACTTCGATATTAATCTGAATTGTACCTTCTCCGATGCATAGTTGAGTTTACTGCGCTGTGCCTTAAGTTGGTTTAGTTCACCATCATTTCGCCATGGAAATATCTGGTGTGATTGAGACTTTTTCGGCAGTAGTTTTTCAGCTATGTTATTTAGTTCTTCTGTTATTACTATAGCCTGGCTGTTAATATCTGGATTGTTCAAGTCTTTCAACATAGTCAGCTCTGCAATATATCTACAACGCAGTGTAGTGTCTTGTAGACTGGTATAATCGATCATAGGTTTCGCCTTTCCTTTTCTTTTAGGACGATCTTGTTTACGAAGAGGTGTAGCCCATCGCTGTACAAGACATCTATGATCACTATTAAGGGTTGTATCCATCATATAACCATTTTTTACTCTGCAATCTAGACAGTAAGAAGCGAGCATCTGAGTTGCCAATGCGTAGTCCAATGTCTTATACAGTAGGTGCGTCCATTATTGCTATGATGTGTGATTAGATGCAACCGTTTATGTGCGAAGTAAGAATTCAGCATGCCTAACCCATTTTTTGCACAAAAGGAAGTCATAGCCTCACCGTTCTCGTTAAAGCTGAAATCCGTGATGTAATGTTTATTGCGCCCAAAATGGGTAGGTTGAAAGGGCTTAATTAGGCTTGTCGTAGCATTCAAATCCCCCAGGAACAGTTGTTCAGTCTTTGTTGGAGCCTTGTCAACTTCTTTCTGTAAACTCTGCCAAAATTCTGCTCTCTTAGAGTCATTCCCTGGTGTTGATGGGCAGTTCGTAGGAGCATATAGACTGTACACTCGTATATTTAATCCCGCATGTTGTATATCTATCCACATCATGCGTGGGTTGATCTGCGATATCTGAATAGCATAAACGCAGCATAAAATGTGGTTTTATAGGATAACAAGGGATAGAAAAAGAATTGTACTAATTTATGCATTTAATGTGACGGAACTTCGACGTCTAAATCAACATCGGATTTCCGTCGCATAATGCGACAGAGCTCGTCGCACTATATGACAGTGTCGCATTTAATGTGACGCGTCGAATAAAAGTAGTTTAGACGTCGCACTACCGTCGAATAAAATAGGTCGCATTAAATGGGAGGTATTAAATGCGACGGAATTTCGACGTCTAAATCAACGTCGGATTTATTTCCGTCGCATAATGCGACAGAGCTAGTCGCACTATGCGACAGGGCCTTCAGGGTTACGATCACGTTATAGAGACCCAAGCAAACGTATTCTATTATGACGCTTTTGATTTTGATTTAATGCAAAATCTCTTTAGTTATAATTAACGTCATTCCGGTCTCCGTAGCCTGATCGAGACCGGCAAGCTGACCAATCACAGCGTGCGTAGAGTAAAATTATTTTATAAACATCCTTACAGATGATCATAAGCGTTAAGTTGACGCGAAAATATGTTGTGCACTTAAACGGATAAAATTAGAACACTGTATAAACTAAATAGTATAGAGTAAATCACAGTCACAGACATCGATTGCATAAAAATAACCTCCTCTTTTTCTACCATGACCATGTAAGTATGACTATGATATAATGGATAAAGCGAATAATCTAATTGTCTTAGTGAAAACAAACTTATAAACAATTATTGGATCAGGATAAAAGATATCAAGAATTATAGATATAAAGATATCAAGAATTATAGATACTGTATAAAGATATCAAGAATTATAGATATAAAGATATCAATAATTATCCAGACCGAGGTCAATGTTATCTGCCAGCGGGATCTGGATAATTCTTGATATCGTGCGTAATCCGAATCCAATAACTGTTTTATTATACATGTCGTCACTGTTGTCTTCATCGTTGTCGTCACTGTTGTTTACTTTAGTTGAATACCCCAATAGGGTTAGCAGCACAATTGATACGGGTTCCGAGGGCCTACGATTTAATGTCGTTATCCGAGAAGACCCGAACGTCTCACCATTTGCTGGTATTATTGCAAAGGCAGCGCTTTCTCCTCAATTATGTTGAAGACGCCGAGTGGTCCGTGACGTCCGTCACAGGATTTGAACCTCCCAACTTATAGACATGTGTGGTAACAGAACATCATCATGATTGTAATTGTCTTCATCAACAGAGGCAAACCTACTGCAAGCCATTTTGTTATTTTGTCTGAATTTTTGTGCGCTTTGAGATAGTGACATCATCAGCACCCATAAAATTTATTTTTGAATACCCCCGTCTAATAATTCACATATAAACGGAACTGGTTAAAAAATTGTACAATGAAGCCCACTTAAAACATATTTTTATATTTCTAATTTGTCTAGTTTTCTTATATTACTGTATATGAAGGTCTCATTCATTAATTAAGCCTCATCACTAATAGCTGTATATAACTATAGCTATTTCATGATCTGAGTGCTATATATTGCAAAGGTATATATTTCACAAGTAATAAAACGTGTTGTGCTGCGTAGGCAGTGTAAAAATACAAATCAAATATCTAAAAAGGTAGTCTAACGTTTTGAGCGAAGGCCCTTCGTAAGAGAGTGAAACGTAAAGCGAAAGCTCGCCCCTATTGCGGCACTTGCCACCACTCGATATCTATCGACAATTAGATAGCGAGTGCACCTGTAGCATAGCCAATCAGATTTCAGCATTTGCATATTTAGACTACTATAGTGACCTTGGGATACTTAAACGCGGTAATGCGCTAAGATGATACATCGGCATTACAGAACTAACGCGTAATAGTTGTAGAAGTAGAATGACGAGGCAAGGTTTATGGCAGTTTACCACAGTTACGTTTCAGGATATTTTGGCGTAGAGTATTCGTCATACTGTACTGTATATTCTAGCATGCCTTACCCATATTGTATATATATATATAGTTTGTTCAATAAAGTAGAGTGTTGTTGAGTGTTAAACAAGCAGTTGTATACGCGTGAGTCATTTGACTGACGAAGACGTTTGTCCAAAGAAATTCCAACAAGGGCTCTGTCTGGGTGCATATCCAAAGTTACTTACGTACACTAGTACAATTAGTTCATTTTTAAAGTGCCTATGAAATGAAAATTAAGTTTGACTTGTTTAAATGAATAGACTTGTGTTTGGTCAAACATTCCATCATATATCAAAGATAATTCACATTTTTTGTGCAAACTTAATTATGAAATAGGTACTTCCTTCGGACGCCATCCATGTTGGTATTGATGTTGGTATTGATGTTGCTGCAGGCCTCTACTATCATAATCGCTCATACTGAGGGATTGGAGGGTGGTAATATAACCGAAAATTCCCACCTCACAGTTACATGACTTAATTAGCATGGTTCGTTTTGGAAAATAATTTCTTTGAGTTCGATGGCAAGATTTTTCATAAACTTTATTTTTCATATATAAAATTTACATATACATTTTCTCCCAGTACTTTGTCTCTTTTAGATGTACTTCTCAGTGTCCAGAATGGTATACTCTCTACTGATTAGTATTACTGACACTAGCTCACCAGTACTTTATATAATATATAGCAAATTAATCTTGCCATCCTAGACATATCAAACGTGCTATTCCATTTAGCCAGGCACTTCGTCTTAGATGTATTTGTAGTGAGCGAGCAATTTTGACAAGCTGCAGACAGGGGCGCACATTCGAAATATTTGTGGGAGGTGCTTTTTGATCTGGGACCGACTTTTATGTTCGTATCTGGTAAATATACCGATATGTACCCCCTTCGTTCCTTCAAGTTCCCAAACCAACACAATTACAGCACTTTATTTTGCGAAAAATTGAGCATATTGTATAACTAATTAATTCCATTGAATATCAATAATTCCTCAAACTAATTGTGAATATAACTTATCAATACAGTACATTAAAACTTTATTAATTTGATAGTACTGTGTTCAGTACTATTTCAATTAAAAATAGTAAACAAGTTGGGCGTATCAATTTCGAAATTAACACAGGACCAATTAGTTAAGAACTTAAGCTGTTAAGATTTGTGTTTAATTTTACACCCCTCCCATTTCATAACCAATACACCATTATCCAAGGGGAAATGCCCTTTCCGACACATCCCACAAGGGTATCCTACATATTAGTTTGGGCAACCAAGTATATATATATACAATTAGATTTATGTAGGACATGACACACACATGCGACCGGTTTGCTCATTGCACAAAGCACATACTAGTGCCATTATCACATACTAGTGCCTTTATCACACACGGTTGCCTCACGCCTGACCCCTCCCCCCCAAGAAAAAAAAACAAGTTGGAGAGGCTAGAAAAATCGGGAGAAATTAACCAAAAAAATTGCATAGAAAACAGCTGCGAATAGCTAATAACTTGTAAAAAAAGGTGGGGGCTGCGGGGCCCCACTACATGTGTCCCCCCAGAAGCCAGAAAATCGGGTCTGTAAATAATGAACATGATGCCCTAAATAAACGCGAGGCACAACAAATCTGCGAGGCACACTAGCGACTCCGTGATCAGTTTTATCCGTTTCAGTACAATATCATAATTGTCTCTCGTTCGCTGTGCTCACTCGTGACAATTATGATATACAGGTATTGTCCTCGAGTGATAATTCTGATATCATATATATAATATATATATATATATAATATATATATATATATATATATATATATATATATATATATATATATGAACTATGTACGCTCCTTCACTTAGGTGTTGTTGAGTGCTCTGTGATTTAGTGTGGGTGTCCTTTAGCAATAATGCAACGCTCGCTACCATTGTGGCAGTTTGAGCGCTCTGGCCCCATGCGCACTTCACGCTATATCTGGATGTTCTGATCGCCGGTGCTAATCCCACAAGTGGTTGTCAATGACGATCGTAAGTGTATAATAGTCCAGCCAGACTCATCCAGATTGTTCCAAGTTACACTGATGAGCTGTGGTACAGCGAAACACGTGTCTGTAGATTGAACTATATATATATATATATATATATATATATATATATATATATATATATATATATATATATATATGTATATATATATATATATATATATATATATATATATATATATATATATATATATATATATATATATATATATATATATATATATATATATGTATATATATATATATATATATATATATATATATATATATATATATATATATATATATATATATATATATATATATATATATATATATATATATATATATATATATATATATATATATATATATATAACTACAGACGGTACTGTTTCGGCCTTTTGGGCCTCATCAGTGTAGTGCTGATGAGCAGGATGAAGATAACTGCTATTAACAGTCACCCTTGATGCCACACAAAATGTGGGCCGACATAAAAAACCATGCCAGAGCGCTCAAACTGCAAGCAGTGAGCGTGCGCACAATGCGTAAGCGACAATGGTTCATCCTGTAGAGCGCTCAATATGACCTATATATATATATATATATATATATATATATATATATATATATATATATATATATATATATATATATATATATATATATATATATATATATATATATATATATATATATATATATATATATATATATATATATATATATATATATATATGTATATATATATTCTCGAGTGAATGAGTCCAAACCGCGTAAGCAGAAAAATCTGCTTTCCGTGGTTGGGTTTACAGCGTTGATTTTTCTGCTTACTTGGTTTGGACTCATTCACTTGAGAACATCTCATAACCGAGAACATCTCATCATATATGTATAGTTTAATATGTTTAATACTAACAACATCAGTGATAGATTTCTTATCATAGGCAACTTGAGTCAAAGTACCAGGAGTTTTATTCTTTGGATGAATGCCAGAAACATCAAATCTGTACATAAAACAAGAGTAAAAAACAGTCCCAGAATCAAATTTAATATATACATGTCAGTAACAGCTGTCACCTCAGCAATATTTAAATTATATATATATATAATAAATGTAAATGTAAATGTAATCTGCTGAATTAAGTTTCAAATATGTACTGCATATTTTTAATTGGGAGCTTTTGTCAGGTTGATTCAGGGCTTCGTAATAAATTAGGAATGAGCTGATTGGGTAGAATATTTGAAATACATAACACGCCCTAGCTATTGTTGCAATATATCCTCAAGGCTACTAGAATTAGCCACCAACGTATCATTAATCCTTTAATCACGTCTTCCATAAGGAGTTGAATTTGTTACATACCTTTTAAATACAGCACGACAAGGCCATTTAGTATTTATACGCATTTTATCTAAATGAATTACATAAAATGCGTATACAGTGTAGATGCAAATAGTCTTGTCATGCTGTAAAAGGCATAAATATCACAACTAGATAACGATAACAGTATTTATACGTATTTTTGGTAGATCATTCATCATTCGGCCTCGAATTGATTAAAATGTGAACTGTCTTTTAGCGGTTTATAAAATAAATCGGTTGTACTATTTGTTGATCTTTATAAGTGTAGATATTATTTAATACACATTTCGTAGCGGTTTCTTGAATGGAACAGATGTCCTGGCTAAGTGTAATAATCGGTTTCAAAGAAACAAAACAAAATTAACTGCTAATAAAGGACTGAGGAATATAATTTTTCAAACACTTATTTCTTACCGGGTACTTTGCACTCCGAACGGTGCTCCCCTGAAACTTCTTGATGACATCTGAAGAGCAACCAATAGGCAATACAAAACTAACAAAAGTAGGTTTCTTTCAAATGAATTATTTTCTAAACATATTAAACTAAGTATCGAGACATCGTTCTACAGATAAGAAGAACGATTATCTGTTTCTATGGTAACACATAACGATACAATTAGCGGGTCAATGCGTGTTCTCCACGCAAAAACCACGTATACCGAGAGCGAATAAACAAATTGTTTTATTACTGAAACTAACTTATGTAGTTATGTTTCTTATTTCTGCTAAATCAGGGCCCGCGCGGCGAGTTTTAAAGTGAGGTGGGATAGAAGGAGAAACCTCTGGTGGGTCCGGGTGCATGCCCCCCACGAAAAATCTTTGATTTGGTTCAACCTCGTACCCAGGCTTTTCACACGAGGTTGCGAAACAGTTATTTCCTGCATTTTGAAACAATGACAAACGTAACCATATATTTTAGTCCATCTCATCATTGAATTTAATATTAACCAAAATTAATAACTATAACTTCAAATGTATGCACAGCAAGCTAGATTTTACATCCCAACGTAAACAAAAACTATGCCAGCCGTCCAGTCCGTTCTGCGCATGTCCACGTTTCTGTTTACATCGTTTGTTTACATGCATTATATAATCATTGACATGAAGTATTGCGGATTTTTTTCACACGCTTGTGCTGTTCTGCCTAAAAAGCGTGTTATAAGAAGCTGTTTGGTTCCTAAATGTGGACAATAAATATATCAAACTACAACTCGTGCCTTCGCCACCTTTAACGAATACTCGCTTTCGAACTGTTGCAAATCTATTCCGTTAAAATTTGTTGACATGTGGGGTCCACAACATTTGAAATATCATACATGCGCAGAACGGACTGGACTGCGCCTTTAAAGATTTCTATATTTAAAATTTTTTTTTAACTTGGCAAAAAATTGGGTGGATGATGCCCCCAGACCTTCCCCCCTCCGCGATCCCCTGAAAATTATTCTCATTAATTTTTTTTTGCCGCTACTCGATATATACCTATACTTAGGGGTCTATTCTCACCCTGAGCCACTTTAAAGGCTCTGCATTGTCACGTGACAAACACAAAATGTTCTAAATTCTAATTAAAACTTCTTGAAAACTTCAGAACCTTAAAGAACATAGCAAGGTACGCAACTTTCTTAATTTTGAATTACGCATATTAAATTTTTGAAGAAATTATGACGTATACAAATAATTAAGTAGGATTATTTGCATAGCTTATAATTCTCCTGGATTTTGATATTAAATTGTGATGAAAGTCAAAAATGGTCTTTTTCTGTATTATCTTTTACTTTAGACAATACTTAAGACCGAAACTACAGAAATTCAAACTTTATTTTGATTTTTAATCATGGCGGCCATCTTGATGGCCTTTTCGTTTTTTGAAATTTACTGTGTAACCAGGCCTTATTCAAAATGGCCGCCAGTATTAGCTAAAAGGGGAACTATATAATCGTCAGAATTTTGTCACTTAACCATGCAAATATAACCACTAACCCCAATGCAACAAAGATCCTAACCGTAACCCCCCAGTTTTTAAGCCTAACCCACCGCCTAACGAGTTTTCTAACCCTAACCCATTTTGAAAAAGGCCTGGTTACTTAGGCAAACTCAAAATGCGACACTAGGGGTCTTTCACCGAGTGGGGACTAGGACTAGTTACTATATTATCAACTGTTTTTGACTGTTTTTAACTGGTTTAATTTAGGAGTACATGATTAAAGATTAAAGACCAATAATCGGCAATTGTCAAATGCTTTTAGATTACCAATAATGGGTAATTCCACAACAGTAAATTGTAGGATTCTAGAACCCAACACAACACAAATCGTAACCCTGGCTAAACCCCCGCCTTAAGTGTCTTCGTAACCCTAACCCCCCGCCCAATCCCCGCCTTCAACTTCATTGTAACCCTAACTCCCAACCTGTGTGTTTAAAAAAATTAAGAAACTTGAATAATTTAGCAACTAGTCGTAGTCCCCACTTGGTTGGGTTAGGATTGGTGTTGTGTTGGGGTTGAGTTCTAGAATCCTACAATATATTGTTGTGGAATTACCCATTATTGGTAATCTAAGATTATTTGACAATTGGCGATTATTGGTAATATAAGAGAAATATAATTTAGCAACTAGTACTAGTCCCCACTCGGTTAAAGACCCTCAGTGGATTGCCTCTAGTGCTGACCCAAATCAAAATAGAGTTTGAATTTATTTTCTGTAGCTTTGGTCCTTACTATTAACTAAACTAACATTCCCATTTATTTTCTTCGAATACACGGTTGTTCGTTTTTTGTTGGCTATCGCAGACACGGGTCCGCATTCCGGCTTGCGCCACGAACTGTTTCACACAATGTTGGTACATGTGGCATCTGGTTGTTCTGTTGTTTGGCTTTCACAGATCGATGTCATGACCTTTCGCCTCGAGGAGTTTCTTTAATTTGGCCACTCGAGAAGCGAGTGGCTATAGAATGAGAGTTAATTATGCACATGTGGCAGATCTGGCCTTTCGCCTCGAGGTGACTTGACTTTGTTCAGACCAAATATTTGCTTGTGGCATCGGGCTGGCCTTTCGCCTCGAGGTGGTGTGATTGTCCAGCTACTCGAGCTTGCGGCTGGGGCAGTTGTCACATTAAGAACATGTTTACGTTTTTCGTATGTGTAGGGTTCTGATAGGCGGTGGGCAAAAGTAAATTTTTCGTAATTTCTTTATTTATAGCCCCTTCTATAAGCCTACAATCTGAGGTACACAAAAATAAATGAGCTTGCAGCCTCTATTAATCCTCTTCCCCAAAGGGCGTATTTTCTTCATTCATAGGGCCCCCGTTGATACCAGTGTATTTCACTAAAGGGGTCACCCTGCGTAAATAAAATTGTGTTATGTTATTCAATATAGAAATACAAGCACTATGCAGCAGAGGCGTAGGAACGGAATTACGGACTTAACGTTGAGGGGACTGAAGTCGACATGCAGATCAATCTTCGCGGCGAAGGCTCTGGGAACGAGATTGCAAGCAGATAATCAGTGACCGCATTTTTAGGGGGTCCGGCAAGGGGGTCCGGGTGTTAGAAAAATTTGCAGAAATTTGAGCACATTTTTTCATCTATATAATTCTAATATGATTATTACTGTGTGAAATTTTAACCGTAAATGTACTTGTTGTACAATCATATTTAAAATTGTTGTGATGAGTAAATGCCATTTTCATTAGTTTTGGCGATGATATCGTACAGTACATGCATTATTTGAGGATAAGGCCTAAGGGCTGTCCCGCAATACCATATATCAGTTCCTTAGATAACACCTTGAAAGGAATCCGCTCATTTCCTTCTCGGATTACTGGGGCCGGCCAGGGTTGTCATCTCCCGGGTGGTAACTGATCTTTTTCTCGCTTTTAGCCATTGCTCAAGCGGCAATAGACTGATTTCCCATTTCATCAGTGGGAAAGCGGATCGGAGAAGTTTGATCCTATACTGCTGTTCAGCCTAAAGGGCTGTTTATATGAATCCGGATTCAGTTTCATCCCGGATTTAACGTGAATTCAAACCGCGTTTACATAGGAATTCTATCCCAGGATCGAAAATCGCGCGAAATCTGAAATTTCAAGATGACGATCAATAGCATAACGGGTATGTTTCTTTCAGCGATTTCTGCGCTTGTATACATTTCAACATGTGCCTTAAACTGATAATTTGGCGAAGAATAAACAAGGCAAAATGGAAAAGAATTACTAGCAACGATAATCGATGCGGTCGCAAGTAAATAAGCATTTAATTCACCTTTAATTTATAATTAACGTCGTCGACAAAGAGCTATTTCTATTTGAACAATATATGACGTCCGCGCTATTCCTGTCTCTAGCTGCAAATTGTCGCACCGCCTTTACATACCACCGGAATGAAGTTTCAATGAAACTCAATCGGGAATGAAACTCAATCCGGAATGAGAACCGGGATGAACTCAATCCGGATTTAGCTGCATCTCATTCCGGATTCATGTAAACATCAACACCTAAAGGGATTTTAACAGAACCGGTGTGAGTTCAATCCGGAATGAAACTCAATCCGGATTCATGTATAAAACAGCCCCTAAACAGCCCTAATACGGTTTGTGGGGCAATTTTGATGGCTCAAACGTTTCTCTCGAATCTCGGGAGATGACAGCCAATAATGGTCACATAAAGGCAGACTTTGTAGACTGTTCTCAGGGGACAGCTATTGGCTAGCACCAGTCTTCTCATGTTTCGGTATCCCAACAACTTCGTGGCGGGGGAATTGCATCGCCAATTTGCCAATTTGAAGTCTGGTCTCAAATAGCAGTTCCTAGTTATCCCCAAGCTTCAAAAATGACGAATTGGATCAAGCAAGGGTAGCTACAAGGGTCAAGAGTACAACTGCGACCGCCCTCCACCGAAAGTTTTTTCCAATGCCCTTTGTGTAGATGTTTTGCTGAGTTTATGTCCTTTTAAACTTGACACTCTTAAGGACCTTACTCGTTACGTGTCTGAAGGGAGAAATACGCCGCACCGGTAGCTAGCATGAGCCGTTGAACAATGTAGAGACTTCATGGTCGACGTGGTGGCTGAGACAAGGGATAGAGATAAGACAATAGGTTGCCTCCCACTTGTGGATAGAACGGGACGTACCCGGTCTGAGTCCCGATCCTGCATGAGAGGTTTGAGTAAAGAGGACAAGCGTGTGTTGAGGTTGGTAGATTCAGAGAAGGGAGTGGAGAAGCGACAGAGGAAGCGAGGCAAACGTCCAACGTGAGAGATGCCAATGCTCGTTACAAAGAGGGTAAGGACCTATATAGAGCAGATCGCAGAGGCCTTTGAGGAGCAAAGAACTATAGAGAGACCAGGAGAGAGCAAAGATAGGACGTCACTAGATTGCAAAAATTCAAGAGGGGGGAAAGGAAAACAAGGTGGACTTGTCCGCCGTTGCCATTGTGGTAGCTGGGAGAAAGGCTATTCTCAAGGGAGCACAAGCCGCTTATCTCGTGGAGCACGAAAGGTCTGGCATGGGTAGAACAAAATTTATACGTCGTCGTCATCTTTGCCGTGTTCGCTCTGTGGGAAGTAGAACAAAATGAGAGAGAAAAAATATAGCGTTCTATTACAAATGAGCAATAGAACGACTCAGATTTTCGACGTTCGAAAATGTCTACCATCAAAGGACAGAGGACACGTCACGTTGTGACAATGAACCCCGACAAGGGCCGGGCAACCCCGTCGAGAAGTTCTACGTTGACATTCTCAAATTAAAGCCAAACAGTTGTCTGGTTCACGGTAGTCTCCATCTTCTCTTTGATATCAAGAACGCCAACGCGAAGAGCTGGTTCAAGAACAATCTCAGTCCTGTTGACAGGGGAGCTAGAGTGCGGTTGACGTGTACAAGGACCTGTGGAAGTCACAAAATGAGAGGAACTACGTGGTGGAGTACGGTGTCGCTGGGGAGAACCTTCGGAAGCTAATCTCCAAGGCGATAGCGGCGCTTCTGCTGGTGACGCGAGTAAGGTCAGCGACGCTTTGGTCTATGGTATCTATGGTATGAAGCAGCGAATTCCGCTGGGGAGGATCATGGAAGACCATGGACAGTGTACGCGCCATTCGTGATGAACAGCAATCCCCACTAATACATTGTCCGCAAAGTGGCGAGGCAGTGGGTGGCTAGTGGCTATAGTCTGGAGAATCTAGAGCTGGAGTACGACACCATTGATAACCTCGACCTGACCAACGAAATTGCTGGGTCACAATAGTCCGTGACTTTAATAATAATAATAATAGTTTAATAAAATTCCAATATTGCAGCCATGCAGCTGAATTACATTGAGTTCATAGTCGGTTAACAACTGCAATGTACAAAAGACTAATTACTTACATTGCTATAGTTAACCAATCTTACCACTGAAATACTACTGATTATTTAGGCGGTTAGCACTTGCCATAATGAAAGCGTTTTTAAACCTGTTTGTTCTGCACTTTGGAATATTAAAAAGTCTGTGATTCCTAAGAGGGTATCTATTGCTATTATTAAGTTCTGGTAAAAGATTAAACAGTTTATGACTAGGATTTTCAACTATCGAGCAAAAGATCTTGAGTCGCTTGCAGCCTGTCTTCGTTCTCTTAGTGTGGTATAATACCAATGGTTGACATAGCATTGGAGTAAGATTTTCCAGGAGATACAATCAATAACGCACGCCTCTGGATGCGTTCTATGTCATCACTTAGATATTGTGGAAGTGCAAAGTGGAAGACTGGGGATGCATATTCCACGATAGGTCTAATGCAAGTGCAATAGAATTGCACCGAGTCTTCAATGGATACGTTGGCAGGCTTGAGTTGTCGTAAGCAATACATTCTATTGTCGTAAGCAATACATTCTTCCGCTCTTCGCAAAATGTATACGCATCTCTTCGCATTTGGTTTCATGGCGTCTGCCTGAGCCTTGATTTCATCAGCTGCAGTTTGAATATTACTCCTACTTCCTCGCACAACCGTCTCCGCTACTGTTAGATCATCAACATATTTCCAAAGATGAAAATCACTAGTGTCTAAGTTATTTATCATGAGGACGTACAGCCAGGGACCCAGCTTGGTCCCCTGAGGGACCTCAGCAGGAACCTGTAACCATTCAGACAAACAGTCATTGACCAGTTTAACACTCTGTTGGCGATTAGTTACCAAGAGGAATGTCTAAGGAATGGAGCTTTGTAACTAATATATTGTGGTCAATTAGATCAAAGGCCTTTCTGAAGTCAAACAAGGCCATACTCACAAGCGATCCATTACCATCAGTGGCTTTAGATAGATGATGAACCATCCCAATAAGAGCATTAGTAGTGGAAGATTTTGGTCCATATTGTCGCGGATCCACAATTGTGAGGATTGCCGGCTTGATGAAACGTGCGACAACAATTTCTTCGGCCATTTTGGAAAGTATTGGAGTGAGAGACACAGGTCTATAAGGTGGTTATTGACATCCAGGACAGGTTTCTGTTTAGGGATTGAGATAACATCAGCCATTTTCCAAGATGAAGGAAGGCGATTCGCATGGAAGGAGGCATTGATGATTGCACATATGGGATAGACCAAAACATTGGCATTCTCTTTGAGGAACCAGCTAGCCTTTGATGGGATAAGGTGCTTTAATTGATTGAAAACCGAAAACTCGCTGATGGCGTGGGGTGAGGTCCGGGACTAATGGGATGAAGACATTCATTGGCGACAAAAAAGCGTGGTTAATAGTATTGGCCAAAAGGATGTGAGCAGCGTCAATATAAGATTCCTCATCTGGTGACTGGTTTGCTAAATGGCGCAGATCATTATTACGTGAAACTGGTACCATACCGCATAAGGATTTCACTGCATTCCACCACTGTTTGGGTTTAGAATTTTTCAGTTGTTTTACTTTGGAATCGAAAAACTTTCCCCGGCATTTTTTCCTCTCACGATTAACTAAATTACGAAGTTGTTTAAACAGTTCCATTTTCCCACTTGCGAGAGCTCTTTCAACCTCGTACCCAGGTTTTTCACACGCTCGGCGGGCTCGAACTGCTAAAATCTAGCAGATTTTTAATTAGCGTTGCTATGTTAGTTTAGGCAGGGATGACAAAGGGTTTGTTGACATTAGTCAAGATATGACAGGTCACTTCTTTGGTCATTTATTTCTTTCGAACGCGCGTCTCTACGATTATTGGAATATGTCGATAATAGCGATACATCATTATTCTCCTAAAAAATTATTCTCCCACAAGTCTTCTGACGACTTTTTCAACGCTGTCGCCTTTGTCGCAGCGTTGACGATGTAAAGTTTTCAAAAAATTAATATTTAAGCGTAGAAATACGAGCATTCATAGAATACCCGTCCACTTTTGAATCCGCATTTAAAGGCAGAAATACAAACCAGGTTGCTCTAAAATCTTTAAATATAATGTCGAAGGTTTATTTTGTGTATACTTGTTGATAGTTATCAAATTAAATGAGGTTTTAAATAGAACGTTCGGAAACAATTGCCTATGACGAACTTTCCGTAATTTGACCCTTTTAATAACTGTCAACAGATTACAGAGACAAAGAGCGAAAGTGGACTGGTATTCTATAATTTAGCGATGACACACACTCTTTCTTGATACAGCTTGCTGTGTAATAATTCTCGACCAAATTTGAAAGACAAGAATGATTCCGTGTGAGTAAATACAAAGTTGTATTGAGCGTCCATAAGTTTATCCTTTGATAATATCAAAAATCACATTGAAGCTCTTCTAAGCTAGTCTATAGACTATATTTCCAATATTTCCTTGGCTTTTTGCGTTGAAAATTGACGATAACCGTCTGATCTGGTCATGGATTAAAGAAATAACAGCAGAAAACGAATCGCATTGCATTCTTTGGCGAACAACAACATTGGCAACAGATGGAACATATTTAGGGAAAACTGCAACAACATCTTTACAATACACGCTTGTGGTAACAACAACGTGAAGACTTCAAAGGAAAAACCATCGGTGAACGGATACTCCGCTATTTCTTTTAGAATTTGTTGGCTTCGTCAACTCAACGTGTTTAAGACCACCCCTCCCCTGACACAAAATCGTTTAGCAGATCACGTGACCAGCGTCCACCACGTTTACCAATATCCACAGTGTGAAGCTCACGACCGAAGGGGTGCCCAACGCATATAGTCAGGGGATTCCAAAGTCTCGCTTCTACGATGATGCAAAACTACTATTTGGGTGGAACGACCGCGAGGGCCAACTCATGACTATACGGGAATTCTAAAAAGATCGCTTTGCGTTGGTCATTGACCTACGAAGCACAGGGGACAATCGCGCTCACGATGTGGGTAAAATGATCGTGGCATCCTTGTGGAGATCAACAAGAGGGAAACGAAAGTCATTTGTATGAGTTGTCGATTAAAAGTCGCAAGGTGTCTCACTTCTTCACCAGCTTATCCTGCGAGTCGATTGCAATAGGTCAATCAAAGTCTCTCGTGTTTGATAGAACATGCAAAAAGCGATCCCTTTGTCGTTGATGTTGAAACAACCGGTCTTGAGGTTGCTAGACAATAGCTCCGACAGCAATTTGACCTGATAGGCCTCTTTCGTCTCACAACTGAACATTCTACTTGGTGAACTTTTCCTCCTCAATTAGCCAATCCCATACTAGAAAAAGAGTATGAGATTACTCACTTCAAGAGATGCTTAGTGTTTGCCCCTTTGAGAGCCACAAACGCTTAGTACAGTTTCACCTGAGAAGATATCCTCGAGCCAATGAAAATCGACTCAATCTTTATGGCTATGTCCACGTAACAGTGCTCTCCCATATATGTCCCTTGGGTTGATTAGGTTGTCATCTCTGTCAAAGAAGAGCGACAAAAACCTATCGTGTTTCTTGTTGTGGATCAGCTTTGCGTAGAGAGTTGGGCCACGATCTGGAACTGTACGAAGAAGCTTTCTTTCCGTCCTCTCATCGATCATCTTGATACCCATCTCCTGACTAACTTCCCTGTGGGAATGACAAGATCACCGATCGACCCATCTTCGTTGCGCGTCTTGATGTTGACGCTTCTTGAACCTACTATCTTGCTACGGAAATGGGCTCGGAGAAGATCATCCTCTTTGGATCGTATCCCTCAGCTGGGGTTATCTGCTTGTTCTCAACGTCCATCATTTGACCTATAGGTGTCTCTTTAGCCCAGTTAATTACGGAAGGGGTGTAGCTGAGAAGCTGTCTCACTTCTTTCTCTCTCGCATATTTTAGACTCTTCTCTCGCGTTTTCTTATCAAACTTTACAGTGGGTGGACCCCTCACAAATATATTTCTTTCTCGTCACAGTGTAGTACTTCATCTTTCTCGTTTGCAGATCAAGACTAGATATCTAAGTGTGAGTTTCTCGTACGCCGTCGCGAGTGTCTCACCACTCTTTAGTCTCTTGTACTCCAAGGGTCGCTTGAGTACCTCATTATTTAGCTTCCCGTACGCTGCTTTCACCGCGAATATATCGAACTCCGTAAAGTCACTATACTCTCTAGTTTCACGTACTTCACTCTCCATGATGCTCTCTCTGGCTTGGTAGACACAGTTCTCGACACAGGCTCAAAAAGGGGGCGTGGCCTTTGCACGATCGCTGACTGCAGGCTTGAAAAGCGGGCGTGGCCTAATTTTTGATTGACAGGTAGTCTCGACTGCAGACCGCGCATGGCCTCGTTGCGCCAGTCCCGGCCCATCTAGAGTACTTGGAATTCAACTAATTTCCTATGATGAGCCGTGCAACATATCCTTCTCATCCTCGACCAGTGTTGTCGATTCCGATACAACCAACAAGTTATAATTGCCTAGTTTATTGGTATCTTACGTTAGATTTATCTTATCATAGAAATGATTTGTACATTATTACTGAAACATTGTTATCCCATGCTATTTCTGAATCGCCCACAAGTCAAAGTCGTTTCGCCCACAAGTCAAAGTCGTTTCGCCCACAAGTCAAAGTTATTTCGCCTACAAATCAAAGTCTTTTCGCCTGACATGTATCTCAATGTAACGTCTTCTTAGCTATTAAACAAGTAAATATTATTGAAAGTTTCGCTTAATTTAATCCGTTCATCCGCGCGCCCGTTGACTTTCGCAGCCGTTTTTCCCATAGAATCGACAAGGACGTCATGTTAAAGGTTCTGGTATATAAAAAGCACCACCAAATGACAAAAAGAGTTAAGACACAAGGGATAAGAATAACATTCGATTTTATTGCAATTAAAATAATTATCAAACCAATACTTATATACATATTGGTTACATACCCTACCCTAACCTTAACATAATTAGAAATCTATTCAATTTTTTCAATAGAATCATCCTGATTCCTGCAATGTGATTCAGTTTCGATGGTACAAAGTGTTTTTCATGATTAACTATACATAGTGCAGTGTACTGGTGTTAGTAGCATGAGACTGGAACGTTTCAGCTCAATTTTCCTTATTTTTGGAATTTGAGTGAGTACATCACTTACTGCCGCTTTAACAAAAGATCGACACATCGTTTTAGCTCTAAATTTTGTACACCGATAGAAATTGACCGAAAAGGAAGCCAAGTCAGAAAGCCGTGTTTTCTCACCCGATTTTCCTGGAAGCATTCATGGTTGTGTAGCGTGCTAGAAGAAACACTGCACACAGAACTTTAACAAGAGAAAATGTAATGATTTTCTTACAGTGCTGACGTCAACCGGAAAACGGAATTTGAACGGGATTTGAACTAGAACCTTCGGGATTCCAGTCCGCCTGTCTACCTGCATGTTGAGTATTTCTGTCCATTTGAAACGTTGTTTGTCCTCCGTTGGTGGTGGGGTCTACATTTGTGTTAATTGTCAAATTACTTGTAGGAGACTGGATGGGTTTCATGACCCGGGAATTGAATCACTGTGGGTGTCAGTGAGACCGCGTCGTTTACCACCGTTATTTTGCTGATCTCTATATATCACCAGGGGCGGATTTAGGGTACGTCAAACACGGCAAGCGACGTACACTAAACTTCGAGACTAATTTATTCATGAATTAATTAGTTTGAATTTTCAAAAAAAACTTCTAAAAATGTTTTAAAAATTTGAAAAATAAATATTCAAACTTTTAAAAATTTTATATAAATTTTGAAATTTTCGAAATTTTCATTTTGCCCGTAATTAGCGCGCTAAAAAAAAAATTTCGGCTGAGAAGACTTTGTCTACTTCATGTAGTCTGAACGAAACTGTTCATATGATAAGGTTATTGAGGGACCTCCTTTCTTCCATTTACAATTGAGGATAATTCGAGTACGGCAAAATGGCCGATGTACGGCAAAATGGCCGCAAACACGAGCACTGATTGGTCAAAAGCAGTAAAAAATGGCCAGTGTACGTCGGAAGTAAATGCAGTGTACGTCGGAAGTGAGAAAAAGTATAACTCGGCTGTCTTATAGTCAGCAGTAAATTGACTCGAATTCAAACTTCGGCTTGAGACTGAGTTTCGGATTATGGCGTCTACGGATGTTACGGCCGAACTTGTAGAGAACGCTCTACAGAATGAAAACGTTGATTTGTTAAAGAGGATCTGTTGTGATTTGACAAAGAAACTACAATCGTGCGATTTTCTTGTGGGTCAAGAGTTTTCTGAGCAGATTGGTAAAGACATTGCATCGGGATATTGACGCGGAGTCTACATATATTCCTCAGTATGCGAAATCTGGTTCTGGAAAGAAACGTTGTATTGCTTTAAAGTGAGTGGAAACTATCTTAGCTTTAGTAGTTTAGTTCCTAAAACTTGTGTAACCTTGAAAAGCGTAAATTATTTAAATTAGATAAGATAGGTGACGTATATGTTCGACTATAGAGTATTTATGAATAATACATCATATAATTATTGAGATAATGAGATGTGTTATCGCCAATTTTTACTTCAATAATCTGATCAACAGCGTTAAATATTGAATTCCAATACCTCTTCTCGAACAGTCTACTGTTTATTTTTTCTTTAATATTCGATTGGTTTGGATTGTGTTTTGACTTTGTATCTGGCTTTTAAATATAGATCTCCTAGTATAGATTCTGGCTGTTCTGCGAATCAGCTTGTTAAAAAAGAAGCTATTTTAAACTGTTGTGATAACACATGATCTAGTTTCTTATGTATTCTTGGTTTGGCTTCTGTTACAAACAGAAATATTTTTTGTTATTACCCTGACTGTGGGGAACAGAAATTTAAATTACTTTTTAATTGTAAAGTAGAACCGTGTCCACCTTTGAGAGGTACAGGTATGTCAGATGTACATATCCTATTTTGTTTTCAAGGCATTGTTGAATCAGGTAACGTATTTCAACCAAATCATTTTGTCCCTCGTGTTTTATGCTGAGCCAACAGGAGGAGAAAAAAGGATGTTTCACAAAAAATCTCCTCCAACCTGTCAAAGTCTAAAAAAATTCCAGTGGAAATTTGGTTCAATATAAAATGTATTTTCCTTTTATAACTACACCAGACCCCAAACCTTGCCATACTATCAAACGCACCAATTGCTTTTGTTCCATCGTCAGAATTAACTATTAAGTGGCAAAACAGCTGCTCCTTCTGGCACTTCTGCAACCAACTCACCTGCTCCTTCTGCAACCACTTCACCATCCACAAGTTCAACTATCACTGCCAGCACTTCCCAAATAAATTTTATTCATGAGTATGATATTGCTACTTACAGTACCGCTCAGAAGTAACCTAACACTGCGGTTGCGGTGAGGTTGCGGTGAGGTAGCGGTGGAGATGCGGTGAGGTTGCGGTGAGGTTGCGGTGAGGTTGCGGTGAGGTAGCGGTGAGGAAGCGGTGAGGTAGCGGTTAGGTTGCGGTCTACACATCTAACCGCAGCGGTCGACTAAACGCTTCGGGTTCCGAGTTCATCCGACCAAAAGCCGGCAGCAGAAATACATGACGCGGACGTCAAATAACTTGCCGTATCAAGTTCAAAACAAAGGGAATTATTAACTGGTAATCATTGGAGCAGTTTTGAAGTCATTCTTATATTAGTCTCTGTATTCTGCATACAATGTATAACGATTTCGTGGTTGAACTCCTAACAACGACGACGACGTTGGTACAAGCACAAACTGAAAGCCTGTTATGTTGGAATTTATCAAATAACGTTAACAATAATTTTTCCCGAAATAGTCTTACCAAATAACTATTATTGCATGAAAGCATTTTAGGAGAAGAAAATTTAACGGGCATCTTGATACGATTTACGATTATGTTATAACTGTTGTGTTTCGAGCCGTTTATTGACCCAACGGCATGTTTTGCTGTCGCATGTTTCTTAAACTCATCGGGTATATTATATTATACTCATCCCGTTTCAAATATCGAACTTATCAAGTGTCGAACTTATCATGTGTCGAACCTAGATAAGTGACAAATTCGACGTTTGAATAAGCATATGTCCGACCAAAGCGGTCGAACTTAATAATATTGCGGTCGATCTTATCACGTGCATATAATACGGTCCATTGACAAGTTTCAAAACTCCAAATCCGTACTACGTTAAAAAATATTGTTTGATGAACTACTGTATATCATTGGCATTGCTATCCGACATGCTTCTCATGTATGTAACTGATTGCTTATGTGAACTATAAGATAACGTAAAAAACCTCAAGTTAAGCCAGAGCTTTTGACATGTGTATTGTCAATTTCCGTTTAATTCGGCACGTGGCGCTTTCGCCACGGTGAGAAGAGCATGCCTGGAGACTGGCAGGCGCTCTCATTGTAAAGACTTAAAACTGTGAGTAATTCTCTAATAACTAATACCTCCATGCAATATATACTATAAAATCATGAGGGAGTACAACTTTTCAAAGAGAGTACCACCGGAGTGACCCGTGAGTGACCGGACAAGTAAACAAATCAACGAGCGTCCGATTTATTTTGTCAGGCTAAACTGCTATAGTACTGTTAGAAGATGGTAACCATTAACAACTTCATTAACCACTTTTGCATTCTGCGTCGACATATAGCCCAACTTTATCACTTTACCTGAAAATTGATATTGAGCAATCGAAGCGCGCGGTCACTCAAAGTACTTCAGTTTTGTTTCAAGCGTGGCAAACCAGGCTACGTGTCAACAGTGCCAGTGGCAAAGCAGGCCAAATGCATGATGGCAGAAGCATGTCAACAGTGCCAGTAGCGAAGCAGGCAAGTGTCCTTTTTGTCGTCTGTGGCAATAGCGAGTCTCGGAATAGAAAATTTCATGAATACATTTTTATCAAAACATTTCTCTTCATGTTTCCCTGAGAGTGATTGTCAAACCGAGCTTGGAATGCTTCGCATGAACGGACCCACAGACGGAGTCACGGCGTTTATATCACCATCTAGTAATATAATTTATCCGCGGCACAAGCTTCACATATTTAGACAAAAATATGTTTGTCGCGAATGGTGGTATTTCTAGAGTATGACTGTATGACTTTTTTATCTCATTCTTATCGGGAAAGAAACAAGTTTAAAGCAGATCTCGAAGTTTTAATTCCTTCCTGTTGAAGCAGATCTGTAATTTTAGTGACCTGCACTCCAGAAGAAGAAAGTGAAATTATTCGTTCCCTCGCGTATCGAGATAGCTTTCCCATTGTTGCTAGATATTAAAGCTTGAAACTGTCGATTGTCGAACACACATAACTGCTTATAACGATTAACACAACGCGCAAAGGAAAAGGACGCTAAACTTCGGAAATAAGGGACTTTTTTACCCAAGAGGACGACAGTGAGACGATTCTTTCCCTCACGTATCGAGATAGCTTTCCCATTATCAATTTAAACACGGCAACGGTATTTGAAAACGAACTTGCCAAGCTACGACAAACGCCAATCGAAGAAGTGCAGACAACGTGCGAAGGAAGGACGCTAAACTTTGGAAATAACCGACTTCTTCCGACACTACACTCGTGAAATGACGCCATACGAACCGCGCAGCAGCGGTTGAGTTCGAACCTAGGATGATCCGCGGATGGTCCTCGGTCGATCCTCGGGTCAACCTAGGATGATCCGCGGATGACCAGCGGTTCAACCGCGGATGACCCGAGGATCGTCCGCGGATCATCCTAGGTTAACCGCGGATTTTGTTAGGTTACTTCTGAGCGGTACTGTATAGAGAGAAAGCCAAAGGTATGACCGATTTGGAAATTGATGTTCTAATAAAAAATGTGTTCAATTATAAAACATCCTACATGGTCTATTTTTCTCTTCTCAAAACTCTTTCTCTTTAGGCGAGTAACTGGCGCCTAAAAACCAGACAGCTCGGGGTAGATAAGGGGTAGAATAAAGTAATAGATAGTTAATATGACCAGGATGATGTAGAGAGTGAGCTCTCTCTATGTCCATGAAATGTCCTACATGGTCTATTTTTCTCTTCTCATAACTCTTTCTCTTTAGGCGAGTATCTGGCGCCTCAAAACCAGACAGCTCAGGGTAGATAAGGGGTAAACTATTTGGTAGTTATATACATACATCAAGTGTCTTTCAGCTTGATAAGTTAAAGGAAAACTAATTAGCTACTCAAGCTTTTGCAAATTCAGAATTAATATGACCAAGATGATGTGAGGCCACAGTGAGTGTGAGCTCCTCTCAGTCGGTACCCATGAAATGTCTTATATGGTCTATTTACTTTATTTCTTCTAATCAGAGAAGGAATTTGGCAGCTAAGGCTAGGTGTGGAGCTAGGGGTTTCCACAAGTTGCTCGAAATTCTGATAATAGTTGCTCAAAAAAAGATGAAAAGTTGCCTAAAAGTTGCCCATTTTTCTCAAAAAGTTGCTAGTTTTCAAGAAAGTTGCTCAAAAGTTGCTACTTTAATCGCGCTTCCAAGTGCTGCTATTTTGAGCAAGAGTCGATACATACCTGGTGATGATGTTTAAAGTAATCATATAAATATGTGTCTTTATAAAAAAATGCAGTCTTGATGAAACAATATTTTAATATATTACTTCATAGTTCATATAATATAGTATATAGTTCTATGTAATCGAATATAAAACCCGGCGTAATGTCAAAACTTAAAACAATTATGATAATGTCAAATACCAACTTTTGTGTAAATATGTCGGCCATTTTGAATTTTGAGAAGCCAAAAGTGGCTAAAATTACCGAGTATTAAATACCGATAAAGAGATATTGAGATTGACTGGACTTGGGTCTTGGAGAGCTAAAATTGTTTATTATTATCCTAATATGGTCTACCATATTTCAACATAAAATGAAAGTAAATGTTGTGAAAAACTCAAAATCGCTAAACAAATGTCAAATTTAGGAAAAGTTGCTCGAAGTTACAAAAGTTGCCGGTTAAAAAAAAGTTGCTCATAGAACGAAAAGTTGCCAAAAAGTTGCCGAGCAACTTGTGGAAACCCCTATGTGGAGCCTTGGCTGTCCATGTCTGTCCATGTCTTGGCTGTCCATGTCTAGGCATGATGATGAGCTCTGACAGAGCGAAACAGTCCAAAACAAGCTCTCCAATAACGATTGAAAAAAATGCAAAAGCATTTTTTTTAAAAATAAATCGCAAAATGTGGCCATAAAAACGCAAATTAGCACTGTAAGATTTTTCTAAAAAAATCTTGTCAGAATGCAGGAAATGCCATTTCAGTGAGCCAAATTTTAAAAAATTTCCGGGGGGGCATGCCTCCGCACCCCCTAGATTGCGCAACTTCCGTGTTTTGACGTACACTAAAAAATTCCTAGATCCGCCCCTGATCACTCCACCTCTAGCTAGGTGGCTACTGTAAATTTTGCACTGTATATAATCATACAAACTAACGTTTTCTCCCACAACCATCCCGACGCTATCGTTCTTGTTACTATAATGGTGATTTTAACCCGATAAGCACTGGTTTCGATGATAAAATGCAGGTTAGCAATGTAATTGATTGGTTTGTCTCGAATTATCAATGATCCTACAAGAGAACATTCGATACAAGACTGGTGTTTAACCAATTTAAACAGTTTGTCTTTAATTCAGTGCAAGCTTCCTCAAATTGGTTCAAGTGATCACAATGCTATATTAATTTAATCCCATCTCACAGACGACCGTCAATAGCCCAATATATAATAGAGATATTAGAAATAGCCCTTTAAGAGAAATTAGTCGTTATATTTCCTCCATTGATTGGTCAGAAGTTATTGAAATCAGCTCCTGTGTAAGGAAATATAAATACCAAAGATTTAACGAGATTCCTCCTAATGATGCTTCACAAATATAGTAAGAATTCGCAAATGTTCAAGTTTTGGTGAAAACGGCCCGAAAGAAGCATTATTTTATCCACTCGCAAGCGAGGGTCATAATCTCGCCGCGACAGGGATCCATTTCTCACGAAAAGTTTGTGTATATATATATATATATATATATATATATATATATATATATATATATATATATATATCAAAATTCGAATGTGGAGAGCCACTCGTAACAAACATGGAACAAACAAGAAACACATTTTAAAGAAATTTTACTGTCGTTTCGATGCCAACGCGCAACATTTTCAAAGTGAATTAATACAAGATGTGAAAACTTATTTAAATATATTTACAGTGTTAATAATAAGCCAATCAAAACAGAGTCAAAACAAAGAGAGCGGAACGGAACTGACGTTTCCGTTGAGGCAGGGTTTAAATTTAGGCAAAAATATATAACACGCTTAGGGACAGTAATATTACTGACAGATGGAGGAAAAAACCTCATCAATATATATATATATATATATATATATATATATATATATATATATATATATATATATATATATTTATATATATATATATATATATATATATATATATATATATATATATATATATATATATATATATATATATATATATATATATATATATATATATATATGAATATATTAGAACTGGTGAAGTGACGGCTTGTGAAATTATATGTAATATTTTATGTGTAGATATGCATCAAGCCTATATACCTCAGAAAAATTTTCTGAATCCCTGACGGGAATCGAACCCGTAACCTTCTGATTGCCGGTGAGACGCTCTATTAGAGCGTTAGAGCGTCTCACCGGCAATCAGAAGGTTACGGGTTCGATTCCCGTCAGGGACTCAGAAAATTTTTCTGAGGTATATAGGCTTGATGCATATTTACACATAAAATATTACATATAATTTCACAAGCCGTCACTTCACCAGTTCTAATATATTCACATATAACTTGCAGTTAATATTAACTGAACACGATACGTTGAGACTCGAAAGAGTAGGCATATCACACATATCACATCGGACCATTAATTAACCTTCGCTCTCCATCTGAGTTCGTGTGGCTCAATGGTTAGAGCGTCTCACCGGCAATCAGAAGGTTACGGGTTCGATTCCCGTCAGGGACTCAGAAAATGTATATAGGCTTGATGCATATCTACACATAAAATATTACATATATATATATATAATATATATATATATATATATATATATATATATATATATATATATATATATATATTTATTTATTTATTTGAGCGGAGCATATGGTAGGACCAACTCCTTATATGGAAGTAAAAAGTCGTTTTGGGTGATCCGTTTGAATCGGAGAATATTTAGCCAATTATTAGCCATGCTCGCGCTTTCAAACAATATGATTCGCAAAATAAAACCATGGAGAAAGAGAAGTTTACGACGAAGGCGACGATGGTGAATAAAACCAGGTCGAACAGAAAAGTGGTGGACAAATATGATTGCTGGATCCTGTTTAGAATCTGACTGGAAGAAAAATTTTAGGATGCCCAAGAGAGATTTTGACCTTCTTGTAAACCAGTTAAGCCCCTTGATTTCACCCAAACCAGGCTCTCCCAGACCTGTAATTTCTGCAGCTTAAAAGGTACTGATAATTTATTATTGAAAATTTATGAGCATGATTGGAAGTTGTGTTGAGTTCTTTTGTGTTCACCCTAAATAATTGCAATATACTTTTTTGTATAATAATTTTCTTGCTTTTCCTTAAATTAAAGAAGGATAATTAAGTTATAATTTATTTATACATCACCTTTATATAGGGTAAGTAGCTAGGAGGTTTAGGTTTAATATTTTCCTTTCTATAAATTTGCAGGTTGGAATAACGTTTTACTTTTTAAAAGATTCAGCCACAGTGGTGATGACTGCTATAATGCATTTAGTGTCTCGATACCAACTGTGACTACTACAATAAGAAAGGTTTGTAAGGCAACATTCATCTACCTAGAGATGTAAACGAACTGAAAGAGAAAGTTTCTGGCTGGGAGCTTAAATATGGATTTCCTCAATGTCTTGGAGCAGTTGATGGAACTCATATTCCCATTACAAAACCATACATAAATTCACAGGATTACTTCAGTTACAAACTTAAATATAACGGCCGTAAGGCCGTTTTATGGATGTAGACATCAGGTGGCCAGGAGGTACCCATGATGCCAAAGTATTTGCCAACAGTCAAATTAACAATGGTTTCAACCATAAAAAAATTCCAAATATTTTTCGCACCCCTGTACCAGGAATGGATGAGGTTGGTACTGTATTACTGGGTGACCCAGCATATCCTCTATTGCCCTATGTTTTAAAAGAATATTCACAGTGCCAAAATAATTTATTGCTGTTTTGTTTTGCACAACTGGTGTGAACAACATAAAGTTACTGTTGATGAGGAATCTGTAAGAAGGCAAATCGCCCATGACGAGCTGATGAGGGCAACAGTAACTGTACCAAGGCAATATTTAGTTTCATCTACCGAGGGGAAAAAAGATTAGGAATATTTTCATAGAATGGAAGATCCCTGAGGCACACCTGTTAAAATTGGTCTAGAATCCGAAATGCAGTTGTTGACTGAGACAACTTGTTCTCGATTGCCCAAATAGGACTCGAGCCATGATACAGCATTAATATAAAAACTGACAGACAACTTTAATTTTTTGAGCAAGAGTTCGTGATTGACGGTATCGAACGCTTTCTTGAGGTCGAGGAAAACGGCCCCAGCAACAAAACCATTGTCAAGTCTATCCAAAATATTTTCGGTAAGTTGCGTAAGAGCAACGTCTGTCGACAAGATGCAGTCTATAGTTTTAAGAGCAAACAAACATTTTCAAAATCAACATGAAGTGTATCAGTATTTATATAGTATTAGTAAACAGTTTATATTTACACTGTTATTGTGTACTATAGTAGTGCATGGTACACATAATTGAACTATTATTGTACTACATTGTGTTTACCATTGTAAAATTACACTTTACGTAGATGATGCCCCGATTTACTTTTCGACAAAAACGGCGAAGGAAGTTGAAAACTGCTTGAACAAAGATCTTAAAACAATTGCTCTATGGCTTTCGTCCAACTTGCTTACACTAAACTGTGAAAAGTCTAAACGTCTACTATTTGGAAGTAATCGCCTGAAAATGTTCAACGACATCTCCGTAAAAGTGAACGACCAAATACTTGACCGAGTAAATTCACTGAAATACCTTGGTGTAACATTCAACGAAAATTTGTCGTGGAGTGACCATATCGAAATTATTATCTCGAAAACAAACCATAGATTGGGACTGCTTAAGACAATTAAACATCTGTTACCAACTGATGCCAAACTGACACTTTTTAATTGCGTTCTTCTCCCCTTATTCAAGTTATGGAGATATCGTATGGGAGACAAAAATAACATATCTTTGATGAACGATTTACAGATTCAACAAAATAAAGCAGCAAAAATTATTTTGAACAAACCGATATCCTCCTCATCCACCGAGGCTCTGACAACATTAAAACGGAAGAAATTAAGTGAAAGAAGAAACGCTCATCGATGTATTCTCATTTTTAAATGCATAAAAAATCTTGTTAATTTTTATTTTAATCTAGTTTATAATACACTATTCATAGTTATAATACTAGACAGAGCCATCTTCTTCATTTACCGAAAACAAGGACTAATTGGGGTAAGCAGAAACTCACCTATCACACGGTATATGATTATAATTACTTAGAGTCTGATTATCAAACTATTCAGACATTGGTACATTTTAAATCGAAACTTTTGGCCTTAAGCCATGATGTATAGTCGATTTACGCTTCTAAACCTTTTAACTTTTTGATCTGAATGTTTTATATAAGATAATTTAGGATGATATTATATTAGGATTTAGGTATGTTAAAATATAGTATTTTTAGGAGATATCGTATGAGAGACAAAAATAACATATCTTCGATGAACGATTTACAGATTCAACAAAATAAAGCAACAAAAATTATTTTGAACAAACCGATATCCTCCTCATCCACCGAGGCTCTGATAACATTGAAATGGCAGAAATTAAGTAAATTAATTGTTCTCATTTTTAAATGTTAGTTTATAATACTACTATTCATAGTTATAATACTAGACAGAGCCATCTTCTTCATTTATCGAAAACAAGGACTAATTGACGGTACCGAAAAAGATGGCGACTGGTACATTTAACCATAATTCCTTGCGCGCAGTAAACTTTGAAACTCTTACAAATAGCAGAAGATAGAGTTTCAAAAAGATTAAGTTTGGTAAAAAGAAAGCTTTTACGTATTTAATTTATGTTTATAAGGTAAACAATGTTTAGCTGTTATTACAGGTGATTTAAGGTCGCAAAGCATTCTGGTAAAATGTACAGCCGCCATCTTTTTCGGTACCGTCAATTGGGGTAAGTAGAAAGTCACCTATCACGCGGTATATGATTATAATTACTTAGAGTCTGATTATCAAACTATTCAGACATTGGTACATTTTAAATAGAAACTTTTGGCCTCAAGCCATGCAGATGTATAATCGATTTACGCTTCTAAACCTTTTAACTTTTTGATCTGAATGTTTTATATAAGATAATTTAGGATGATATTATATTAGGATTTAGGTATGTTAAAATATAGTATTTTTAATTTTGTGCTTATAAGTGCCTTGCCCCTCATTTTCATATTATTCGGAGGCATACCTCCTTCCCATGCCTCTGTACTGTATGTAACAACTGGATGTAAGAAAGTGATATGTGCATGGCTATTTCCTGTAAATTTAAACCAGTTGGGTGTAACATGTTAACAAGTTTCCGGTCTTTTTATCAAAACAATTAAAACAGGTGATTTAATAACCACATACAGGTATAATGTATCAGCAAAAACTTTTAACAATTTTAACAATCAGTATGAAATAAGTGGATTGTTCCTACTTTATTATACCTTAAACATCTGTGTCTGTAACATCTGATTGAATGGATGATGTATCACTAATATTGTAGGAGAAATTAGCATTCTGGTTTTCGTTATTACAATACTGTGACAAAGGTTGGAAATGGTCACGTGGCCCTCACGTATTGACAATTAACATGCGCTATAATGAATTGATGTCCGGCTGTGGTGTTGGCTGCTGGAAATACATGGTGGGCCTTTGATTAGTTGGTGCAAAATGCATTGGTTGAAATTTTTGTGGAGCAGGATGTGTTTGTTGAAGTTGGTTAGTTAGCATTAACATCTGCATCATTTGCAATAACGATGCTAGACTGGCATAACACTGACATAGAACCAGCAATTGTTTTCATCATATCATCACTGTTTTCTTGTCTAATTTCTGACAGCAACTGTTCTTTTATTTCAATATCCCTTTGTGAAGGTTTAATATACAATGGCCGATATTTTTTCGCATCGATCAATTTTATATTTTTGCCTGATTTTTTTATCATCGTTGTAAGTCGGCTAAAGAACACACATATAAAATTTTAAGCCAATTTGGTGAATTATTTCCTACATTTCTAAACACGGTGATTTTTTACCTTTTTGACCCACATGCATAGAAAGTATTGTGTTTGTGGTGTATAAATAGCTTGCGTATATATTTGACAGTATGAGCTCCCGTGCGGGTGGATCGGTGCGGGTGGGATCTCTGCAGAGACTCTGCTGAAGGTAACCCTTATTTGAGGGGTGTAGGGGGAGCAGAGAAGGGGGTTCATTTTTCTCACTGACCATTTTTACTTTGTTAAACTGTTATTACATTAATTATTTTCATTTCAACATTTAATAAACTGCTTTTCCTTTGACACTTTTTCTTCGATTATTTTCAGTTTACCCACAGGGAGCCGTAACGTCTATTAGTGAAGCGAGTTTAACAGTAAATCGGGTTTATTTGGTATTTTTTACACAATAATTGTATTAAATCGCTATTAAAATGTTCTTACTTGTTAATTTTGTCGACAATCAGGACAAATTACAGGCAACCAGACCAGAAAGGCATCGAATCAGTGTTTACATCAATTCGGAGCTTGCCCCCGCCCCCTTCGTTAGCGTCTCGCGCGCCGCGCGCGTATATAATATAAGGAGAGAAGGGAAGCAACTTTATTTCGGTAGTGATTTGTTTTGACGTCTAATGTAGTTGTTAGGTAAAATTTTAGCTTGAAAATTGGCTACATGATATAGATTAAAGGTTAATGTTCACAGTCGTTTTGAAAATTTTGCAATTGAAAGCTGTAGTAACTTATATAATTGGTAACATTTTTAGTGGAGACCTTTCGTATCATCTGTGCCCCAACTTGATGCGACCACCGGAAGTCAATTAGTCAAACGCGCTCCCATCTGTCAATCTTTTACACAAATTATATATAATATTTTGTCAACATAATTTTCTCCCAACGGTTGAACATATTACAGATATTTCGGCCATACTCTTTGGGAAGATACTTTCGCGAACAATCGGGTTATCGTTGCAACGGTAGACGACACACTGACATGAACAATGTCTACAAATGTGTCATGGTTTTGTGCAGAGCGATTAAAACCGTGACCTGGCTGGTAAAATTACTTCAAATTATATTCGAACGAACGAGAGGGAATTTTGCAGATGACTATCCTGGACACTGCGCGATGTTGACATATGATATTCTCCGCTTTCCGACAGAACCTTGTCGTAGCTTGCGAGGTAGCTAACTTGTTTAACTAGCAATTATAGAATACCCGTCCACTTTTGAAACCGTATTTAAAGGCAGAAATACAAACCAGGTGCTCTAAAATTTCTTTAAATATAATATAAGGTTTATCTTGTGTAGTTGTTGATTGTTATCAAATTAAATGGGGTTTTAAAATAAAACGAAGCAAAGGTGGCGGGTGTTCTACTATTCTACAATTTAGCGCCCTGGACAAATAAATATTTTCAGTTGATGCACTGGGTAAAAAAAGATCAGTTTACTATGAGAATGAATGCCAGTGAGGTCGAAATGTCCGTTATTTTTATTTCAAAAGTATTTAGTATACTCCCACAGGTTGACGGCGCATTTATTATTTCTACGTCACACATTGCATAAATTAAGTGGTCGAGTCAATATGGCGTGCCAAGATGGACAATATTACTTGACGAAACAGAAGTATATACAACGAAACAGAAGTATATACAGCGAAACAGAAATATATAAAATGAAACAAACATATATAAATCGAAACAACCATATATAAAACGACATTAGTATATATATAAAACGAAATATTCCCAAATATATGAAACGAATATTCCCAAATATATGAAACGAAATTCGTCAAATATATAAAACGAAATTTCCCAAATATATAAAACGACATTTGACTAAAATAAAACGACCTTTTTGGCGGAGAAAGAGTGAACAATGGAAGTAAATGTCGCGCCAAAAATCGTAGAAAACATGGCGGAACTAGAAGAACTAGCCGCAAGAGAAGATGTTATCGAATATTTAAGAAATGGTTTTAACCTTTATGAAGAACTGGTGCGTAATTCATTTACTGACGATGCTGCTGTGGCTGAGTTAGTAGTTATTAGATGTGAGGAATTCGTTTGCGGTTTATCTTTGTTCTACCGTGCTGTGCCATGGCCGGAGGACGTTTGTCTTATTTTTCAAGAAGTCATTGGGGAATTTCAAGAACGTATTTCGAGACTTATTGAGCGATTTAACTTCTTCGATGATAATGACGACTGTAACTATGCTTGCCCGCTAAAGGTAACCTTCAACGCATCCAAGAACTCGTTTGCATCCTGATCAAATATTCCACCAGGCACAAAAACAGCTCTGAACAAGGCTGGTCTTGCACGAATGGCATCTAATAGCTTGCAGACAGACAGACCCTCTTCTAACTGCTTTATCATGCCCAACTTTGCTTCAATTTGTGACTTGATTATTATAGACCTGCAGGAAGAACGAATATATTTTGTTTTTTTTTACCAGGAATGTTGTTTTACACAGGGGTGGATCCAGCAAGGTTTTTAGGTTTTTTTTTACTTCTGGGTGTTGTGGGAGAGCACACCAACCAGGGCTGTAGTTTTTATTAGGGGGGGGGGGGGCTGAGAGGTGAAGGCAGGATTGTGTTGTGGGGACAAAAAGTTCACTAAACTGAAACTGAGCACCAATGATGCTACTGTAATACCATGATGACCTCGGGTTCTTTTGTTCTCGCCGGGTGGTTTAATCACGATATTCCCGGCTTTAGCGGGGAGATCTCTAAATCTCCCGGCAAAGCCGGGCAGATTTCTAATTTCTCCCTGATTAAAATTCATGAGCCAAAATTCAAAGACACGACAAAGAGTTTTGTTAATACGTTTTACACAACAAACAAAATAATTACACTACAATGTTAATGACAGTAAGATAAAGTGTTAATTAGTCGACTTATTAATATTCACTTTTCACTAAACATTTCACACAATTATATTAATTTCCTACAATGGAAAATTGTTGAATACATCACTGATCATGCATTGTATTACACAATACTCCTACTATCAATTAGTTTTGTACAATGAAAACACTAGTTTCACCTCGGTCATCATGGTATTACAAACTAATACAATGGTTTTTAAGAATATAGTGATCAAATCTCCCGCAAACCGCGGAATGTTTGTGAAAGTCCCTCGGGACGCCTTCGGGCTTCGCCCTCATGCTTTCCCTCGGGACTTTCACAAACATTCCTCGGTTTGCGGGAGATTTAATCACTATATTCTTAAAAACCATTGTATTACTTATAATAAATTTGTCTGGGGGGGGGGGGGAGGGGGTTAGTAAGAAATTTTGGGATTCTGGGGTCTCTATGTACAGATTATTTAAAAATAATATAAACTTAATTTGTTGCACCCTTTCAAAGGGGTGTGGCTAGAACTATTTGTGCAGGGGGGTGTGTGTGTCACCAACTCGCTGACCCCCATTAAAGATCCCCCCTTGGAAAAATTTTCGGAAAATCTCTACGTTCTTTCTAAAAATTGTCTATAAATTATTATTAAAAGTGTCCACATAACCAAGGTTAGGTTAAAATAAGGTTTTATTTTACCTGACTCACTTCTAAATTTTCTGACTCCTTTTAGCAATGCCCTTGCCCCTTTGCACCCATTTTGACCAAGGCCAACAGGGGTGTACACCCTTGCCACCCCCTGGTAAATCCACCCCTGGTTTTACATGTACTTGGTTATTTTGACATCAGGTGAACACAATTCACCATGCAGTATATAGTAAAATTCAATAGGGATTATTGGTAACTAATCGTTATTATTATTATTATATGCCACGAGGGACTTTGTCTTGCTTTGGACCATGCAAAAGAATTACGTCTTTCAGTACTGTCCGCTGTTCGTTGCACTTGGGCTTTTTGCTGCTCGAATTCTTCACGTTTCTTGCCCGTTTCTTGGCACCATATTTGCGATTAGGCAGGAATCTTTCTGCGTTTTCGAATCTTTCTGCGTTTTCGTTTTCTGCGTTTTCGAATCTTTCTGCGTTTTCTGCGTTTTCGACGATCAGGCATATTCAGCGCGCCATGTTCCGCGACCACACGAGTTTCATTTCGGTTTGCTTGTGTCGATGTTAATTGACCATTCGTTGAAGGAAAGAGCGTTCGTATCGTTGCTTCCACGTCGTCTGTAGTTTCTTGCGTCTCCCCACTATTACGGGTCTCTGTGTTATTTTGACTCAACCGAGAAATTACTTTGACAAGATTTGATAAACTTTGCAGATTTCTGTTGCCCGCCATGTTTGCATAAGCTGCGTGGTTACAGAAAATTTACTCCGGATAAATTAGTCGCACTCTTTCTCCGCTAAAAAGGTCGTTTTATTTTAGTCAAATGTCGTTTTATATATTTGGGAAATTTCGTTTTATATATTTGACGAATTTCGTTTCATATATTTGGGAATATTCGTTTCATATATTTGGGAATATTTCGTTTTATATATATACTAATGTCGTTTTATATATGGTTGTTTCGATTTATATATGTTTGTTTCATTTTATATATTTCTGTTTCGTTGTGTGTGTTCTGTTTCGTTTTATATATGGCAATTTCGGCTTACAAAAATAGATTTGAAATTACATATTTGAAATATACATTATATAAATGGACGTCAAGTAATATTGTCCATCTTGGCACGCCATAAGAGGCAAGTTGGGGCATTCATGCTACGAAAACTTATTGGAGTTTTTTCTTTATATTACTACCGAAAATCGCGAGACGCCCACGAAGGGGCGGTCCCAACGGCCTTCTGAATTTAAATGTGACAAGCGCGCTATACGCTAACGAAGGGGGCGGGGCAACCACAGTCAACGGCATTCCGAATTGATGTAAACACTGATTCGATGCCTTTCTGGTCTGGTTGCCTGTAATTTGTCCTGATTGTCGACAAAATTAACAAGTAAGAACATTTTAATAGCGATTTAATACAATTATTGTGTAAAAAATACCAAATAAACCCGATTTACTGGTAAACTCGCTTCACTAATAGACGTTACGGCTCCCTGTGGTTAACCTGTTATTACTGCCTCTTTCGTGTCCGGCCCCAAAACGCCATAAATTGAGTGCACCTCTTCCTCGGCTTATTTCTTAATAAATATTCACAACAATAGGACAAGCTATACCTCTTTTGAAAGCGTATTAAATAAGCTTTCAAAATTTTATTCTACTTTCAGATATAAGTATTGCATTTTGAAATAAATTAACATAATTTAGCACAAATAATCAATATGTGGCTTCAAATTTTAGACATGATCTGTGTTCCACATAATGTATTGTATAACAAACACCTGAAACCAAAAAGTTACATTGATATACAATCAACATGCCCATCAAGTTTGGTTGAAAATGAACAAAAATAATTGAAGTTAGTACTCCTCTATATATATATATATATATATATCTTATTTTAAATCGCTTCATGGCTTTTCAAGCCGTTTCCGTGCCTTTCATGTTGTGAATATAAATCTATCGTGCAGTATATATCGTCAAATAATTTGCATACAGTGCGACTCTTCTCAACTTTGAATTCAGCATAATTTATGTCTCCTCGGTCGTGAAATATTACTTTTAGTATTTCAGATATGTTCTCAGTTACATATACGAGACATTCCCTGGGAATACGAAACTACAAAAGGCTTCAAATATAAAAATACCCGTGGTATTCTTATTCTGTCATTCGAGACGCTCAGAACAACATCATACTTCAACGGCGCTCGTCTCTGCGTTGGCTAGATTTGTTGTTCTTGCTCATAACACAACAATTTTTTACCCAAGAAAAGTTCTTAATTATATCTCACAACAATTTATTGATGCGATAAGCAATGTTTCAAACATGGTAAGTGAAAATATCGACTAAAATTACATAGCTTTCCAAGCCTGTAAACATGTGTTTCGCATGGCACTGCATGACGCTCGCCCGACTCACCTCATTTCTTCGTCAAAATTCATCCGCTGCCGGTCGATGTCTGACTCTTCTCCGCTGTACATTCCCCCACGATCACTATCAAACTTATTATCATTTTCTATTTGCAATACAACTTCTTTTCAGCAGTGAATATCGTCCTCTTAGCAACTCCTTAGCACGAGTCGACATTGCAAAAAGTTAAGCTTGCGTGCGTTCGAAACATGCCAACCAATCGCTGCGCTTGTTAATTAAAACTAACCAATCACAGTCCGGTTTGTAGAACAAGCTCTCAGCTTTAAAATGAGTCGCTTTTTATAATTTTCCATGGAAAGGCGGCCGCACTATCAATATTTGAAGACTGGGGGCCACCAGTGTCCCTTTTAATAGGGATGGACCGGAAAGAGAATTCAATGCAACTTTTAAATTCCAATAAGAATTCCAATAGGATCCAATTGGAAATTCCAATAGCAATTCCAATTGGATTTTTTAGTAAGGGTTACTCATATCCATTATGGAACATGTTAGGCCTACAGTAGCTGGCCTAGTGGGCCATAACTTATTGTGTCTGATAATAGGTTTGGACAATGCTGGTCCCAGGCTTGCAATGTAAAATACACTACCGGTATAGGATTATGTTGACATTGGGTATGTTGATACTATCTATGTTAGCAGAAATTGTTAGGGATTGAACAAGTACTGTGTCAGCTAGTTGTAAACAAGCAGGCTAGGTATGTCATCCTGAATATTATAGGTTTTATGCTATGCTTTGTTGCACGTACATGGCTTTTGTATTAATAACCATCAAAATATGATATATGCATTAGGCATTATTATTACAGTATTAATAATAATAATAATACAATCATATTTATACAGGCGGTCTTATTTCCAAACAAATTAAAGTTATTACAAATATAAACACATAATTCATATATGTACAGTAAAATGTTATTATACAAAAACTAATTTTAACTCAAAAGTTGTATATCCTGCAGATTGTGAATTAAGGCAATTGATGCTAAAAGAAGGGTGCTAAAACATATTCATTGAGATGAAATTAGTTCTTTATACAGATATGATGTGAAAATGCCTTCACATAATTTCTTAATTATCATTACACAACGTAACATTCTTCTAATTACAAGCGGTACCAATCCTAGTGTTTCTATTAACCAATCAGTTTCATTAGTCCCAAGTCAGGAAAGATCAGTTTCCCTGCTTTACGTTGGGACCTTTCAAAATAAATCAATATTAAGTGATCCACATCCCTGCCAGCTCCACGTCGCAGTAGTCCAATGCGGGTAGAATTATCAAATTACTATATATAATCTATCCACACCAACAATCGGGGTAGAATCCCTAATATGTGTCTTAGTAAACCCAATTTGAATGGGCCCTATATATTTGCACCATGTGTGCACCCCTATGATAAAGATGCACTTTCCTTCAACAGCCAATAGTGTCTGTTTATGGCTTACTATTACCATTATGTATTTAGATATTTATTTTGATGTTCTATGAAACAATTAAATTCAGACAACACAAAGCTCTTGGAGATATTTTCCACTGAAAGTCTATTCAGTTTGGCAAATGAATGTGCTATTATCTAATTCAAGTACAACTAAAAGTTAGTAAGAACTAAAATAAGTACTGTAAGCAACTACGCTATACAAGTTTCAAACAGTAAGCGGGCGAGGGGTTGTTGCGTATACGTATTTCTAGTAACATTGTTCAAACTAGGAAAATGTTTATCCAGCACGATAATTGTAACCCTGCAGCATATGAGGGTGTTTTGGATCTACAATAAGGATTAATATAACTCCAAAATAAGGGAGGAAATTTAACTTCGAAAGCGTAGTAATTATTTTAATCACAAATAATTATCGATAAATAATTATCGGATTATTTTAGTGACTCAAATTGTGGACTTAAAATTCCTCATTGAAAATAACAGTACATGGTCACTTCAGATTTCTCCGGCCTGATCATTTATTTTATTGATGTGATATAAATACCATCCACGGGGTCATAGTCTGACGCAGCGTTTTCCGTCAAACTGCCATCATGGTTAGTCATCTGATCACATGGATTCCATCTGCTGCAACTTGCGCTAATTGCTGTCGCACTTTCATTGCACTCAGGGTAAATCGTGGGTTTCTTGCATAATTGTTGGTACTGGTTCTGACTATTCTCTAATTCACGACGGGTTTTGTCAAGTAATGTATACGTCTCACAGTTTCTCTCTTCTTCATTTAGCCTAATAAAGACACAAACAGAAACTTTTGTCAGGCGTTGTGTACCCTTTTTTGGTCTTCTAGAGTTGCGGGGGATCTGCCCGAGCCCAATATCTCCAAAACTATTTCATGTATCTCAATGAAATTTTCACAGGTTAATTCTATGGTAACACTGAATATACGTTTTATTTTTGTTGTCATGGAAACAATTTTATTACGTCATTATGACGTCATCGGTCGTCAAAAATTCGGATTTGAAGCAGTTCAAAAAGGTTTTTTTTCAGGATTATTTCTTGCTGTTTTGTTAACGTACATAAGTTATTATATCAATAAATATATTTATCTGAATCGATATGTTCTTATTTTTATTGTTTCTATTACAATGTTTGTATTACAAAATTTTCTATTACAAAATTCATTGTTTGTAACTTTTTTTATACCGAATATTTTTTCACCATTTTTTCAGCCCATACTACCAATGTATAACTAGGAAAAGTGGTAACATTTTAGCTGTGTCTATTATTGAGATATCAGCATTTAAATTCAGCGCGGGAAGATCCCCCCAGTCTAGATACTGTTAAGACGCCACATGCACGTGAATCAATGTCCCCGAAAACAATGTCTTTCCCGAGATATGCAGCAATAAAATATGGTCAAATAATATGATCAAATTCTATTGTATGTTTGTATTAGAATATTTTGTTGATGTGGCAGTTGCAGCGGCACTCGTAAGCGACCACCTCGGGAAGTTATAAAAGTTCTCGTAACTAGAGCTGGTCGAGAATAGATTCTAGTAAGCGACCACATGCTGAAAAATAGAACCTGGTCGCTACACGAGAACTTCTAGCATAAAGCTTGGGATATATAAATCGTTATTAAGTGTAATAATATTAAATACTGTAGTTATTGCCCATTACAGTAGAGGTTCATGAATGTACAGGCCACGCATTCGAGATTCAAACCATTAGCGTAATACATAACATACTTCTATTACAGTGTAATTGACTAATGCGAATCAGACTCTGAGCTGATAATTCGCGGTTGCTAACTAGAGCTGGTCGCTTACGATAGCGGTCACAAGGACAATAAGGACATCGCTTCTATTGTACATGTATTATGAATATTTTGAAAAATAATTATTTAGGAAGGAAAAAATCTAGATTAATACTAAACAATCTATAATCATATAAAAGATCTAGTAAATTACTACAAAATAATACAATATTCGATCCGAAAGCTGTAATTTTTATGAATATGTACTTACACTTCAAGTCTCTCAACTACTTTATCCATCAAAATTCTTGCTTCCCAATTCGCATCCCAACAGTCATTACAAATATCGTAAACATTTGCAGATTTATCTGGATTTGGCAGCCGATTACCATTCATCACGAACCGACGCACTTGCTAAAATTAAGAAAAACGTAGAACTTGCCATGATACTTCTCTTCCTCGATAACGATTGGAAGTACAGATGTAGGTTGGATGTTTTCTAATTTAGTCGAAAAATAAGTATATTTTGATGTAGGACAGACGTGTGCTAACCAGTGGCGTAACTCAGACGACACATCTCCTGGTTCAAATCAATAAACAATAAAAACAAGCATACATTCTTTTCGACTTTTACCCATCTATTTCCAAACATTTACTCGACCAAGCAATCACCTGGGGCAAGCAATTTACCACCATCACCGAAAACAACATCAAAATTATTAAACATGCCCGAAAATCTCTCCAATAAACACCGCCAACACATTTGACGTGACAATGGGATCTTACGACGGAGGTGAAATTTGTGAGCTCGTCGGACTTTTCATTCCAAACTCACTTAGAAGAACTCTTCGGAAAGATGACAGGTCTATACCGAGACGACGGTTTGACAGCTATTAATACCACCTCCGGAAGATTGGGCGATAAAGCGAGAAATGATCTGACCGTTTTTATGAACATTTTGGCCTGAAAATAACAGCACAGGCAAAGCTGAAACGCGTAAACTTTCTAGACATAACCTTTAACTTGACAAACGATACGTACAAACCCCACCCCCTTCCATCCTCCGACAATTACCCTCATCGATAAACAAACGCAGTTGAAAAATTATCATGTAACAAAGAGACGTTCGACGCAGCAACACCACTATACATTACAATGACGCACTAAAATAAGTAACTTTGACACAAACTTTACGTACGAACCGACTACAGAAACTGTAGACTACATTTCCAACTCCAACACAAACAAATCCCAAAGACGAAACAGACATCGAAATTGAACGTGGTACAATCCGCCTTACAGCAGTTTTGTCAACTCATTGACAAACACTTTCCACCCTCCAACAAACTTAACAAACTTTTCAACCGCCATACAGTACGGATCAGCTACAGTTGTCTAGAGAACATAAAAAGCTTCATCAACAAACACAATAACAAAATACTGAAAAACCACGCTAAACAAACTGACACAACGAACAATGATTTGCGCAAGTGTAACTGCCGACGAACTGATGATTGCCCGACCGATGGTAAATGCCTTACTAAGAGTGTAGTTTACCAAGCTGATATTACGACGCACGACAACCAAGAGAAGAAAATCTATGTCCGAGTAACGGCTAACGAATTTAAAGATCGATACTGGAACCATACTGGGAAAAACATATAGACATCAAAGTTTCAAAAAGCATTGAAGCCATAAAACTTATTAAACCATATATTCCTAAAGAAAATTTGACTGATACCTACAATTCTCTTGTTAAACCCTACTTTGATTACTGCTCTTTGGTCTGGGGTAATTGCAATGTGTCGCTATACAATTAAAATTACAGAAATTACAAAATCGAGCAGGCAGAGTAATAAGTGGAGATAATTATGAAATTCGTTCGACAGATATTTAAAAAAAATTGAATTGGTATCCACTAAATTATTACCGACTTGAGCAGTTGCTGGTGTTAATGCACAAAATACTCAACAATGATGCGCCTAAAGCTATTAAGGAGCTGTATCAAATTTCAGAAAACCAGGTTTACAATCTTCGAAGTAATAATAATATGCAAATGTTGTCAAAACCCAGGTCAAATGCAATGAAACGCAGCTTTAGTTATGAAGCTGCCAAGATCTGGAATACTCTGCATTACATCTTAAGAACACTTCCCTTTACCATAACTGAGTTTAAAACTAAACTCAGGGAGGTTTTTGAAGATGAAAACTATACTATTTTAAATAACTTGAAGTACTAGCAATGATTTTTTCCCTTCCATTTTAATAATTTTAACAAATTTTAATAATTTTAACAATGTTGGAATATAAATAGTCTTTTATTTAGATAATTTTAGTCGTAATTAAGCAAACTGTTTGTATAAGTCTTTTAATAGTTAGTTCTACACGGCCCTATGAAAATCAATGTTTTATAGTTTCTTTTTACTCTTGGATTTTATTGTATTTGTAATTCACTTAAGTTGATAGGTTACCGTGTTTAAATATAGTTCAATAATAATAATAATAATGATAATATTTTGGAAACGAAAAATATTCATGTGACACCGAGTCTTCTAAATTTATTTGGAAACTGAAAACAGCAAAGCGTGAATTTAACATCAAGAGTAGTATAGAAAGTGGGGCTACCGGCGCATTTTTCCATTTGAATGTCTCAACTTCTCTGGAGAACCAAGCACTTTTTCTGTTTTTGGATTCCGCATATATCTCTCGAGCAAATATGTTGAATCCAAAAACAGAAAAAGTGCTTGGTTCTCCAGAGAAGTTGAGACATTCAAATGGAAAAAGTTCGCCGTTAGCCCCACTTTCGAGACTACTAATAGGCGATGTGTCGCATGGTTTGAAGTCTATGAGACATGTGTCAGCTAGTAGGCTACAGAGTGAGGTGTCATAGACGTGGGGCTGCTGCTGGTGAGGATGTCGCTCATAATAAGACTATGTCAAGTGATATTACACGTGATCCTGATATGAACTTTATTTCAGGTCGTGAGTCGAGTGGGGCTCGTGGTTCGAAAAGGTCTAAGGACTTAGCTATATTAAATAATAAAACGACTCGTGTGAAAATGTCTGAGAGTAAACGTAACTCTATTGTGGATGGTAATGTTGCTCGTAGTGATACACTATCGAGCGGTGGTGCACGTGGTCCTGCTATAGGTTCTGGTGACTTATTTATGCCTAATATTAAGATGAGTTTTCTAGAGAGGATGTCTGGCTATCTAGCTGACGCTAAAGCATTGGGGTATAAGTGGATGGACCTTATTAGAAAGGTATCTAGAGAGGGCGTTATTAATAGAGTCACCAGAGTTAGGGAGGTCAGAGAAGTTCGAAAGGCTAGACGTGATCTTAGACGGTATGTGAGGAGGTCACGACTAAGTCAGGAGGCCTCAGACAAAGAGTACAAGAGAATCAATAGTCTTATTGCTAAGATGAGACGTCCTACTGTAGTACAAAGGAGAGTTGCTCTCAAAGGGTACACCAAGTCATATAGTGTTAAGGTGGTCGAGAAAAAGGACCCACTAAAACAACTAGTCAGGACTAGAGGAGTAGTGGGCTCAACTTTACAGAAAGAGCTAGAAAGACTGAAAGGTTTAAAGTTTTCCGAGACATTGAAAGTGACTCTAGAGAAAGATATTGGTGACGGTAAGTCTTTGTTTAAGACAGCCTTCTTCAATAGTGTGGTCAAAACAGTGGTTAGTAGTGTTGATATTAGTGGGGCTACGAGACAAGCTAGTGAGGAGATATTAAATTGTATAGCTGTGTGGTTGTCAGAAGGGTCTGGGTGGGTTGTAGATAGTGTTAATGACCACTATATTAATGTGGTAGTGTATAAGCCTCTTAAAGGATCGAGTTATATTGATCTACCAGAAGAGTTGAGGAACGCGTCGAAAGGTTTGATTAATATAAAGAACAACGATGATAAGTGTTTCATGTGGTGCCACGTGTTGCACAAGTGTCCTGTAGGAAAGGATCCACAGAGAGTGTCGAAGCATAAGAAGAACGTTGGTTCTGTCAATTATGAGGGAGTGAGGTTTCCAGTGAGTACGAAACAGTACAACAAGATCGAGAGGCAGAACGGTATTAGCATCAGCGTGTTTGGGTACGAGGACAAGCAGCCGTTCCCTATCTACGTTTCTGAGGAGAAGTGTGAGGATCATATGGACCTGCTGCTAATAACGAATGGTGTTAAACGACACTACGTGTACATCAAAGACTTTGGTAGGTTTATATACGGTCAGTCTAAACATAAGTGTCGCAAGAATTCCTGTAGGTACTGTCTTCAATGTTTTACTACTAATGAGATTCTTGAGAATCATAAGGAGGTTTGTATGGTGGTAAATGGTAAGCAAGCGATCAAGATGCCAGATGAAGAAGACAGCACTCTTGAGTATGAAAATTACCACAAACAATTAGAGGTACCATTTGTAATATACGCAGACTTTGAGGCTATTACAGAGAAGGTCGACAACCTGACACCACTCATAGGATCGTACACTAGTGAGTACCAAAGACACACGGACTGTGGGTATGGGTACAAAGTAGTATGCTGTTACGATGATAAATATAGTAAACCAGTAGAGATGTTTCGAGGTCCGAAAGCAGTTAAGAAGTTCATGAAAAAGATGTTAGAGGAGGTTAAATACTGCAAGAAAGTTAGAAAGGAGCATTTTAATAAGGACATGGTGATGACCAGAGCTGATAAGGTTAACTTTAAGGAAGCGACTAAATGTCATATTTGTGATAGGAAATATAGAAGGGGACAAATGAGAGTTAGAGATCATTGTCATGTCACTGGTAAATATAGAGGTTCAGCACATCAGTTATGTAATAGGAACTATAGACTGACTGATAAGATACCTGTCATATTTCACAATCTAAGAGGGTACGATAGCCACTTCATAATGCAGGAGATAGGTAAGGTTGGTCTGAAAATCAACGTTATACCGAACAACATGGAGAAGTATATGGCATTCATGTTAGGTAAACATCTAGTGTTTCTAGATAGTTTTCAGTTCATGAGCTCTAGTCTAGCCAACCTAGTGAGCAACCTACCAAAGGACTGTCTCAAGTACACGTCTGAACTGTTTCAAGGTGAGGAGCTAGAGTTGGTGTCTCGAAAAGGTGTGTACCCGTATGACTATATGGATAGTTTTCGAGAAGTTTAACGAACTTGAGTTGCCACCAAAGGAGAGTTTCTACAGCATCCTAAACGACGAGCATGTGTCAGACACAGACTACAAGCACGCTCAAGAAGTGTGGGAGACAATGAGTGTGGAGAATATGGGTGAGTACCACGACCTATACTTAAAGTCTGACGTGTTACTACTGGCTGACGTGTTCGAGAACTTTAGAAGAACGTGTAAACAGTACTACCAGTTAGATCCTTGTCATTACTTCACATCACCTGGACTATCGTGGGACGCTGCTCTAAAGATGACAGGAGTGGAACTAAAGTTGATGACTAACATTGATATGTTTCAGTTTATCGAGAAAGGAATGCGGGGTGGTGTCTCCTGCATAACACATAGGCACGGAGAAGCTAATAACAAATACATGAAGGGGTATGATAGTAGTAAACCATCGAAACACATCGTATACCTAGATGCTAATAACCTTTACGGTTGGGCTATGTGTCAGTATCTACCGACTGGTGGGTTTGAGTGGGTCGAGGGTTTTGACGTCAACAATTTAGACAAATATAACAACGAGTCAGACAAGGGGTTGATACTTGAGGTTGATCTAGAGTATCCAGAGGAGTTGCACGATCTTCACAACGACTATCCTTTAGCCCCTGAGAGGATGAAAGTGAGTAGTGATATGTTGTCAAAATATTGTAAGACAATCCAAAACAAGTTTAAGATATCTGTTGGAGAGGTTGCAAAACTTGTACCTAACCTAAACGGTAAGAGTAAGTATGTTGTTCATTATAGAAACCTACAGTTATACAAAAGTTTGGGAATGAAGGTTAAGAAGATACATAGAGTACTTCAGTTCGATCAGTCACCATGGCTCAAGCAATATATCGACTTTAACACAGACAAGAGGACCCAAGCGAAGAACGACTTTGAGAAGGATTTCTTCAAGCTCATGAATAATAGTGTATTCGGAAAGACTATGGAGAATCTACGAAAGCGTGTGAACGTGGAGTTAGTAACAGACAAGGAAAAACTGAAGAAACTAACGTCAAAACCAACCTTTGTGAGCAGTAAGATATTTGACAATAACTTGGTAGCAGTTCACAAGATCAAAGAGATACTAACTCTAAATAGACCAGCATACGTATGTAGGTATGTGTATTCTAGACCTATCGAAGACATTAATGTACGACTTCCACTACAATAACGTCAAAAAGGAGTATGGCGACAAAGCCAAACTACTATTCACAGACACGGATAGCCTAATGTACGAGATCAAGACGGAGGATGTGTACAAAGATATGTACGCTAACAAAGAAGTGTTTGACTTTAGTGGATATGATAAGTCATCTCCTTACTTCGACCCAACTAACAAGAAGGTTATTGGTAAAATGAAGGACGAGACGTTAGGAGTCCCAATCGTTGAGTTCGTTGGTTTAAGGTCGAAAATGTATAGCTACATAAAAGAGGACGGAAAAGGTGGGAAGACTGCTAAAGGTATCAAGAAGAGTACCATTAGAAATAATATAAGACATGACAACTATAAAAGTGTCCTGACAAATGGTGAGCAAATGTCTCACATAATTAAAACTATTCGCAGCAAGAGCCACCAACTAGGAAGCTATGAAATAAATAAGATATCCTTAAGCTGCTTTGACGACAAGCGACATATACTACCAGACGGTGTGTCTAGCTATGCGTACGGACACTACAAAATAGTTCGGAAATAGCTGCTTAGGTTTCTCAAATGTTTTCTAGTCTTGACGTGTTTAGATTTAGAGGTCACGTAGTATGACCGATCACACGTCTCACACACCCACTTATGAGTTCTAATCCACTCTTTGGTTTGAGCTCTGGATGCTATCAAAGCTTCTTCTTTGGTTTGGTAAATTTTTGGTCTTGCCATTATATATTACCATATATTTTATTTATCCACTCGTTGTAGTGTGGATCTCCTCTCCCATCCCAACCTAGATCCTTGTGTACTACGCTATACAGGTTATACTCGAATCGTACCTTGACCTTACCAGGTTTGAGGTCGTTAAGACTACCTCTCAACTCTATACCTCTTCTAGAGCATATTCTTATGACATAGAAAATATATTTCGATATGTTCTTGACAATCAGTTTGTTTCTTTTAAGAGACCATATTATCTCTATAAAGTCACTGACAACTGTTGGTATGTCACTCTCGTTAACTAGTCCAGTCAACATTCTATTTAGCCACTTACTATAACTATGAGCCGATTTCTTGTACATCCAAATGTTAGGTACGAAGTTTCTCACGCGTCCGTAGGTAGTCTCTCCACATTTGTTACAACTAAATACACCATCTTCGATTTGGGTTCTGTGGTTACTACACTCGTAACAGTATGTGGTGTCGTACCACTTTTTTGGTGTTGCGTCCTTACTTCCGTTCTTGATCTCGTCCAATGTGTACCCTAATGTAGTACCACTCCACTTTTTTGATGCAATCTCATCCAATGTATACCCAGCATAGAACATTCTCATTGTACGTTCGTCAACCATCTAAGTTAGTATACTATATATCTTTAGACTGTAGTGTAGTAACTTCGTGGTTGTCGGTTAGTATCTCCCACTCACACTTTATTGTTGTGACCTGTTTTAGAGCGTCTGATAGTAGTTGTTCCAACTCTTCTATCTGACGAGTTTGGTAGGAGAGTGTCTCTGTCAAGTTACGCTTTTTATCAAATTCCATAGCCATCTCCTTCAAAGTTTTAATGCTCATTTCTATAACACTCTATATATTAAGTAACCTAAAGGTAGTCCAACAACTCCAACGAATACCATTTGATATTCTTTCATCTCATCTGAGGGTTTGTAATAGTCTGACAACTCAGGCTGTTTACTAAATGTCTTCCCATCATACTGTATCGTCAGTACTTGTCTTAGTTGATCCAGAGCGTGGTTCGTGTCGTTTATGTCTGCGTTAGCATCTGACAACTTTTGTCTTAATTCCTGGACTTTGTCTCTCTGACGAATTTCGTTCTCGTAGAACTTTTCTTTCGCTCTTGCAAGACTTTCCAATGCTTTGTTGTGTCTCTTTATCTCTGTCTCGTAGCCTGTGTGGTTTAGCTTGCTGAATATAAATCCAGCTCCTGCGAATGCTATAGCGTTGAATAAACCACCTGCTATCACACTAGCCATTATGTATTACGTTAGATTATTTTGAGAACGGGTCAATAGGTAAGTATTTCTTGCTCTGCGCCCACTTAACGAGTAGCGTTGAAACGCCTACAGCAGTCGCTAACTTGAGGGTGCCCTTCACTGATTCAGGAGTGCCTAACGGTTCTTTTAGTACTTTCTTTGATGCCATGGACACGGCTACGGCTCCAGCAGTCACAAGGGCTGCGTCGTATAGCTCGTTCATCAGTTCTTTTCTGTCTATTGATGCCATATATTATACGATATGTTTTAATCGAGGCTGTCGAGTTTACGTGGTGGTTTTATAACGACGGTCTTAGGCTCTTCGGTTACTACTTGTTTGTCTTGACTAATCGTGTAGTACAGCGAGCCAGCGGCTATTACCACTCCTATAGTGCCTATGATGTATCCGTAGTTAAAACTATCGTCCTCACTTGTGACTCTCTCTCTCATCTTCCTCTCTTTGGCTGCTTTTGATATAGCAGCCAAGCGTTTGCCTGCCTCTACTCTCTTAGGGTCTTTGACCCTTGTTGTCGACGTTATAATAGGTACAGACTCACTGTCAGTCATCTATATTATACGTGGTGTCTTGTTACAGATGACCTCACAGTCATTTCACAGGTCGTCTCACAGATAGAGTATTCGATGAAAATATCTTTGATGATTAGACAGTGTGGTTTCACTCTTAAATCTCCTATTGCAGTACTCACACAGAACTCTGGAGTCTATCATATATGTCTCTATGAAATGTATTATCTCATGTTGGTCTGAGGATAGTAACGTGTTGTACCCTTGTGATCTTAGTCTCCTTAACACCCTCATCTGGTTATTCCTAATAACCCCATTACCTTTCGGTGTTTTGAACTCTATAGCAAAACCATTGTATCTCTTGTGTAGTTGTGGAACTATCAAGTCTGGTTGCCCACCACTGTAACCTTTCTTCCATCCATCTATTCTTTTAGTAGATGTGTCTTGGTACTCACCCAACCCTGGGATGACTATTGTTGGATGGTACTCTCTAATGTACTTCACAATGTCGTAGTGTAAATCTGTCTCATTCATGATTGACAGTTGGTTATGTTGCGTGTAAACACCTGTCTTTCTAATAGATGGTAGGACTTCTGAGAACACCCAGTTTTGAAACTTCTTGGCTGACTCGAGTTTCGATGAGAAGACTAGAGAGTAAACTCCTAGCTCCGATATGAGTATCGTGTTTGGTTGTAAATTTAAAGGGGGGCGTGATTCGCGCACCCCTTCAAACACCTCTCGTTTGACCTTATATACATCGTCAACGTGTACACTGATAGCCCAACTCGCGTTTTTATACCCTAATGCCTTAGCGACTTCTTTTCCATAGAACCAAATATTGTCTCCATCTTTAATAGTCGTGACAGACATGTCGTTATTTCTAAATATTTTAGTGATACTCATCACCTATAATATACCACATGTTTTATTTTATGTTTAAATAGCAGTCATCTTAAGAGAGTAACCACTCAGCACAAACACGCGATCTGACCAACACCTTAAAACGGGGTGTTGGTCAAAGTGACCCTTCTGTCGATCACGAACATACTATCAGTTGGGGGTCACATGTAGTGTCTTAATATTTTACTACTATTTACATACTATTAGGACATCTTAATTGTAGTCTTCAAAGTAGCAGTTACTTTTAAGAAAAGCTGACACCCTGTTTTAGAGGGTCGGAATCGGACTCCGCTTGTGTCTCGTATATTTTATTGTACCTTTTCACCATTCCATTGATTGGTGGGCATAAGTCAGTCACATTATCGTCCAACACTTTAACGTCTGAGAGAAACATTGACTCGTTGTAGGGAAGACCTCTAAGATACGATCTTAGTTGTGTCAATATCTTTTTGTAGCTAGTGTGCGCAAACTTGCAATGCTCCACTCTACTCGTCAGATCGGATTTAGCCAAGTATCCTTGGATGATAACACCAGGACCACTAATACAAGCAATGATTAGAGGGTTAGCGGTTATCGATCCAGCTACAATCCCTACTGTCGTTAACCCTATGCTAGTCATGTTTAACGATAGTTTAACTTTCTTCAACCTCTTGTATTTCCATTTGTAACAGGCTTCTAGTTTGTGGTAGTACGCGTACAAGCGTTTGAGCTCTACCACCTCTTCCTCTGGCATCCTTTGATATGTGATTGAAAACAACAACTGACTTCCTCCTCATATATCTTAGCTCACATCATATTCCTTCATGATATCTCTACCAACTAATATTATGTCTCGGCTCGTCATGTAGCCAGAGACAACCCTCACACCGTAGAACTCTATCAAAGACGGGTACTTATACGGTGCGAGTGGTATTTTTGGTCGATACACTCCAAAGATCGTTACGTAAGGAGACCCTATCTCTTCATGATTAGCTGTGAAGTCTGAGTCTGTTGATCTTATGTTGTTCACCTTAACGTAGGAGTTACCCATCCGCCAATGTATTGATATCATATGTCTCTTGGTGATGTCGATGTTATTTGGGATTGTACACGTATACTCCTTTGCTGGAGAGCCACCACCATATGATAATTTATCGTTTTCTCCTCCTTTGTATCCTATGTACTTGTCCCACGATCCATCATCGTTTGAGATAATTGCCTCCCAATCTATCGTAGAAACCCTCGTGACTAATCTCACTACCATAAAAACGGATATGTCACAGTATTGCATACGTGGACAGTTAAAATGCACTCCAGCTTCAAACGGAATTGGAGTTAGCTCGGGGGATAGGAAGCTATGACCGTTGTTAACACCAATAATAGGACCATACGTTGGATCGTATTGAACTAACATGTTCGTTTTATCTCTAATGGTTTTCACTTTATTTGTTCCACTGTGGTATTCCACCATACTCACAGCATGGTTTGTGACGTTAAAATCAAATAGAACGTTATAGGACTGCGTTCTAAAGTATTGCGATAAGTATACAGACTCCAACACTTTTTTATTGATAGCATCCCAATCGTCTTCTGGATCTGCTACGTTTTTGAGTGCCCTGAACGCCATATCTATATTCCCAGACATCCTCCCACCGCTAACGCTTAACTTAGGGTCACTGTCTAGATGTCTCTTCGCTCTTCTTAATATTTTGTCACTCTCGTAGTCTCTGTCCTCAAATCCATAACTTAGACTCATTATGCTATAACACATATTTGCTCACTAAATAGCCAGACACAGCCGAGACCCCTAAGACTAGCCACAACTCTGTCGTGTTGTCACCTGGTGTCACTTCTAGACGACGTTCTTGATGTGTCACCTTTGGTTTGTCAAGTGTCTCCAGATGCTCTCCACCTTCCTGGTGTGCCACGTTTGATGTCACCAGACGATTCGTCACCTTTGGTTTGTCAAGTGTCTCCACATGCTCTCCACCTTCCTGGTGTGCCACGTTTGATGTCACCAGACGATTCGTCACCTTTGGTTTGTCAAGTGTCTCCAGGTGCTCTCCACCTTCTTGGTGTACTTTCTTAACCTCGGTCGTTTTCGCGTAGTTTAACCCACTGTTTACCCCAAACTTCATACTCTGTGTAGCAGTCTTGAATAGATTGTTGTACCCAGCGATTTTGTTCTTTAGGATTACAACGTTACTTGGCATTAACCACGTAGACGGTGACAGCGCAAGGTTTTGGACAACGTTAGTGTCCCTAATCGACTTGTTCATGTTGAGAATCCACGTTGACACGTCGTAGTTTATAACACTATCCTCCACCAACTTTCGGAACTCTTGTTGAGTCTCTAGACTGCCTGCAGAATCACCAACGACTGACACACGTGTTCTCGCTTGTGCACCAAGTGTGGAGTAAACAAAGGCTTCTATGGACTGATTTAGATATTGTCGCCCAATGTTGGTGAAACCATTCGACACCAGAGGAACGTATCGTTTGTAGTCGTTATTAACGTCGTTAATCGTGAAGACTCTCTCCTCACCTGTTGTACCATCAGCAAGGACTTTACCTTGGTAGTAATGTTTTCTAGGAATCTTGTCTGTCTTACCATACAATTCTCCAGCGTCAAACTCTCTACTTATCGATCTCATACTCTCACCACCTTCCATCCTTCTGAGAAGTCTTCTAACAGTAAAGTACAGATGAAACCTCATTACACTCGTGATAACAGGGTGAACTTCTTGCGATGGTGACAAGTGTTGTAACGACACTCCACAACAGAAACTCGCACAATACGTTGCAAACACAACCCTATAGTAGCTCTCATTATCGTCCCACTTTGACTTTGTCTTTGACGTGGTGATTTGTAATATTGGTAGCTTTGAGAGAAAGTAGTTCTTTTGATTAACGAAGACTCTAAAGTTATTCACTGGGTAGTTCAACACGTTTTCCGTTGGATAGCCATCCCAAAGTCCCCAGTGGTTCTTGCGACCTTTTGATAGTGGTTGGATAGTTCCACCAGATAGCCATATTTTTGGAAACTTATCGTCATGACCTTTTGGAGACTTGTTGTTGTGTAACCAAATCCACATACTCTTGTCGTTTTTGAAGGTATCACTAGTTATGTTAGTGCTTATGATGTCGTTGTTTCTAAAATATATGTCAACGCCATTAACCTCACCATCTTGTGAGACAGTTGGATCGAACTCAAACTTGCTCAAAGTGACGTGAGGGTACTTTTTAACTAGATTCAGCTTAGCCACGCGTATGGCATTAGCTATCTCTTTTTGGTCAACTATCATTGGTTTGTTTATCGTTAGATACTTAGTGTACTCCGGGTTACTCTTAAACCTACTTGAGTCTACCGAAACGTCACCAATATTAGTTTTCGTCACGAAGAATATATGCATATGCATATTGTCGTCAACGTCACGAAAAAACCTATTCTTGTCAGCATAAGGATACTTTCTTTTGAACGCATCCATCATAACATACCGTACGTTATATGAGAGTGGTAGTATTGATTAGTGGTTCAACGAAAACTGTAGACCTACCAGAGTCAACTCTAACAACTAACTCAGACCCTCACATATTGGTGGAGAAGGCAACCATCTTTTGGGACTACGTTAACGTAACCACAGTCAACAGTAAGATAACTTACAACAGTAACAACCACGTTTTTAGTCCTGGATACCACACCTTTAAAACGATTGCCGACGACTTGAAAGAGTTAGGAGACGTCAAGCTAGTGGCTAACAGATATGACTCGACGTGTACGATAACAACTGATCAACAAATAGAACTGTTTAAATTTGGACAACTTCTAGGGTTTGACGAAAACACTACAATAACCACCACAAAAACCAGTCCTAACGTTGTGAACGTTAACAGAGGACTGAAATACATACAAGTAACATCTAATATTGTGGACAGGTCTAAGAACATAGTTAATGGTAGCAAAAGTGGTTGTATCGCAGTACTGCCAATAACTAGCACACAGACATTAAAGGGCTCTGTACAACATTTTGGTGTTGAGTCAAAAATCCCAATAAACAAAGGAGTCATCAACCAACTAGAGTTCAAGATAACAGATCAGGACGATAACAGTATTAACGTTGGCGAGGTGTTGTTAGATTTACACATCACGTAGTGTATATGGAACAAGAACTAAGAGATATTTACTACAACCCATCAACTGGTTACCAATCTGCCGAGAGGCTGTACCAAAAGGCACAGGAAGGCGGTCTAAACGTTAGTAGGGTAAAGATAAAGGACTGGTTAAAATCTCAAGACACGTACACCAGGTACAAACCAGTTGTTAAGAAACACAAGTTTAGACAAACATTTGTTGACTATCTGGGTGAGCAGATACAGATGGACTTGGTTGATATGGGCAAGTACAAGCATAAGAACAACGGGTACTACTGGATACTAACAGCCACTGAGATCCTTAGTAGGTATGCTTTCGCAATACCCGTCTATAGGAAAGACACGAAAAACATGACTAAGGCTGTCACAAAGTTACTAGAGATGGCTAAGGTTAGATTTGGCGAGTACCCAAAGCTGGCTCAGTTTGACGACGGTAAGGAATTCTATAACGTTGGTGTGAAGGATCTATTGGATAAACACGATGTTAAGTACTTCAGCACGAACTCTGATAAAAAGGCAGCAGTCGTGGAACGGTTTAATAGAACACTCAAGACGTCTATGTGGAAGTACTTCTACAGTAAAGGAACGTACAAGTGGATTGACATTTTAGACCAACTTGTTGAGAATTACAACAATACCAAACACAGTACTGTTCTAATGAAACCTAAAGACGTTAGTAAGAAAAACGAAAATGAAGTATGGACGACGTTGTTTGGGTACCATTTCGGTGACTATACCCACTACCAAAGTTTAAAGTAGGTGATACTGTCAGGATATCAAAGTACAAGAGCATATTCGCAAAAGGGTATGAGGCTAACTTCACTGAGGAGCTATTCAAAGTGACAAAAGTCATACGCGGTGACCCTACCGTGTACGAGATAGAGGACCATGAAGGGGAACCTATCGTTGGTAAGTTCTACGAGGAAGAGTTGTCAGCTGTCGATAAAAAAGACGACGTATATAAAGTTGAGAAGATAGTGAAGAGAAAGAAGGTTAAGGGTAAAAAGATGGTTTTGGTTAAGTGGCTTGGCTATGACAGTAAACACAACTCATGGATACCAGAGAGTGATATTCAAAACATTGAGTAGTATATAATGGCTGAAGGAGGGTTCGATGAAATCGAAATGAAACAGATTGATGAGTTTAAATCGTATAGTGACGAAGAACTAGACGATGAACTTTCCGATACTATTGAGTATCGTGTTGATATTCGCGATAAGTACGTTAACGAGAGTATGCCGAGTGAAGTCCGTGTCGAATACGATAAAATTAGTGACAGGATAACTGAGGTAAAAAGAGAGATAACTAGGAGACAACAATATAAGGAGAGTGAGACATCGTTCACAGACAATGACGATGGAAAAACGGTGACAATCATCAATAAGGGTAGTGGTGACGTCATGAAGGTTCCTTCAGTTGAAAACCTACCAACCACCGATATACCTAAACACCCTGAAAACGACTTGCGTACGGCTTTGGGTAAATTTATGAGGGATACGTATAGTGTGGATCTTAATATGCACGACGATAATGTACTCGAGCTAGTTAAAAACTCAAGCATAACGAAAGGGACCAATAATGTTGAGTACAAACCTGTTTTAAAAAATAGTGAGAGAGGTATACCACACATCGTCTTAAAGCGAAATAATGATGGTAGTTTAACTATTAACAGAACAAAGAAAAACGGTAACGCACTGACACAGTTCCTAAGTCTTATCGGTAGAATCGTTGAAAGGAACAAGACAAGTAGAGGACAGCCGATGATTGACACAACCCCTAACGACTCACTAATAAGAGGTCTAACAGATAGCGAGAACCGTGAGCTACAAGGTGTGGTAAACTCGTCAAATACTATAGACCCACAATCAAGAGTTGGTGATGACGGCGCTTTACAAGTTCAGGCAGATCACTATCAAGAAACAGTAAACAAAACACTAGAGCAATTAGATACAACTGAAGATGTGGATAAAATAAGTGAGCTAGAAGTAAGAATCAACGGTTTAAGAGAAGCGAGAGACAGAACAATTATTAATCAAAGAGAGGTGGAGGAGGTTAGGGAGCGACAAGAAGAGGACCTCACTCGGTTACAAAAAATAAAGGAGTGGTTTAGAGAAAATTGGTTAGGCGCTTCAGCTTTAGGAATAACCATAGCCTCTTTCATCACCACGATTATAATATCCGCTAGAAGCGTAGTCTTCAAAGGTGGTCAAGCACTTGGAAAACTAGGAAAAGCTATAACTAACCTAGCCACAAAGGCTGGCCCTCTACTGGCTGGACTGCTAAACGTGGTGGCAACTGCGCTAAAGTGGGGAGCTGCAGGTATATCTTGGTTAGCGTCTAATTTGTGGATCCTAGCGATAGCACTAGCTTGGTTCGTCTACGATCAGTACAAACAGAGGAAATAAAACATGTGTTATAATATATAGTATGAATACTAGTGAAAAAGAGTTGCTTCCTGGATATAGACGTCGTGAAATATCTGCTATCAAAGGCACAAGGACCCGTCACGTTGTGACACTGAACCCTAACAAAGCCAATCCAGAGGAGGAGTTATACATTGATATCCCAAAGACAAAGGGTAACACTTGCTTGGTACCCTCCAGTTTCCATCTCCTATTCGACTTCAAAAGTGCGAACGCGAAATCATGGTTTCTTAATAACCTCTCAAGACTACTCTCTGAAAAACTGGTTATAAAACTAGCAGGTGAGACTGTGTACGACAACTGTGGTGAGAGTGTTATCGGTACGTACAGAGATTTATGGAGACCTAAAACAGAGCGAACGGCCTAGCAAACGAGAACCTTCGAAAGTTAATCTCGAAGGACGACAGTGGCGCGGCCAGTGGAAACGTACAAAAAGTTAGCGATGGTCTGATGTTCTCTATTCATGGCACCAAACAAAAGATTCAACTTGACAAGATTCTAGAAGATCACGGTTTATACGCACCGTATAATATGAACAATAATCTCAGGTACATAATCACACTCCCCAAAGCAACTGATATTATGGTGGCTCAATCTGGATCAGCTGTTACTGGTTATACGCTGGATAACCTCGAATTGGAGTACGAAACTATCGAGAGTCAAGAGATCGCTGATGAAGTATCATCTCTATACGCATCCGGTAGATCTCTATCATACGAGCACGTCACGCTAATGAAGACTGTGGAGTGGGATAAAGGAATCACACTCGTGAACGAAAATATTAACCTACCAAGAAAGTCAATGAAAGCTATCGTTCTACTCTTCACAAATAAGACAAGAACTGACAGCGAGGAGTTCATATACCCAAACATAGAGTCAGTCAAACTCACTATTGAAGGCGTGCCAAACATGGTATACAGTCAAGGAATACCAAAATCAAGACTATGGGTAGAAGCGAAACGACTATTTGGACGAAAACTAGACTGTGACCAGCATATGACTGTCCAAAAGTTTTACAAAGACGGTTTCGCTTTGGTTGTTGACCTTAGGTCTATCGAAGATAACGCGAAAGTCGCCACCGGAAAAAAGATCGTGAATACTCAGTCAGGAATACTGATGGAAATCATTAAAAAAGTCACAACAGCGAACGTCATGTGTAGAATATTCATACTCTCCGACGGACTCGTAAACCTTATCAACAACGATCTACAATCAATCCAATACTAAAACATATAGTATTCTATATGAAAACACCTTTTAACATGCTAATTGTTGGTATGACAGCCTGCGGCAAAACGTACTACCTCTTGGATATGATAGAGAAAGACCACACGAATCACTTCGATTTCATCATTCTTATATGCCCGACGTTCGAATGGAATAAGACGTACACAGAGTGGAAATACTTGAGAGACCCAGACTTTATCACTATTCAATGTGAGCAAGATAAGGTCAACGTAGTCCTTAAACACGTGACTGATACTTATAAAGGTACCAATTCACTAATAATATTAGATGATTGTGCTGGTGGGCAGGACGTTAAAAACAGAACAAGCGAACTAGTGAAACTAGCCTTTAGCGCTAGACACTACAACCTATCCACAATAGTCATAACACAACAACTAACCTCAATTAGTAAACCATACCGTGAGAACATCTCAAAGTTAGTAACATTCTACAACCCTAACAGAAACGATATGAAAATTATCGTAGACGATTATCTCAACGGAGTTGATAAAGCGGAAATTGAGAAAATAATAAAACAGTTGAAAGACAACGAGTACGCAAGATTGGAGATACTTCTAAGGCATCCATACTCATACGAAATAGTTATTCCGCAAAAACAAAACACACCGTATAATATAGGACATGCCAAAACGTAAGACAAAAAATCTCGAGACAATTGACGAACTCATTGAAGACATACAAGAAGCAGAACAGGAAGTGATTGACGAACCACAAATCGACACGTCACAAGTTGACTACACTCCTCAAACTGATGTAGACAAGAAACGAGACGAACTAAGAAGACTCTCAGAGGACGGTGAGATAGACAAATCCATCGCTTATCTCAAAAAGGCTTCAGATAAAGTTATCAACAAGATCTACGAAGAATGGGAGGTAAAAAGAATGGAGAAAGCGAACGTGTTTCTCTGCGACCTTTTAATAAGCAAGTTCGCCCACGCGTTAGGAGGGTTCAACGCTATTGAATCACCTGAAAAGCTAGAAAAAGAGTTGATTACTGACCAGCTACTTAAAAGAGATGTAGAGAAGTTTATATCATACATATCCCCCTACCTCCCTTGTTTAGGGTTGTTATCAGGTGGACTGACAACTAGTAAACACGTATTTAGCCACATGGCTAGAGGGGAAATCCCCGAGGGGGAACCCCCGAATAAAGGAGACAGTTCTACCTAATTATAACAATTTACAAAACGACCTAAAGACATGAGTATATACTAACTTAATGAGAAGTGTAGAACGTCAGGAGTCAGTGGAGGAAAAGACAGCGAGACTCAACAAAGAGTTGTTATTTATCTACCAGATTAGAGAGCTCAAACGACAACTCTTCACTAAGAGTAATGTAGAACGTGAGGAACTAGACGAGAGGTTTAAACATACTGTACTCGGGAAAAGGATGATCAGTCACAACAGAGAGTTGCAGCTTCTATGTACTAATACTTGAAAAACTATTTCGGGAAACGCGTGTGATGGTTTTCGAGTATAATTTATTTTTGTTTCATTTAACGAATTTTATTTAACGAAATTTATTTCGTATCGTTTTAGTAGTCTCGAAAGTGTGTGCTAACAGCGCAAATTTTTCAATTTTAGTTGCGAAGCACGAAAAATTAGAAAAATGCGCTGGTAGCCCCACTTTCTATACTACTATCAAGTTGTCGTTGACTAAGAGAGTTCCACATACAAAATTGGATCCAAGAGATAAAACTTATGCCATGAAGAAAAAACTAATTTTGATCAAAGGAAGAAAGAGAAACTTTTTGAATAGACGATTCGAACATTTTAGTAAATGATGACATGTAACCAAAAACCACCTGAATTAATGACACTCATTATAACATGACACTCATTATGACACTCATTATAACATGGCACTAAGCGATGAGATGGAAAGAAACAGGCTTTTCCACTATATAGCAATCCATTTATTGTTAGAACAACAGATAGGATAGAACAGATTATAGAACAAATCGAATACACAAAAAAGTTGTGTATAGCTGAAATAGTGTGTAGGAGGAGGTCTAACTTTGTATTTCTACACTTATACGCAGACAACACTTCTATATCATACGATAAAACAGCTCGTGCTGTGGTTTAAATGAGTCGTACCGTGTAATTGTATTGAGGCCAATCGTGCATGGAGGCTATTTATAAAATAACAAGTGTGCTACGCGTGTTCTGATTGGCTAATACCCGTGTTTGGATCAGGTTATCCAAACACGGGAATTTTGGGCCCATCATCTGCCCATCATTCAGAACAAAACAAAGCAAGAGGGGGTCATTTTCTCCCACAACATTTAAGGTGTGGTATTTAAGAAATACCTAATGGGTTTCCGTGTTTGGAAAAAGTGATCCAAACACTTGGGATGTTTCTCGACTTTCGAAAAGCTAAAAACACTCGCCTATCGGATCGTGTTTTTACGCTTTTCTCAAGTCTCGGAACATCCCGCGAGTTTGGATCACGTTATCCAAACAACACGGAAACCCATTAGGTATTTCTTAAATACCACACCTTAAATGTTGTGGGAGCAAATGACCCCCTCTTGCTTTGTTTTGTTCTGTTATGTTTTATTATGTTTTGCTATGTTTTGTTGTATTTTGTTCAGTTTTGTTTTGTTATGCATATTATTTTGTTTTGTTATGCTTTGTTATGTTTTGTTATGTTTTGTTATGTTATGTTTTGTTATGTTTTGTTATGTTTTGTTATGTTTTGTTATGTTTTGTTATGTTTTGTTATGTTTTGTTATCTTTGTTATGTTTTGTTATGTTTTGTTATCTTTGTTATGTTTTGTTATGTATTGTTATGTTTTGTTATGTTTTGTTATCTTTGTTATGTTTTGTTATGTTTTGTTATCTTTGTTATCTTTGTTATGTTTAGTCACGTTTGGTCATGTTTTGTTTTGTTATGTTTTGTTATGTATTATTATGTTTTGTTATGTTTTGTTATGTTTTGTTATGTTTTGTTATGTTATGTTTTGTTATGTTATGCTTTGTTATGTTTTGTTATGTTTTGTTATGTTTTGTTATGTTTTGTTATGTTTTGTTTTGTTATGTTTTGTTATGTATATTGTTATGTTTTGTTATGTATATTGTTATGTTTTGTTATGTATATTGTTATGTTTTGTTATGTATATTGTAATGTTTTGTTATGTATATTGTTATGGTTTGTTATGTATATTGTTATGTTTTGTTATGTATATTGTTATGTTTTGTTATGTATATTGTTATGTATATTGTTATGTATATTGTTATGTATATTGTTATGTATATTGTTATGTATATTGTTATGTATATTGTTATGTATATTGTTATGTATATTGTTATGTATATTGTTATGTATATTGTTATGTATATTGTTATGTATATTGTTATGTATATTGTTATGTATATTGTTATGTATATTGTTATGTATATTGTTATGTATATTGTTATGTATATTGTTATGTATATTGTTATGTATATTGTTATGTATATTGTTATGTATATTGTTATGTATATTGTTATGTATATTGTTATGTATATTGTTATGTATATTGTTATGTATATTGTTATGTATATTGTTATGTATATTGTTATGTATATTGTTATGTATATTGTTATGTATATTGTTATGTATATTGTTATGTATATTGTTATGTATATTGTTATGTATATTGTTATGTATATTGTTATGTATATTGTTATGTTATGTATATTGTTTTTGTAGTAGGACAGGACAAACTAGACAATTACACCAAGTATGTATAGAACGGTCTGTAAGAACTGTGGGCGCGGATACACGTACAAGAAACGTTTTGTTGTTATCGGTTAGTTAGTTACGTTCAATTCGTCATTCCCTCTGTAAAGCCAATTCGCGAAAGTTTGGGAATAAAGTTCGCGTGTACATGTTAAGATTTGCTGTCGAAGTCTCTCATCTTCGTACTGCTACATCTTTTGGAGCCCGATAGCGGACATAGTGAACTCAACTAGCACCTGATCTGTACACGTTGTGTGAATGACTGATGGAGCTGACGAAGGAAGAATCGTACGAGATTGAGAAGAATCGCGTCGTCAAGATTCTACGCTCAAAGGAAAGTCCGCTAGAAATCGAAGAACTCGTTCAAAACTATCAAAACAACTACAAAGCTGACCCGAAAGTGTGGAAAACAAGGTTCGTGACAATCGAGTCGTTCTTAGCTAGAGATAGCCTGTTGCGCATCGATCGACGAAGCGGGTGTCAGCCTCCCAAATAAGGCAAGTCCTTCCAATTCGTCGTCTATGGTACGGTACCTGACGCGACCACAGTTTTCCTCCTTCTTTGGTTTCAGTGACGAGAGAAGCAAAGGCGTCGCTTACCGTGTATGGCGATTTGAAGTTCGTAGCGCCATCCAAGAAGGACTTCACGCGCAGGAAGTGATTGGGGAGCAGATCCGCAAATCGCTTCAAGGCGAAGCCAAAAATAAAATCGTTGGTTTCGGACCTGGAACATCTGTAGAACAAATCGTACAGCAACTAGACCAGTTCTACGGTGACGATGGAGCCGCAGTTGGAGATGAGCTCCTCTCCCAGGCATACACGTTGCGCCACCAAGAACGAGAAGAAGTCTCTGCGTTCGCCTCCCGTCTAGATAATAAGATACGACAGGCCAAGAATCATGGCGCTGAGCTTTTACCAGACGAAGAGGCGGTCGACCGCCATCTACGACTCCTGTTCTGGCAAGGACTTAAAGAACCGTCAAAGATAAAGCGAGACACAAGAAAGACTCGTGCAAGACATTTGCAGAGCTGATCGTAGCAGCGCGCTACGGCGAGAAAGAGGCAATTCCGTCCCAGGACCCCCGGCGAGTAGCGCGACAAAACAATCAAGCGTCCGAGATACCTGTACCAAATAGCCAAAATTCCGGTCCACCAGAATGGCTTGCAGATGTGTGTTCTGCAATGGCAAGGGAAGTAAGGCAAGCCATGCAGCCTTTTACTAACAACCCACCCAGAGCAGGGAACAGTCTTCCCGATGACAAAACTAGAACATCGAACTATGGGAGGCCAAACGAACAGCAGCCAAGACAGCTCCCAACGTGTTTCCGTTGTGGGCAGAAAGGACATGTACGCAAAGGATGCAGGAATGCCCCTATCGCCTCGAATAACCATCAACTTTCGGGAAACGACTTAGCACCTCTGTCGCGGGGCAGCCAGAGGCAGTGAACCAGCCAGAGCCCCACCCTGATACGACACCTGTTTTAAACTCTCTAATCGGAGAAGCGAACGAGTGTGTCGCATACATAGATGGCCATCCCTGTCTTGCTCTATTGGACACGGGCAGTCAAGTGACTTCAGTTTCGCAATGTTTCTACCAACAGCATTTATCTAATCGGCCGAGACCAGTGGATGGGTTTGTCCGTGTTGTTGGCGCTGCTGGACAAGATGTACCCTTCCTCGGATTCATTGAACTGAACATTAGTCTAGCACTTGAAGATGCTGGAACTGACAAAGCTTTCCCTGCGCCTGCTCTCGTTGTTCCCGATAACCAGTACAACCAACGAGTTCCACTTATAATAGGAACCAACGTGGCTAAACAGTGCAAGGAGGATTGCCACCGCAAAAACGGCTCTGAATTCCTGCAGCAGGCAGTGGTGTCACGTGTGGAAGCGAGCATACAGTTCACTCCTATCCTGCGAACACTTTCACTACAAATGTACCAATGGCTCAATTAAGGTCCGTTCTACATCAAGACGCTCTATCACTATTGCAGCTAAACAGACGATGACACTTTGGGGAATCGCTCAATTTAATCCTGGACAACCTACCAAAGTTATTATTGAGCCGCAGGAACAGCACCATCCCAGCATTATAGTCACTCCAGCCCTGGTGTGCCTTGCCCCTACTGGTACCAAGAATCGAATTCCTGTGGAGATGACTAACAACTCCTCCCAATCTGTAACACTGCCGCCTAGAGCCGTACTCGCCTCTCTTCACCTGGCCTCCGAAGTTGTCGAAAAAGCAGCGACAAGCATTGGTCCACACCAACCAGCTGTTAATGTAGATCTTAGCGGCACTACCCTAAATTCAGAGCAGAAAGATAAGGTGCAGGAAATGCTGGCACGTATGTCCCATGTATTTGCCCAAGACCGTAGAGATTTGGGAAACACCACTGAAATCGCACATGAAATCCGACTAACAGACAATGTTCCAGTCAAAGATGCATACCGAAGGGTACCCCCAGGACAACTAGAAGAATTCAGGAGATCTGTCAACGACCTTTTGGAGGCAGGAGTAATCAGAGAATCTAGGAGCCCCTATGCATCAGCTGTGGTCTTAGTAAGGAAGAAAGATGGTGTATTGAGAATTTGCGTCGATTTCCGCAAACTCAATGCAAAGACAATCAAGGACGCATACCCGATCCCCAGAATCGCTGAGACACTAGAAGCCCTCCAGGAAGCAAAGTGGTTTTGCTCTCTTGATCTCCAGAGTGGCTACTTACAAGTAGGAGTGAGAGAAGGCGACAAGCCTAAAACTGCTATGACCACACGCTTTGGGCTATATGAGTTCAATAGGATGCCTTTTGGGCTGAAAAATGCGCCCGCTACGTTTCAGCGCCTGATGGAGAGATGCCTTGTTGATTTAACCTGCGGATTTGCATGGTATACATTGATGATGTGATAGTATTTGGCTGTTAATTCGAAGAGGTCCTAGAACGGTTGGAAACTGTGCTAAAGCGCCTTGGAGAGTTTAGTCTGAAGTTGAAACCCTCGAAGTGCCAGCTGTTCTACACCAAGCTCTCCTATCTCGGCCATGTGCGTCACCTGATCCTGACAAGATAGCAGCACTACAGGAATGGCTTGAGCATCCTCCCAACACCCTTGCTCAGCCACAAACATTTCTGAGATTTGCCAGCTACTACCGTTCCTTTGTGAAAGGGTTTGCAAACATTGCAAAACCTTTGCACAAATTTGTCGCCCAAAACACAAAGAAAGGTCTGCAAAAGAAAGTACGAACCCAGTTTCAGTGGACAGAAGCCGCTCAAATAGCCTTTGAAATTAGCATCACCTCCCATCCTAGCGTATCCTGATTTCGGTTTACCATTTACCCTACACACCGATGCATCAGGAGATGGTGTCGGTGCTGCTCTCTACCAAGTACAAGATGGCAAATTCCGTGTCATTTTGTACGGAAGTAGAACCTTGAACGATGCAGAGAGAAAGTACTCCGCATACCGCCGAGAGTTCTTGGCGCTAAAGTGGGCTATCACCGAAAAGTTCAGGTCCTATCTATCTGGTCACCAGTTCCATGTAGTGACTGACAGTAACCCGCTTACGTATCTGACAACATCAGCCAATTTATCAGCTACAGACCATCGTTGGCTCTCGAGTTTGGCACCATTTGATTTTGCAATCACATACAGAGCTGGAAAAGTTCATGGAGATGCTGATGGCCTCTCACGTATGCCTCACCAAGACGATCCAGATGCTAGACCTGTACCAGATGAAGATTATATCAAGCCGTTTCTGAACAGGTTATCTTCGTCTACAGAAGTAGAATCCAACTTCTGTTCCCGCGAGGCATTCCAAGTTCTCTGTCAATATCACCGAGTGAATGAACCATTCAATGGTGATGCCTTCCCTGAGTCCGTGGTTACTACTGTCAGTATGTTTCCCCAAGCAGTGGACAACACCGCAATAGATAGTCACGAGTGCACCCCACCTGTTCATTGGCCACATCTCCAACATGAAGACCCTGCCATCAGCTGTGTTCTAGGCCAACTAAATAAGAACCAGTCACTTGACAAGCTCAAAGCCAACACCCCTGAGTGTCTTGGATGTTCCGAGAGAGAGCTCGCTTGGTCGTGCAAGCTGGTATCCTGTACAGACGACGGATGGTTGAAGGCGCTGAGAAGCTCCAGTTGGTTTTGCCTGCGGCAATGCGAGCTCAAGTACTCCATGGCCTCCACGATGATATGGGTCACCTTGGCAGAGACAAAACATTAGACCTACCCGCTTCTGTTGGCCCAGTATGGCACGAGATGTGGATACACACATCCAGAATTGTGAGAGGTGCATCAAAAGAAAAGCTTTGGACCCACCCAAGGCACCCTTGGTCCCTATCATCGTTTCAGAACCTATGGAGCTCTTGGCCATCGATTTCTTGTCCCTGGAGAAAGGTAAGGGCGGTTGTGAACATGTGTTGGTGGTGACCGACAGTTTTGCCAAATTCTCCTGGGCTTTCCCAACTCGCAATCAAAAGGCTCCCACCGTTGCCAAGTTGTTATGGGAGAAAATACTGGTGAACATTGGTTTTCCCCAACGAGTACACTCTGACCAAGGTCGTGACTTTGAGTCCAAGATCATCAAGGATCTGTGCGAGATGGCTGGTATCAAGAAGACACGAACGACCCCCTACCATCCCCAGGGAAATGGGCAAACAGAACGTTACAACAGGACACTGCTTGGAATGTTGGGCACTCTGGAGGGTGATAAGAAGAAAGATTGGCCTGATTACGTTGCTCCACTATTTCACGCCCTACAACTGCACTAAACATTCGTCAACTGGATACTCCAATTATTTTCTCATGTTTGGTCCAGCTGAGCTATAGGGTTCAGGTGGGAGGTGGGTGTCGGCATTCTTCGCTAATATGGCTTCCGGGTAGTCAGGAACTTCAGCCAAGACTGGGTCACGTAGGGTAGCAGGAACATTTTGTGGGGGCAGATCCTTACCAGATGGCCCATCTACCAGGCCAGGGAGCAGCCTTAGGGTTCAGGTCTACCTGCTCAATGGGGATAAGTCCAGTAACGATTGCTTCAACATCCATCTCCCTTGCATCACTATCTGAATCTGAGCTTGCATCATGGTTGCGAGCTGTGTGCGTGTTGTGCCTCTTCAGATACCGAGCTCGAGTGTGTGTTTCTGAGGCTGTTTGTGGCTGTACTTCGTGTGGTACGTGGTAGGGAAGGAGCAAATTCCGGTGCAGTGTACGTTATTTGCCAGTGCCTTCCTGTTGGACGAACACCGGTAAGCCCCCAACTTTCCGAATTACTTGATAAGGTATGTCTTCCCATCGATCCTTGAGCTTGCTCTTTCCTCGTAGGAAGAGGTTCCGCACAAGCACGCAGTCTCCAGGAAAGATAGCAGCAGGGCTAGGCTTAACAGCACGCATCTTGCTGTTGGCTTCTGATTTATTATGTGCATTCCATGAGCGTGGTACAGCCCTGCCCACAGATTCTCTACATAAGATGAATAAGGCTTTGTCTCTCCTTTGCAGCAGTTGGTTCTCATGGCGACACCGTGTTGTTTTGTTATGTATATTGTTTTGTTATGTATATTGTTTTGTTATGTATATTGTTTTGTTTTGTATATTGTTTTGTTTTGTATATTGTTTTGTTATGTATATTGTTTTGTTATGTATATTGTTTTGTTATGTATATTGTTTTATTATGTATATCGTTTTGTTATGTATATTGTTTTGTTATGTATATTGTTTTGTTATGTATATTGTTTTGTTATGTATATTGTTTTGTTATGTATATTGTTTTGTTATGTATATTGTTTTGTTATGTATATTGTTTTGTTATGTATATTGTTATGTATATTGTTTTGTTATGTATATTGTTTTGTTATGCATATTGTTTTGTTATGTATATTGTTTTGTTATGTATATTGTTTTGTTATGTATATTGTTTTGTTATGTATATTGTTTTGTTAGGTATATTGTTTTGTTATGTATATTGTTTTGTTATGTATATTGTTTTGTTATGTATATTGTTTTGTTATGTATATTGTTTTGTTATGTATATTGTTTTGTTATGTATATTGTTTTGTTATGTATATTGTTTTGTTATGTATATTGTTCTGTTATGTATATTGTTCTGTTGTGTATATTGTTTTGTTATGTATATTGTTTTGTTATGTATATTGTTTTTGTTATGTATATTGTTTTGTTATGTATATTGTTTTGTTATGTATATTGTTTTGTTATGTATATTGTTTTGTTAGGTATATTGTTTTGTTATGTATATTGTTTTGTTATGTATATTGTTTTGTTATGTATATTGTTTTGTTATGTATATTGTTTTGTTATGTATATTGTTTTGTTATGTATATTGTTTTGTTATGTATATTGTTTTGTTAGGTATATTGTTTTGTTATGTATATTGTTTTGTTATGTATATTGTTTTGTTATGTATATTGTTTTGTTATGTATATTGTTTTGTTATGTATATTGTTCTGTTATGTATATTGTTTTGTTATGTATATTGTTTTGTTATGTATATTGTTTTGTTATGTATATTGTTTTGTTATGTATATTGTTTTGTTATGTATATTGTTTTGTTATGTATATTGTTTTGTTAGGTATATTGTTTTGTTATGTATATTGTTTTGTTATGTATATTGTTTTGTTATGTATATTGTTTTGTTATGTATATTGTTTTGTTATGTATATTGTTTTGTTATGTATATTGTTTTGTTATGTATATTGTTTTGTTATGTATATTGTTTTGTTATGTATATTGTTTTGTTATGTATATTGTTTTGTTATGTATATTGTTTTGTTATGTATATTGTTTTGTTATGTATATTGTTTTGTTATGTATATTGTTTTGTTATGTATATTGTTATGTATATTGTTTTGTTATGTATATTGTTTTGTTATGCATATTGTTTTGTTATGTATATTGTTTTGTTATGTATATTGTTTTGTTATGTATATTGTTTTGTTATGTATATTGTTTTGTTAGGTATATTGTTTTGTTATGTATATTGTTTTGTTATGTATATTGTTTTGTTATGTATATTGTTTTGTTATGTATATTGTTTTGTTATGTATATTGTTTTGTTATGTATATTGTTTTGTTATGTATATTGTTTTGTTATGTATATTGTTCTGTTATGTATATTGTTCTGTTGTGTATATTGTTTTGTTATGTATATTGTTTTGTTATGTATATTGTTTTGTTATGTATATTGTTTTGTTATGTATATTGTTTTGTTATGTATATTGTTTTGTTATGTATATTGTTTTGTTAGGTATATTGTTTTGTTATGTATATTGTTTTGTTATGTATATTGTTTTGTTATGTATATTGTTTTGTTATGTATATTGTTTTGTTATGTATATTGTTTTGTTATGTATATTGTTTTGTTATGTATATTGTTTTGTTAGGTATATTGTTTTGTTATGTATATTGTTTTGTTATGTATATTGTTTTGTTATGTATATTGTTTTGTTATGTATATTGTTTTGTTATGTATATTGTTTTGTTATGTATATTGTTTTGTTATGTATATTGTTTTGTTATGTATATTGTTTTGTTATGTATATTGTTTTGTTATGTATATTGTTTTGTTATGTATATTGTTTTGTTATGTATATTGTTTTGTTATGTATATTGTTTTGTTATGTATATTGTTTTGTTATGTATATTGTTTTGTTATGTATATTGTTTTGTTATGTATAATTGTTTTGTTATGTATATTGTTTTGTTATGTATATTGTTTTGTTATGTATATTGTCTTGTTATTTATATTGTTTTGTTATGTATATTGTTTTGTTATGTATATTGCTTTGTTATGTTTTGTTATGTATATTGTTTTGTTATGTATATTGTTTTGTTATGTATATTGTTTTGTTATGTATATTGTTTTGTTATGTATATTGTTTTGTTATGTATATTGTTTTGTTATGTATATTGTTTTGTTATGTATATTGTTTTGTTATGTATATTGTTTTGTTATGTATATTGTTTTGTTATGTATATGGTTTTGTTATGTATATTGTTTTGTTATGTATAATCGTTTTGTTATGTATATTGTTTTGTTATGTATATTGTTTTGTTATGTATATTGTCTTGTTATGTATATTGTTTTGTTATGTATATTGTTTTGTTATGTATATTGTTTTGTTATGTATATTGTTTTATTATGTATATTGTTTTGTTATGTATATTGTTTTGTTATGTATATTGTTTTGTTATGTATATTGTTTTGTTATGTATATTGTTTTGTTATGTATATTGTCTTGTTATGTGTATTGTTTTGTTATGTATATTGTTTTGTTATGTATATTGCTTTGTTATGTATATTGTTTTGTTATGTATATTGTTTTGTTATGTATATTGTTTTGTTATGTATATTGTTTTGTTATGTATATTGTTTTGTTATGTATATTGTTTTGTTATGTATATTGTTTTGTTATGTATATTGTTTTGTTATGTATATTGTTTTGTTATGTATATTGTTTTGTTATGTATATTGTTTTGTTATGTATATTGTTTTGTTATGTATATTGTTTTGTTATGTATATTGTTTTGTTATGTATATTGTTTTGTTATGTATATTGTTTTGTTATGTATATTGTTTTGTTATGTATATTGTTTTGTTATGTATAATTGTTTTGTTATGTATATTGTTTTGTTATGTATATTGTTTTGTTATGTATATTGTCTTGTTATGTATATTGTTTTGTTATGTATATTGTTTTGTTATGTATATTGCTTTGTTATGTATATTATTTTGTTAGGTATATTGTTTTGTTATGTATATTGTTTTGTTATGTATATTGTCTTGTTATGTAGATTGTTTTGTCATGTATATTGTTTTGTTATGGATATTGTTTATTTTGTATATTGTTTTATTTTGTATATTGTTTTGTTTTGTATATTGTTTTGTTTTGTATATTGTTTTGTTTTGTATATTGTTTTGTTTTGTATATTGTTTTGTTTTGTATATTGTTTTGTTTTGTATATTGTTTTGTTTTGTATATTGTTTTGTTTTGTATATTGTTTTGTTTTGTATATTGTTTTGTTTTGTATATTGTTTTGTTTTGTATATTGTTTTGTTTTGTATATTGTTTTGTTTTGTATATTGTTTTGTTTTGTATATTGTTTTGTTTTGTATATTGTTTTGTTTTGTATATTGTTTTGTTTTGTATATTGTTTTGTTTTGTATATTGTTTTGTTTTGTATATTGTTTTGTTTTGTATATTGTTTGTTTTGTATATTGTTTTGTTTTGTATATTGTTTTCTTTTGTTTTGTATAATGTTTTGTTTTTGTATATTGTTTTGTTTTGTATATTGTTTTGTATATTGTTTTATATATTGTTTTGTATATTGTTTTGTATAATGTTTGTATATTGTTTTGTATATTGTTTTGTATATTGTTTTGTGCATTGTTTTGTATATTGTTTTTGTATATTGTTTTGTATATTGTTTTGTATATTGTTTTGTATATTGTTTTGTATATTGTTTTGTTTTGTTTTGTTTTGTTTTGTTTTGTTTTGTTTTGTTTTGTTTTGTTTTGTTTTGTTTTGTTTTGTTTTGTTTTGTTTTGTTTTGTTTTGTTTAGCATGACCAGATCTACCAACCTTATCAGTTTTGCAGTTTCGGTATGGTAGAACATCGGTCTTTTGTGCTTCTGGGAAGCATGTCGAAGCTTTCAGAATTTCCCAGATGAAAAGGCCAAAGGACCAGACGTCACTCATTCGAGAATAGTTTCCATCACTCCATACTTCAGGTGCATCCCTATAGAGAATGTAAATAGAGCTAATTATTTCATTAGATTGATACCAAATTTATTCCCCGCCTCGGATACCAAAGGATTTAATTCTTCCATTTACACGCTCTAGCACAACTCCCCGATCCCGCTATCGCCTTGGGTGAAGATTCTCAAGCTACGTTGGTGTTGGTAGCTGGCGCGGATATTTGCCCAACGCTAGATGGTACATCTCTAATTTACAAAGGTTTATAGCTCGCTCATCTCAACTTCCGGAGTCTTCCGAAGCATCTCAATTGATGAACTTAATTATATTTTACTACAAAACAACCCGTTTGATGTTGTATGCCTAAATGAAACTTGGCTTAACTTTCCCTGGCGAGATGCCGAAAAACCGGAAAGATGAACATAGAGGTGTGGAATTGGCAATTACTATACATGTAAATCCAAATTCGTAGATCGCCCTCAAACGAATCTACCACTACACGCCCAATAACTTCAGTTGAAGCTGTGTGGTTGGGATAATGTTCCCAAACAAGAGCATGAGCGGCGCCACACACACACACACATAGTAAGACAAAAATACAAACTGGAGTTACTTCATTTGAATTTTAATCACTACAGATCTGTTTCGTATGGCAAGCGTAGCTAATTACCACACTCATCAGGTGATTTTCGCGTGAAAATCTTGTTCAGAAGAAGCGTGAAAGTTTGTCTTTTTGTCTTACTATATATATATATATATATATATATATATATATATATATATATATATATATATATATATATATATATATATATATATATATATATATATATATATATATATATATATATATATATATATATATATATATATATACATATATATATATACAGTATATATATCAATATATCAAAGTGAAAAGGTGGTAAACTGCCAAGAATTTAGTGACGAGATACTGACCTTTCGAGGGGAGCCCTTAGTAGAGCGGAGCCCTACTCCGCTCGAAACATCAGTATCTCATCACTAAATTCTTGGCAGTTTACCACCTTTTCACTTTGCTATATATTCAAAACACTTTCACGCAGCACTCTACTTTCTACTTTTTTACTACTCTTATATATATATAGAAATCTTGAACGCAAAAGAGTGCTCAATACTTACGTAGAGCTAAATAAGTATAGTGAACAAGAGAGACACAATATGGTAGCGACTTATTGTGTCTCTCTTGTTCACTATATATATATATATATATATATATAAATCTGCTCTATCCCCTACGATATTGAGCACTCTTCCAGACGTCAATAGACCGCTCACTATATTTTACTATATATATATATATATATATATATATATATATAGTCTGCAGATTGAACTATATTCGCTCCTTCACTTTGGTGCTGTTGAGCACCCTGTGAAGTTGATGTCCGTTATGGCAGTTTGAGCACCCCGGACCCATATCACTTCATGCTCTCTGGATGGGCGAGTCACCAGCACTGTCCCATACGCAGTTGTAACCGATGATTGCATCATTGCAGTTGTATAAGTACGGGTCGCTCTTACATTCAGATTGTTCCATAACTGAAGTGATGAGCTGTAGTACAGCGAGGGACGTGTCTGCAGATTGAACTATATTTTTTTATAGTTTTGCTTAGTCAACTTGGCGGCAGTTCCGTCAAGGGCAGTCCTGTCAGTCAATTCGGCTGCAGTTCTGGCAACTGGTAGATCTGTTTGCCAACACAACAACAGCTCTGGCGAAAATTCAACCTGCGACCGTGTCAGCATTGCTGTCCCGTCGGAAAAAGGAACTACTCGCTGTTAAACAGGGACACTATTGACTACCTCGAAAAGGAAAAGCAACTTCTCAACGTAGCGACCTGGAATGTTTGCACAACTAATGATAGCGATAGTACCATCAGACCATGAGAACGTGCTACTGCAATCATCTTCAAAGAACTTGATTAGGCAGATATAGACATTTGTGCTGGGAGTAAAGTTAGACGCCCAGCTTCGGGTAACATATCAAGGAAAGAAGTCATACTATCTTTTGGAATGGCGGCGAAGACATGAAGGCTAGTGTTGGCATTGCCATTTCCAACAAAGTTGCCCATATAAACCGAGTTCCTGTTAAACGCAGTTCCTGTAAATGACGGCTTTTGTTCCATTCAAATATAACACATATCTCACCTTAATCAGTGTCTCATGCTCCCACCATGTAGCGATCAGCAGTTGAGAAAGAGAGTTTTACGAGAAGCTCAGGAGATAGCATAATTGTATTGGGTGATTTTAACGGTCGTGTTGGTGGGAATTGTCGGTCCAGGCCTCATGCAGTCATCGAAAATTATGGAGTGGGTAAAATGAACTCCAATGGTTTGATCATGCTATTGGAATTTTGCACCCGCTTTCAACTTGCGGTAATGGGCATAATGTTCCGACTCAAGAATCACCTCAAAAAACATGGCAACATTTGCGATCAACACATTGCCACCAAATAGACCACGTGTTCGCTGATGAAAAGCGAGGAAATTCATTCATGCAGTGACAAAGACCAACCCGATTGCTGATTGTTTTACAGATCATAAACTTCTTACATGCAAATTCTGCATTGTGGTAAAGAGAAAGAAGAAAGGGACAAAATCACCACCAAAGCCAGATACCACAATCAAATGCTGGGAGGAAAGAAAAGTTCGAACTGTTTCTGGAAGAAAAGCCTCCAGGTTGTGAAGAAACTTTGTGATAATGTGAAAGAAGTCCTTCAGAATGCCAATAAACATGTTTTTGGACGACGATACATGGGCCACATTCACTTGTGAATATATTAACACAAACATGTTTTTGGTAAGAAAAAGAGAAAGTGTGCATGAAGACTGGTTTGACGACCAAGATAAGGAGACTCAGAAATTTCGTAAAGACAAGAAACTCAGTGGAGATAAGAAAGCACTTAGAGAAGAAATAAGAAAGCTTAAGAACAAATGGTTTCAGTGAAAATCAGACGAAGCAGAAAGGTATGCAAGGGATAAAAATCACAGAGAGTTACTGTATATGCAATGCTGAACACCGTTTATGGTCCCAAACCCAAAAATATCCATCCAGTAAGAATATAGAGTGGTGAACTTCTTTCATCTCCAGATGACATCAAGGAGAGGTGGGTCGAGCACTTCAATGAGTTTCTTAACCAACCCATGCACAGATATTTATTGGGATATACTTGGTTAAGTTGAAGAACACCCAACAATTGAAGAATTCGACGAGTACATCACCATGGAAGAGGTGGACATAGCTATCACTAGAACACCAAACTTAGAAAGAGCTCAGGTCCATATGATATAATATGCGAGGTGGTCTTGTTTATGGTGACAATGCTCTGCGATCTTTTCTGCTTACAATCTACAATCAGTTCTGGATAACGATTAATTTACCATCGGACATGATTGATGCTAATATCTACATTTTGTTAAAGAAAGGCGATCGCAGTCACTGTGGAAACTACAGTGGCACATCTCTACTTAGTGTGATAGGAAAGATTTTTGATGACATCATACTGCAGCGTCTTCAGCATCCATAAGAGATAGCTTACCCTGAATCTCGGTCAGGCTGCAGAAGCGGTAGAAGCACAATTGACGGCATCTTCATCTAGTGTTAAATCATGAAGAAGTGTGGAGAACAGCGGCGTTTGTTTGTGTAAACCGGGAGCTTCTTTTTAAGTAGTTGGTGAATATTGGATGTCCCGCTAAATTTGTAAGAAACTGCATTATTCTGGCATGCATGCTAGATTATATATTGATGGAGAACTTTCTAAGCCATTTGAATACAACAGTGGTTTCAAAAAGGTTGTAAGCTTGCTCCAACTCTTTTTGGAATGTATACTTCTAGATGTTATGCTCTACCTCGCCTTCAGGAACATCAGTCAAGTTTTGTTTCAGATACGACAGTATATAACATGTTTGACATTCGACGTTTGAAATCCAAGAAGAATACCAATCCAAGAAGAATACCAAATACATATAAGAGCAGCCTATAGTACGCAGACGATATTGCCTGCATATTCTGTAATTATGCTACATGAATACAACAATCTATGTTATCTGCCTATAGTATAGTTTGTCAAATAAGATGTGTCTTCGGATTAACATCAGGATAATAGAGACTAGGGTTGGTGAATAAGTTGATTTCTACTTAGACGGAGATAAGTTAAACAGACTAGTCCGCTTCAAATATCTTGGCAATTAAGTCACCAAAACTGCAGTTTAGAAATAGAGATAACAGCACGTATTCAAGCTGCCTCGTGCGCTATGGGAGGCTTAGAGATAGGGCTTTTGACTGTAGAGACCTTACAACTGAAACCAAACTTTAAAACTTGTTGACGAGTTGCGTGTTCTTGATCTCGGCACCAATAATATTTTCATGGCAACTTTTGACATCTCTTCTCTTTTCACCAATGTCTGGCCACTCAATGAAACTATCGATATTATTATTTATAAGCTTTTTCGTAATTCGACACACTTTCTTGGTTTCTCCCATATCCAGTTTAGGGAACTTTTATCTTTTGCGTATATAATAATTTGGGCAACCCTTCTTGTTAATGCAATCACAATTTTTGTCTCTTCGTGTTGGGTCCCCGTGCCTTAAAAAGGATGTGCGCGTATATTTAATTATGGCCGATTTCATATTCCCATGCAGCTATAGCTGACATTAATGGTGTTTCTGTTGAGAATCGTATGGAGTTTATCGTCGTTTTGACGTTTCTGTTGAATGGAGGTTGAACCCGATTATGTTAAAAGGTGAAATTTGTCGCAGGATTGAACATGGATGTTTTGAATGGCTATGCTACCCTATGTATAAGACCTGTCGACACTGGCTTTGCCAGACCATGTCTCCTCACAAATGTGTGTAGTGGAATGCTATAGGGTTATCATCTGCCCCGAGTAATCTAATTCTCGTCGTTTAGAATGCTATAGAACTCTTTCTTAGGTGGTAGATTTACGTCTTTGATGCTATCCATGTAGTCGTATGGGTACACACCCTATCTTGATATTAGTTCTAGCTTCTCATTTTGCAGTACGTCAGAGGTGTACTTGAAACAGGCTTTCGGGAGGTTGTTAAGGTTACTGTAGACCTTCGCCGGTCAAAAACTAAGAAAACAATTTTTTAGCAGCAAAAATGGAACTCTCTTGCACAGGAAGTAGATTTGCATAAGACAATTATTACTTCAATCACGGTTTTCTCCGGACATGTTTTCGGCTAAAATAGAAAGTTTAAAAACTTCCAAAGTCGAGTCCTATTTATCAGAATCGTCTAAAAATTGGCAGTCTTTTAGAATGATGTCTTAATTCTTTTTAATTTTAATTCTTCATCGTTTTAAAGCCTTTTTCGCAAGTCTCTTTGGCTTGAGTCTCGCTGAAAAAAGTAAAATCGCGATAACTTTTGAAATCCCAGACACCGTTTTGTAAAACAGACGATTCTGATTTGACTCATATCTAAATGAATGCAAAACTCCAAACTTGCGCAACGCTTTAGCTTCTTGAACCGGGGAGTTAGTTCAAGAAAGGCGAGCGCGAATTTATTTTTGTTTTCAATTCAACCAAACATATTTCAACCGAGACTTGTAGCCAGTTATATAAGCTATGCAATGATATATAGGTTTATATATTTACCATTAATACACAGAGCGTATTAGAGTAACCTTAAAACATGCACAAATTTTGTGTTTCTTTATTGAGTTTTTCCAATAAGCACTTACCATCTAGGATCGTTAGCAGGAGTTGGATGTGATGGGTTTTCATTAAATACGTTTTCAGCTATTTCTTTGCATGAATATCCCAAACAGCCAACTTTAATCTGTAAATGAAACATACTGTAATGTCACTTGAATATTTAAATGCAATGAAATGTTCTTGCGTTTAGGGAAATATGTATAAAAGAAAATAATAAAATATAAAATTCACCATTTTGAACATGCGAGGATGAATTTCTTCCTTCCAGTCAGCTCCACACCTGACTGTATTGACATATGTTATATACCTGGACATTGGTCGTGAATCAAAACATGGCGGAAATGGAGGCCGTTCAATTCAGTTTTTAGTTTGTAGTACCTTACACGGAATTTTACATCAGTTCTTCTTCAGTACTTTTGACGACGTTGTGGTCACGAAAACATTTACAACAACAAAAAAAGAAACCGACAATAGTTTTTATATAAACCGATAATAATTTTGAGGCCATTTATGTCGTTTTGCCATTTAACTCCTCTTGACTTTGGAAATGTAAATTAATTGAAATTATGCCATCACATTTGCATCTTATGTTTTGTCTGTGTTTTCAAAATGAACATAATAATTGGGAAAAATAGAAATATGAGTGTAGGCTAATATATAATATCAGTTCTCACAGTTTGAAAATGGACAGAAAAAGACACAATTTAAAGGGAGAAAATAGGGAAAGGTATAAAAAGCTCAGATCGTTATTAATTACATCTCTTTGCAAAATATCACAACAAATTCGTTAAACATGACTCTCTGAAACGTAAACAGCTCATCAAATCTGTAAAATATTTCATCAAAATTCCATTTGTCTGCGTTTTAAAATCAGTCGAATCTCTATAACATGACTGTATCTGTTTATATTTGATTCTTGTCAACAGCTTATTCAAACTGGCATTTCATCCAAATTCTCTTCCATCCTGGCTAAGTTTGACTGTGTTACGTATATATAGTTGTTTTTTGAGATAAGTTATCAAGCCCGCAACGCAAATTTGGATTGATCCAGCCTCGTAACCCAGGCGGTTATTTTACTACCCGTCGCGTGACGCACGCGTGGATTCGACTGGTTCCGCCCCACGTGCCTTTAGGAAAATAATCCTAGTCGCGCAAAGCAAAACAAGCACCTGTGTACAAGGCTGTGATGGACTAGCAATATGGCTGCCGCGGTGGCTTCAAAATTTATCCACTGCGCCATGTTTGCTCCACAACGCAGCAAATGACTCGCTAATTAATGTTAAGAGAAGGGTTTGCTACATGTTGATTTTATTAAGACTGTCAGTAAAGTCAAAGGCATCAGAGGTTAAAATAGAAAACATTAAATAAAATAGTATAAGCAGTTTGTGCGGTGCAAAAAGAATAATAATAATAATAATAATATCTTTATTGAAGTGTCAATGTATTTAGCCTATACAGACTAATTGGGGACACTATGTAGACTATTTGATTAAAAGGTAAAAACTACATGCAATTCTACACTAATCCTTAATCCTATGTATGTATTCTATCATAAAATAATTTATAATTAATTTGTGTACAGTACTAAGATTAATCCTATATAACCATATATAAATATTTATCAATTATAATAAAATATAAAATTATGAGATGAATCCAGTGAGATCTTGTTTTCTTAAGAACACTAGACAATGAGCTGTTTTGTTGAAAGTATTGTATACATTCAGTAACACTAACTGGATATACTAGTTTAGCCATTGTATAGATGTTTTAAATTATATATAATTGTGTATAGCACGAAAAACAATTAATCAGATATAATTTAAGATGCAATATTCTGCGCTGCTAGTTCAATTTGACTTAATTTAAACGTTGATGATATACTTGAACGCTATATACTAGAGATTTTATTTCATTCAAATCTTAAACCAGTGTATCACACCATGATCACACGGAAATTCAGACAAACAAACCGTTATAGAACATAAACGCAAAGCTAAAATCGTAAAACATTTTAGGCATTCAACTATTCAGGTTATGTATAGAATCTATATCAGTAATATAGTATGTAAGGTCATAGGCATTCGCTTTAAGGAAATTTTATTGCAAATTGTATAAAATGCAAATTCGAATGTCAATATAATGTCCATATTATTTAGTCAAAATGATATACTGATCTTTAACCATGAAATATTATGACTTATACTTTACGTTTACCTTTTGGTATTACAACCTCATATACACGCAAGTCCACGTCTAGTTCAAAATGATAAAAGCTAAATTAAATTGTAGTGAGAATTCATACCTGGTCGTCATTTACAAGAAGAACATTCTCAGCACGAATAGAACAATGCAGAATACCTTCACCATGAAGGTAAGATATAGCTAAGGATGCTTGATACATATATAGAAACTTTTTTTGGCGTAATATCTGATTTGACAGCAATGCGCAAAGCACATTTCCCCGAGGCAGATACTGGGAAACCTATAAATTGTACATGAGGCCATTTAAAAATAATTGTGAAATTACACCGCAAATTGTGAAATTTTATATACAAAATAAATTCATGTTATAAACAATAAGTTACTTAAAATGAGAATCTATTGCCACTGACAATCTACTTTACTTAAAATAAATATTCTTGGCAAAAATTTGATTTTCCCAAAACATGCAGTTGCATAAATTAAATGTGATTTGCAGCTTAGTTATTTCGCAAACTTAGATATCGAGATTAGTATGTCGCACGCACGAACTATAGTACATAATGTAGCCTTCGCTCTTCCAGCTGAGTTATGCAGTAGTTCAACGTCTAACTGGAGATCTCGATATCCCGTCTTGGGCTCAAAAATATTTTTCTGAGTTTGCGTTAAATCTGGAGTAGCAAACAATGTACTATGCAGTTGCAGTAAAACAATTGGTGTGGTCAAGGTTTGTTAAACGTTTTTATAAAATGCGATTTGGTTGAAATAATTACACGTAAGTAAAAGTGACATGTTCTTTATAGGACCACGCAAACTGACTACTCGTTTGTTAACAACTGAGTTCCTTGTCTTATAATTAAAAGATGCACAGAAGAATACGTTTCTATTTAAATGTCTGAATGATCATCTCTATTAATGGCCTAGAAGTACAGTAAAATGCAATGTCAATTGAATTTTAACGCAATCATTTTTAAAGTAGTAACGTTAATATTTACTAACCATTTCGAGCATCTCTGGCCCAAATTGACTGACCGCTAAAACCTGGACAACTGTTGGGTTTTTCAGTAGTACTAAATGCTTAGCATGTTCTAATTGTTCAAAGGATAGTTGTTCCAGCACAACTATATGATTTTGGTACCCCTCCTAAAAATAAATTGTTAACATTTTTAAAAAGTTTTAAAACTCATATTGCCTATACAGAATAGGTAGAATGAGTATCAGAATGGAGTCTTATTATAGAGTATTAGACTATATAATTAGGCAGTAACATTGCTTATAGTTAGCCGGGGAAAAATAAATAATTGCGCCCCCCCCCCCCCACATTGCAAAAATATTGCATGCTATTTTACAGATGAATCGGATTTTACGATATTTCAAGTGAAAATGTTTCAGTGTTATACATGTGAAATGACAAATGTATTTTCTTTCTGTATGCAAGCAAATTTGCATTAATGTGCTTTTGCATTTATAATTTTAAAAAGTTCGAGCTCATTGGTCAGGCTAGGTACATAAACAACTGAACGCAGACGCTCCGGTATTCTCTCACTGCACGAACACAGACAGGACATTACACGGCAGAATGAGTACCGCACAAGAACAGGGCGAAACCAGCGCTAAAGAAAAGCCATTAACAGTCGGGCCAGAGCAGAATACAGAACTGGTAAACCAAGTATTCTCCTTGTTTAAAGGATACTTGACGTCCCAATTAGAAGAAAAAGGCCAACAACTACAGAATAAAGCGACTATCGAAAAACAAGCGACTGAATTTAAGTTCAAAGGAAACAGAAAGCAATGCGTGTTCAACGCTGAAGTAGACGAAATCATTAACCGTATCGCCAACAACGCCGATAATCCGGATGAAGTTCAAGAATTAGCGACAGAAGCGAAGGAGATCACAAAGAACAGAAGCTAATAAAAATAGCGGACAAGAGTAAGGATGGATGGCTCGTAGTGCAGGAATACGAATCAGACGACCTGGCGTCCGACACAGATGATGAGAAGCAAACAAAGAAGGCAGAGTCGGCCGAAGAGAAACGTAGTAAAGAAAGTTTTAGAGGAAACCAGGCGAAGAAATTTAAAGCAGGAGATAATCAGCTTTTTCGTGGTGAGTGCGATAGCATATTTCCCAACGTTATTCTTTATGATATCTCAAATGGGGTGTGATGAGCATTACCCATGTTACTAGTTATGCGTTATACGTATTGATTTGCGGCATTTAGGAAGCAAAATAATTTACATTCGTTTGAGCGTAGCGAAATAGAAAGTAACGCAAATTTTCGTAAGGTCGTAAAAGATGTACAAAATAAGGACAAAATAAATATATTAATCACTAACGCAGAGTAGCAGAAAATACTGTTTGATAATTTCAACTACAGCCTCTACCGTCTACCGATTTTCTACAAAGTAAACTAGCAATATAATTAGGGGGCCCTCTCGAGCTGGGGGCCCGGGCGGGCCTGTTAGCCACGGTGAAGGCTAAAAGGGATAGCCCACTTGTATAAGTGTTGCTTTACAAACATGAACAATTGAAGATTGATAATATGTATATGTCCTTCAATCCATTATTTGCAAAAAAAATGTAAATTATATTTTCATAAACAGGTCATCTGACCATGAGGATACATTACTGGGATTAATACCAGAATAAAAGTCAATTGCCCGTATAAACAGTTGTAAATGCATGTACTTATTTTAAACGTTTGTAGTGCTATTGGGACCATAAAACTTACATATATGAACAATAATGCTCTGAAATTAACAGAGTTTCATCAACACAATTAGCAACAACAACAGCATTGTCGTTCATATTTCTCAAGAATATTGTCAATTTAAAATTCAAAAACGATTTATATTCACCTCAAATCCTTTTTCCTCACGGTCAGAAGTTAACACCTGCGTGTAGGAGTGGTTGTTCGAAGTGCGGACAGCTCATGTGGACTTATATTACGTATTCCACATAAGGTCATATAGGAAGAGCAAATACATTGCCCTAACGAGCAAATACATAGACCTAACTTTTAAATCCCACATCCCACAAGGTTTATGTCCTACATTAGTCTATAACGTTCAACAACTAAGTTGTGGAATAGATGGGATGGGATTAAATTGGGAATCGGACCCTTAGTTCGAGTTTAGGTTTAGGGGTTAGGGCTCACGGTTTAGGGTTAGGGTCCAGGTCATTTAGGTTTATGGTTACGGTTATCTCTTGTTACTGGTAACTAGGGCAATGTATTTGCTCGTCAGGGCTGTTCCTTGTAATACGTACACTATAAGTACCTTTTGGATAGCTTTTCCGGTGGATACGTTCTATCCAGTCGACTCATTTTCTATCCAGCAGGTGAATATGTGCTAGTTTTCTCAGATGGCCATTCAGTGGATAGAAAATATTTCACTGTGTAGGAAAGGATTTACCCACTGGATAAGCTATCCAGTCTATTGGCAACTGACTTTTGGTTGGAATACATATCAAAATGTTTTAATATGTCATGAGTAAATTCAAAGATAAATAAGTGCTAAGTAAAGTAATCAAAGTTAACCTCATTTGCATATCCATTTACACAGCACAAAACAGGTTTCCTTAACCTGGGATCAATATTTGTGTAGTCCACCTATATTCATTTGTAAAAGTGAAGAATAGAAACAAAACGGTTATCGTTTGCGACTGTAGCGTAATATGCGATTGTTTGTAGACAGTTCAATAATTGTTTATGATTCGATGCGAAAATGTTTCAAAACTCCTGTTGTAATATTGTCAGTGAAACACATACATTAAGGTCAATTCGTATCGTGTAGACTAAAATTCGTATCACAATCAATTCTGACCATGCATTCCATATATATTAAATCCATTTGACTAACAAGCCAATAACCACTAACATATTTATATAGCCCTCTTTCTAAGAATGGGTCACAAATTTAAGCGTAGGTTTCCCTAGCAAATCATATAACAAATGCAAATCATATGTGAGTCATATAATAACCTAAAGATAGTCTGAAAAAGCCTACAATAGAAAGTTTAAGAAAATTACAACGTTAACGACAATTAATCAAGTCATGTTTCATTGAATTTTACTTCCTGAAAAAACAGATCGAAAATATTGAACTTCATTAATTTGTAATTTTAATCTATATAAAGGCTGGTTTCCAAAGACTGCAATTTTGCACGCGGAACGGAATTTACTTTGTCTTTTGAGCACTTAATTAAATTATTTCCGTACGAGAGCTGATAAGAAAAAAGATTCCTCAATGATTTTCGCGTCGTGCTTTCTTAAATTCTGTTAATGTTTTAAGGGGCCTAGGAAAGATTCAAACTTTTTGATTTTGAATTTTAATTGTCGGCAAAGAAGAAATTAACCACACAAATAAATAACTTGATAAAATATTAGAAGATACCACATCATAATCTTCATAATGTCCTGCAATTGTATGATTCCAAGGAGTACCTAAAATATTATCATAACATAATTCAAAGTACAGACAAATCATCACTTGGTCATGAGAAGAAGGACATGCAGGTCATGAGATGCTTAGGTTACTACAATGCCGGTTTTACGTTTTAATTGATATTATATGAGTCTCTGTTGACAAAATATTTTGTTTGGTTAAATCCTAATGAACCCAAATACTTTTAAAGAGCTTTAATTTCAATAATGATAAAAGTGCTGTCAAACTAAGCAGATCATATAGACCACAAGAATAACAAACATCACATGATCTCAATTTTCATGAACCATTAATGCAACACATTGTAAATTATATTTACACAATGTATTTATTTTCGTTCTTGACATTGTAAAATGATATTTTGTTCGATGTTTGCTATCTTCAGTCCAGTTTACGAAATTGCGAACTAGTGATGTGCGCAGCTTAATAATTTTGTTCTGTGATATACATTACTCAATAAATGCACAATAAAACAATTATTGGACTCGATTTTCGCATGGTACCAAGAATTTTCAAAACGCGGCCTTGATAATTCACGCTCAACTTTGTCCAATAATTGTTAACCATCGGATATTTCGCGGGAAAAGTTTCATCATCCGACCTGCAGAAATTGGTTAAGCTTTACTTTTAATTTTTTGTTTGAGTTATATGTCAAGTTATGTTCTGTTCAAGTACACCTAACCCCAAAACGTTTTTTTAGCGCTATCAAATCTTGATATGATTTATAGTATTTCTGCAAAAACAAAAATAAATTTCTTAAAATCCTCCGATTTTTATGGCAGTTTAAAGATGGTAAGCAGGCGATTTTTGATGGACCACTTCCGTGGCTACGAGGAGTCTAGAACGAGTAAATTTTGTGACATCACGCAAGGTACTCGTCTCGATAAACTTTCGGCCTACATGCAAATTCACTATAAATTGTCCGTTTATCTACATTGATATACTGCGTTCGTTTGCTGATTGTGAAAAGATGGTTAACAGTTGTGTAGCTGTAAGTTGCATGAATAAATAGCATGAATGGTTGGGTATACACAAATCCAGAGATCATCACTCTTTAATTTCGGATAATTTGGCTTCGTTTGAAGTGAGGTATGAAGTGAGTTGAACATATAGTAGAACTGCCTTCGAAGGTTCGAAGACCCGTTTTGCCTTTTGCCCAGATTCTCTTTCTTTTCATTGCTAGGTTAATCAAGGCTGATTAAAGGCTGATTAACAAGCGGAAGTCTAGAAAGTATAGACGCGTATTCTGCAATCTAACAAAATATTTTTTGTGATAAGGAATAGTGTGAAGACTAATACCTGAACTTAGGCCCGAAAGATTCAAAACGAACCAGTCGAGAAGTCCCAGGAATAGACGAATGGGGTGAGTCTGTTGATTACTTGAGTCTGTTGACACAGCTTTTGTTTTCGATATTTTACCGACTACCTTGCGTGACGTCAGAAAACGTGCTAGATCCAGGCTCCTTGTTATAAAAAAATACGACGGCGCCGGGCCATCAAAAGCTAAATTCAAAAGGCCATAAAAATCTAACGATTTTCCAAAATTGAAAAATGTTTTCACTGAAATATTATAAATCATACCAAGATTTGATATCGCTAAAAAACATTTTGGGGTTATGTTTAGGTGTACTTTCAGTTGTTGACTGGTTGTATTATTGTTAAGTATTATATTGTTATGAGGCGAAGCTAATAAAATTAAAATTTAATTACATTGATCAGATCATTACGGTAGATATTCTTTTTTGCAACAAGCGAAAAAACCTCCGAACAGCTGGTTTCCCCAACTTTCACCCACTGGCACCAAACCTAATCATGGTGTTTTAATTTTTGTAAAATTATTTCTTTTGGTTCATTTTTCCTTTTTATTCATTATTTAATACTTATTTTATACTTATTATACTAATTTTTGAAGAAATTTCACTAGAATACTAATTAAGAGCACTCTGTGAGTTTACCGCGCCACAATGAATAATTTGGTGATTGATTATTAGAGGAAATTGCATGAACAGTAAGATTATTTCTTAGATCACTCATGGGGAATACCAAAACGGCGACAGCTTGATTAACACACGTATTATTCATACCCAAAATACCCAATTCTGCAAACGGGAATGATTTCTCTCCAATAATCTCCCCTTGTTCACCCGCGATGTATGTTACCTATAAACGGAAGAAAACAATCAGGTGTCGTACACGAAAAATATATAGACCAAGAATAATCTCACGATTATTCTTAGGGTTCTCCTAAGACTGTCAGGAATGTAATTTTCCAAATAGGAATAATCTTGATGTTAAAGTTTGTATTAATAGATTAACGCAAGTTATTTACACTAAAATTACAAACGGTTAATTATACTGCGAGGATTGATAACATTTTTTATTCAACGTTTCGACTAGACTTTTATAGTCATTAGAGCAACTCATTTTTATTATAACGTTGAAAATAAAATGTTATCAGCCGTCAGAGTTACCGTTGTTTTATATAGAATCAATATACCGTATATGGTTTCGGAAACGTTTCTACACTGCTAAATTATTTTCGGGATTAAGACTAATTTAGATAATAATATAATTTATGAGAGTAAAAAAGTGGTGATTAGAAAAAAATGCTTATTAATACAGCAAAATCGGACTTCTGCGAAGACAGTGGGTGGCGGATCTCTGCGTAAAGAGGATTAAATCACACAATTATAATGCGTAAAATTGTTAATCCACTTCAATAAAATGGAAAGCTAGAAGAGGCTGGGCAATAATTCAATATATTTTCGAATTCAATAATCGTTTTATTGTCCGATCTATTTCTAACATTGTCTTCCTTTTGGGCATTTTGTTTTAATTTTATGTCACTTCGAATAGGATAAACTATTATCATAGTGGAGGTTACTGTGTATGAGAAGAGTAATATTTTTGGCAAAATAACGTTTGTATTTTATGTGCATGCTTAAAACTATTATTTGTATGCATCAGTACAGTTATTTGTGGATAACGTAGAGTTCGCGCGCAATAAATCAAAATTGAGAAAAATAAATCGAATGCTTATACTAATTGCTATCTCTCACCTCAAAATCATTATCTTCAATGTCTTCCTTCAGTAAAATCAATTCGGGAGGTGGCAGTTGTAGCTTCTTTTTACTGTTTGGCAAGTTCTCACTTTCCTCTATGAAAAAAGTGATTTGCTAATGAAAACAGATGACTTCCTTTTATCAAATGATCTTAAAATTATTACCGCAATTAGTAATGTTGCGAAATCTTATCTAAAAATTGGTGGGAAAAAGCTTGTATTTTACGTCCATTTTGTACGCCGCCATTAAAATTGCAAACTAAAAGGAAGGATATGAGGTCATGACGTCAAGAGCAACAAATAAGAGCCAAATACCTCATTGAGGCATGGCATCATAAAAAGTCTCGACTCATTCCTTCCAAACTCGGCCATTTTAATGGCGAATCCCAAAATGCAAACTTTACACATAAGATAGAACATTATTTTATTTTAATTTATATTTAAAGGTGCCGTCAAGTCCGTTCTGCGCATGTGTGATATTTCAAACGTTGGGGACCCCACAAACGTTAACGGAATAGATTTGCGTCAGTTCGAAAGCGAGTATTCGTTAAATGTGGCGAAGGCACGAGAGGTAGTTTGATATAATATTATCCACATTTAGGAACCAAACATCTTCTTATAACACGCTTTTTAGGCAGCCTCGTACCCAGGCGCTTGTTTTGCTTTGAGCGACTTGCTGCTTTTTAGGTGGAAAAGCTCAAGCGTGTGAAAAAAATCCGCAATACTTCATGTTCAATGTTTATATAACGCAATGTAAACAAACGATGTAAACAGAAACGTGGACATGCGCAGAACGGACTGGACGGCACCTTTAAGTATAACGAAACAAAATTTAATTTGTAACGAAGATTTTTACTGAGGGCAGTTATTGATATACAAGTAGAAGCTGGAAAATATTCTCGTCGATATTGTATTTTGTGTCGCTTAAACTTAATTCTGTTGTTTTGTAATATAATTAGAAGTCAGAGGAATTTAAGGCGGGAAAAGAAAAAAGAAAAAGGGAGAGCCTGAACCTTTGTATGATCACGTGATCATGCAAAGCTTTTACATATTTCCACACTGTTATTTGAAAGTAGTTATTTTAACTACAAAAACGTAGTTAAAATAAAAGGTTCAGGACAACTACATTTTTTGTAGTAATTTTAACTACATTTATTTAACCACAATTTTCGTAGTAATTTTAACTACATTTATTTAACCACAATTTTCGTAGTAATTTTAACTACATTTATTTAACCACAATTTTGAAGTAATTTTAACTACATTTATTTAACCACAATTTTCGTAGTAATTTTAACTACATTTATTTTACCACACTTTTGTGGCAATTTTAACCACATTTATTTAACAACACTTTTGTAGTAAATAAATAGTTCAGTTTCACTAGCTTGAAGTTCTGGTTGCCTTTCCCATGTTGCACAGTTAGCGTACAATCATTCCCTCGGCTGCGATATAATGACTGGCTTCAAATTTGACAGGTTTCCTGAAGCGACTATTATTGAAATACCGTCTTCTCGATAAATGTGTCAATTGATTCATCATTCTAGCAAAAGAAATACATGCATAGAACAATTACATTTGGGCCACTTATATGGGGTATATAAGCCTCTGCTAATATAAGCTCTGGCATAACCATTTCCCTCGCAGGGGCTCTCCTTTGATGAGTAAAATTGTCTGGCGTTAGACAGAGTAAATAACCTGGCGTTATGTCAGAGTAAAATAACAAAGTGGCCGGTTTTGGCCGAGAAAGAGTTAAACGAGATGTGCACATAAACAGACAATGAGACGTGGTGTATAAGCAGACAAAATAAGCCACAGCCTATTTTAATTGTGACCAAATGATCTGTTTATACGCCTGATCACGTCTTGTTTAAGGTACAACTTAAGCCTGGTTTCCATATGATCGCTGCGATCGCTCAATTTTAAAACCGGCAATCGTAGCGATCGTGGCGATTGTATAGCGATCGTCATGGATGAAGTAAACAAAGACAACTTTTTTTACTATCGCAAGCACAGCTTTTTATTCTAGTTGCTCTTATCAGTAAGGCCTATTTCACGTCGAATTTATCATGTGTCGAATCTAATACACATTAGGTTCGACAAAATTCGACGTCGGTTTCAAACATCGAATTTATCATGGTCGAACGTAATCGACCTCCCGTAAAAAGAACTCGTTCGGATTGCATTTTAAAAGTACTGCCTTAAATTACGTCCCAGTTTGTTTGGACGAAAGGAAACATCGTTTTGGGTTCGACAGATATTTCGAATGAGAGAAGAGCTTGGAGCTTTTCACACTCTCGTTCCACAGCTTCGGACACAGCGACGTCTTCGTGACAGATAATTCTTTTACAGGTATTTACATAACATATTTACATAAAATGCTTTAGTTTCACTGATTCATCTAAATTTGCGTGATGTATACAATGAAGGATCCGTTTAATCTTATTACTGTAATGTGTTTTATAGATATAGCCGAATGTCGCTGGGGTACATACCGATCGCTGAGATCCCCAGGATCGCTGAACCAGTGTTTCCATATAATCGCTACGATCGCCAGGATCGCTGAGCGTGTGGTTTCCATATGATCGCTACCAGTACGATCACCGGTTTTGAAATTGAGCGATCGTAGCGCGATCATATGGAAACCAGGCTTTATAATATTACTATAGTTATTAGATTACTAGTTACATAATTCTGATAACATACCGAACAGATCAGTTAATAATTTATCAAAAACGAAATGCTGAATACAGACTTGTTGAGAAGGTAGTATAAGCAGACTCCACATAATAGAGATCAACTGTTGATCTCTATTCTCATCTGTGCATGATAATATATTTTCACAGAATAGACATCAACTGTTGCTCTCTATTCTGTGATAATATATTATCATAGAGATCAACAGTTTATCTCTATTCTGTGGAATCTGCTTGCTACCTTCTCATCAAGTCCGTATTCAGCTAATTTTGCACGCAACAATAACAAGTTTTTACGCTGCGCTTGTAAACTATTTAAGAGGCCGAGTATATTGCAACGACAACAAAATAGGACTTAAAATCAAACCTCATCATCTTCAAGTTACTTTAAAGCGTCCTCTCGAACACCCGACTCAAGGGAACACCCGACGCAAGGAAACACTCGTAAATATCACGATAAAAAGCCTATAAAAATACAGAAAATAAGTGTAAGGACAAAGTTGAATTTTCAAAATTAACTGAAAATGTGCGCAAAACCTCAACAATATTTCACACCAGATTTATATCGGCAATGAAACAATATCAAAACATGATTACTAACCAGTAAATCGCATAGTTATAATATTAAGTTATTAGTGATAATTACCTCTGTCATTTCGAGTATTGGTTGCGTTGAAAGAAAATTATTCAAATCCAAACGCGAAGTCGAAGGATTCAAGACAACTGCATGTGGCGACTGGCGAAGCGATTGGAGCTTCAATGCTGTGTCGGATCAAAATTTCCTGTATTCTGATTGGTAGAGCCGCAGGCGGGCCTCTGCGAAGACAGTGCTTGCATTTGTGTTGCTAAATTAAGCACACAGTCATTGTCGCGTGATTGGTTGAAAACTCATTTAGTTGTCCGATTGAAATAAATGGTCAATCACAAAGATACGAAATATAAAAATAAATATAAATATATGTTCACCTTAGCTTATAAAATAGTATTTTCGCGTACCGTATAAGGTAGCCTATTACATGTTCCGATCGTGTGTTACTGATAGAACATTTATTTGACTGAGACCCGATTCAAACGCCAATCTGGGGACCAATCTGATAATCAAAGTTCATCACAACAATTAAATAAACTGATACGTTGAAACGACGATCGCGGTCATTGTAGGTATTGACGGCGAAATAAATCATATTGACTGCCAATACGACTTTACAGGTCATCTCTTCACTCAGATACATATCAGATACATATGATTGCATCATGTTTAGTTTTTATGTGACGGGCAATGCGAGAGGCAATGGCCTCTTATGCCACAGCGCATATGCGCTGTGACATACGAGGCCATTGCCCGTCACATGAAAACTAAAGTACCGGAAAGTGCCGTTCCAGTTTGTCGTATGACTACACATATTTACTAAGTAGTTAGTGTGTGCCATAATAATAAACTGGTATTCAGCATGCATGCATTGCGTCGATCGATTTCAAATATATATTTAGACCTATTTTTCTAGAATGTTCATTGTAACCATAGTGCGACAAATTGTCCTATTCAGGTTTTTATAATTTGAAAACATGACCATGCATGCTCATGATGTCTGTGATGAAGATTTTTTTTAAATATACAACACCAATTTTAGTCGTAATTTGACTATATGATTTCAAAAATGATAATTTCGATTTGTGTATCAATTAGATTATTGCATGTTTTGAGCGATGTTCACCACTCACCACTACCAAACCTACAATAAACTACAACCTATAAGTGTATTCGCGCAGTTACCAAGATGGAGTAAGTAACTACGTAAACTATAGTTAAAATTACTACAATCTAAATGGTAAATATATGTAGTTAAACAGTTGTAGTTAAAATAACTAAGACGAAGTAACTACGTAAACTATAGTTAAAATTACTACAATTTGAATATATGTAGTTAAACAGTTGTAGTTAAAATAACTAAGACGAAGTAACTACGTAAACTATAGTTAAAATTACTACAATCTAAATGGTAAATATATGTAGTTAAACAGTTGTAGTTAAAATAACTAAGACGAAGTAACTACGTAAACTATAGTTAAAATTACTACAATTTGAATATATGTAGTTAAACAGTTGTAGTTAAAATAACTAAGATGAAGTAACTACGTAAACTATAGTTAAAATTACTACAATTTCAATATATGTAGTTAAACAGTTGTAGTTAAAATAACTAAGACGAAGTAACTACGTAAACTATAGTTAAAATTACTACAATCTAAATGGTAAATATATGTAGTTAAACAGTTGTAGTTAAAATAACTAAGACGAAGTAACTACGTAAACTATAGTTAAAATTACTACAATTTGAATATATGTAGTTAAACAGTTGTAGTTAAAATAACTAAGATGAAGTAACTACGTAAACTATAGTTAAAATTACTACAATTTCAATATATGTAGTTAAACAGTTGTAGTTAAAATAACTAAGACGAAGTAACTACGTAAACTATAGTTAAAATTACTACAATTTGAATATATGTATAGTTAAACAGTTGTATAGTTAAAATAACTAAGACGAAGTAACTACGTAAACTATAGTTAAAATTACTACAATTTGAATATATTTAAGTAGTAGAGTGCGGGGCTTAATGACCCTTTGAGGACGGACCTAGGTGAACTGTAAGTACCTTTCTTTTGTCCTAGCCTAATTGGCAATGAGCTTTGTTTGTAGTTATGAATAATCAACCAGCTCGTGTTCCGAAAGGGGTCCGAACCCTAGCCGAGGAAGATAAATAGTCGAGTTGTTGGCGGGAATATTTCATTTTGGCGCCATGGCTGAGCAAACGATTTGGGATGAATTGCGAAGAAATAATATCGAAATAGACAAAACTACTTTATGTTTTTATATGAATTCATGTCTTCGAGAGCATGAGGACTTGTATGAGTATCTTGCCGTTTAAATAAGTGGAGATAACTTACCGAATAATTTACACGATATTTACCAAAAGATGGATGTTGTGCATTTTGGAAGAATCGTTGTTTATTTAACACTAGTGTGGAGAGTTAGCGATTCTTGTGACTCCGAAACGTTTGTTTTTATGTTCGCCGTAATATTAATTTCTCACCACGCCTTGACCTGTCTATCGATCAGCTTGAAAATTTATGCATCGAAATTCGTAAACCTAGATCCAAGCCTTTTCTCATTGCGACTTGGTATAGACCACCAGACTCGGCCGTTGACAAATTTAATTATTTTGAGACACTAGTAGGCAGACTTGATGCGGAAAGTGTTGAATATTATTTAATGGGTGACCTGAACTGCAATTTAGGGTCAACCGTATTAGATCGTAATTCAACTTTGTTGACTGGTATTACCGATCTTTATAGCTTAAATCAATTAATAAGCGAACCAACTCGTGTGACCAAGTCATCTTCAACTTTAATTGACTTGATATTTACTAACACTCGTGACAAAATTGTTTGCTCCGGTGTCTCTCATATCGGTATTAGTGATCATAGCCTAACTTATGCTTTTCGTAAACTTTCAACTGGTTTATTCACTAAAGTCACTCTACAGTAACCTATAGGAAATTTAAGAATTTTGATTCAGCCAGTTTTAGAAATGATATCTGTTTACAGAATTGGGATGATATAAAGGCGTACGAAAATCCAAATGATATGTGGCATGTTTGGAAGAACACATTTCACAGTGTTGTTGAAAGACATGCCCCCCTGTGTACAAAGCGTGTTAGGGCTTCTAAATCGCCTTGGATCACGCCTCAATTAAAACAACGTATGCACGAAAGGGATACTCTCAAGATAAAAGCGACTCGCTCTAATGATCCAAACGATTGGTTCGCCTTTAAGAGAACCCGCAATTCTGTAAACACTGAAATCAAACATACCAAAGAAATATATTATATGAATGCTCTTCACGAAAATAAGAGCAATTCGAAGAAGACTTGGAATATTGTTAATGAACTTACTTCAAGAAAAGTAAACAGCTCACACATAAAAGAAATCAAATTGAACGGCTCTTCAATTAGTGGCTATCATGAATTATCTGAGGCGTTTAATGATCATTTCGCCAGTGTTGGGCCTAAGCTGGCTGACAAAATACCTTGCAATGAAAACAGCCGTTCACATTTGGATTATCTTACATGTCACGAAACTAGAGCTAGTTTTCAACTGAAGGCAACAAGTTCGTCCACAGTCTTTTCTCTTTTATCTAAGCTAAGTAAATCTAAAGCAACTGGCTTAGATAAGATATCTGCCAGGCTTCTTCGTGAATGTCCTGACTTGATTGCAGAATCCCTTTGTTTAATTTTTAACCGCTCCATTAACACGGGTATTTTTCCCGATGAATGGAAGTGTTCAAAAGTTATACCATTATTTAAACAAGGGGAACGTAAGGATCTCGATAATTATCGGCCCATCTCAATTATTCCGGTCGTGGCGAAAATTTTTGAGAGGATAGTTTACGACCAAGTCCATGTTTTTCTTATCGATAATAAACTACTTTCCAATTGTCAATCAGGGTTCCGAAGTCTTCACTCCACAGTCACTGCTCTTCTTGAGGCCACTAATGACTGGGCATATAATATTGATCGTGGCAATGTTAACGCTGTAGTCTTCTTAGACCTCAAGAAAGCGTTTGACACCGTGGATCATGGAATTCTGTTATCAAAATTAAATGTATATGGTATTGGAGGTGTTGTGAGCAATTGGTTTAAGTCTTACTTAAGTGACCGGAAACAAAAATGCTATGTGAATGGTTTTCTCTCACAGAAGCGTTCATTGTCCTGTGGTATCCCACAGGGAACTATTTTAGGGCCACTATTATTTTTAATTTATATAAATGACTTACCCAATTGTCTCGCACACTCCCAGCCACGTATGTATGCAGACGACACTCATTTAACATTCGCAACAAATAATGTTCATGATATTAATCTGAACCTCAATCAAGACCTGGCAAACGTTAATGAATGGCTTATCGCAAACAAGCTTACTCTAAACCAATCAAAGACAGAATTCATGTTCATCGGGTCTAGGCAAAGAATATGTACGTTTCACTCATCACTATCTCTAGAAATTGATGGGATCCCAATTAATCAGGTTTCCCATACAAAGTCTCTTGGTGTACATATTGATGAGAATCTATCTTGGAACGTACATATTAATAAGCTATCTAAAAAGATTGCTTCAGGCATTGGATCTCTAAAACGTATAAGATCTTTTGTCCCTGATACGACGCTACAGCTTATTTTCAATTCGTTAGTTCAACCGCATTTTGATTACTGTTGCGTTGTTTGGGATAATTGCAACAAAACCCTCGCTGATAAACTTCAAAAATTACAAAATCGTGCAGCCAGGGTGTTAACATTTTCTAGTTATGACACTAATGGTGATTTTCTCCTTGAGAAACTTGGCTGGAGGAAACTTGACTCCCAGCGCAAGTTTCAAAAAGCTGTTATGGTCTACAAATCACTTAATGGGCTCGCTCCTAATTATTTGCGTCCCATGTTCACAGACCGTAGCAGTGTAACGAATTATTCATTGAGAGACACCGAGGGCAAACTAGCTATTCCTAAGCCTCGTACTAACTACTTAAAAAATAGCTTTAGTTATAGTGGTACGGTGCTATGGAATAGCCTTCCTATCGAGTTGCGGAAGGCAGACACTCTGGGTGAATTTAAATCCGGCTGCAGTAGCTTCTTAACCTCTTAACCTTTTTATCGCACGGCACTCATGGAAAGCAGGTATTTTTAGCTTAGTATTATTAGGAATATTAGAATTGTAATGTTGTAATTTGAAATTTGTGAATGTATGTATTAGAACAATAATTTTGTAATTTAGGTAGTGCATGCAAAATCCTGATGAGTTTTTTACCGTGGTTAAATAAATTAGTAATAATAAACAGTTCGAGAAGCTGTGGCAAGAACTGTTGAAGATTTTAGACGCGTGGACTTGACAAAATATAAACCGGTGAAGAAACTGTCGCGGTTTAAACAGCTTACTTGTCTAGTTTTATTAACGACGCTGTCGTTATGGATGTTGTAAAGTTGCTAAGGCCTGATTTGAATATATATTGGTTTTGAATGAGAGGAAGCCATTAAAAAGTCATTAGTCTGCTGTGCTTCAACAACTTTATGCCTGATTTGAATATTAGTTAATTAGTTTGAATGAGAAAAAGTAATCAAAAGGTCATTAGGTAAAGGCGAATGCGTGGGGTCGAATCCAATGAACTTTGTGCACGAAAGACCGATACTGCTAAAGAAACGTGGTTCAAATGAAGTTTACGTCTATTCCGATCAGTTCTTTCAAGAGATGCGTGTATCAAATAATTTACTGATAAAGACGGCGTAAAATTGCTTTGTGGAGATTGTTGAGGAGAAGGTGTGTGTTTTAGAGTGTTTATATCATGTTGTTCAGTGAAAGATTTTTCATTTTACATCAAACCCTGGTAGAGTGAAGATCATGCCTTGCTCCTGTCTTCCTAGACGTCTACCTTATATCACACTTCGAAATATTTTCAGACGTATTCGCTGCGTATCGGCTTGCTGTGGTGGCAAGATTGTGATTCAGCAATCTGAGTTAGATGGCGGAACAGTATCTCCACGATCTGTATTATAGCCCAGAAAGTCCGGCAAGTTTTGGCGGCGTCGATGCTATTTACTGTGTCGTAAAAAATGACGGGAAATTTAAACTATCGCGAGCGGGCGTTTGGGGTATTTGCGGGGTGCATTTGGTGTTTCCGGGGTATTTGCGGGGTGCATTCGGGGTGTTCGTAAGGAGATGGGGCGCTTGAGATATTTGGGGGTGCATTTGGTGTTTCCGGGGCATTTGGGGGGTGCATTCGGGGTGTTCGTAGGGAGATGCGGGCGTTTGGGGTATTTGCGGGGTGCTTTCGGGGTGTTCGTAGGGAGATGCGGGCGTTTGGGGTATTTGCGGGGTGCTTTAGATTGTGCGTTGGGGGAGCGTTTGGGGTGTTGGGGTATTTTCGGGGTGATCAGATTAGGTATCCTATAAAATTAAAATAATTGAGAAAATAGTTTCATTTCATGTTCAGTTGTGAGTCAGAGAACATGTCTCATCAGTGTGGCACTTGTGGAAAGACTTTGTCAAGAAAAGAACACCTTCGCCGCCATATGAACAACGTTCATTGTAAAAAGATCTCCTCTCAACCAATCTCTTCCATTGGATTATTCGTCGCATCAAGTAATAGCGCTAACCATCAGAAATTATTTCATTCTGAAGTCACAGACAAGCAACCGGATATGGCTTCCTACGATAGAAGAACGACACATCTCCCGTTTACTAGTGCTGTATCAAACTCACTAAACTCAAACAAAAGCCGAACGTATTCCATTCAGTTAACACACCCGTTTGGACTTATGGTCTCTGGAGGAACCAAGACAGGAAAAACAACGTTTGTCAAAACATTGTTAGCGAACGCTCAAGTGATGATCGATCCTCCACCTGAAAATATTGTTTACTTTTATTCCGAATATCAGGAATCCTTTGCTCAAATAGAGACCCTAGTTTCCGGTATTCAGTTTGTTCAAGGTTTACCTGATTCCATGTTGGATTCTATTAACCCCAAGATAAGGAATTTATTTATCATTGACGACATGATGGGGGAAAAGGATGCTATCATTGCTAAATTATTTACGAAAAAGTCGCATCATGGAAACCTTAGTGTCATCAAAGGAAACCTTAGTTTCATCAAAGCAAAGATCATCGAACTATATCTCTTAACGCCAGTTATCTGGTTCTAACTAAGAACGTCCGTGATGCCAGCCAAGTGATCCACCTAGCCAAACAGTTGTACCCCAGCAATACCAAATTTTTTCAGCAAGCTAACCAGATGGCAACAAAAGAGCCGTATTCTTACATATTTGTTGACCTAACACCAACATGTCCCGATGAAATACGACTTCGATCCGGAATCTTCCCGACAGACACTCATTACGTCTACCAACCTCGCGTATAAAAACATAGTGCTGTCAAAGGTGTATTCATTTGAGGATGTCCCGCCGTGTGAGAAGGAACCACGATGTTTTAAAAGTATTGGCAAAGTGTAAACCTTCCATGCGAAAAGCGATCATAAAAGCTGCAGATACAGATTTATTGGAAGCCATAACCGAGTGCCTATTGAACATTTGCCGTGAAACGATTAAAATCAGTCCAAAAACGTATAAAAAGCTTACACCATACTCAGATCACATTGAGGCTGTTGCTGATAAGAGAAACCCGATCACGAAAAGAAGGAGGGTTATTCTACAAAACGGAGACGGATTCTTACCTTTTCTACTCGCTCCTGTCTTAGAACAATTAGCGAGCTTTCTAACCAAATAATGGAGCATGTCAAAAGACTGGTTCTGGTCCCTGAACACATGACTACAAAGAAACCCTTGGTTCTTCCACTAACTGCTCAAGTGAACCAGTTGGACTCGGAAATGGACAATTTGCTGCAACGTCAAGATATAACACAAGACGATAAAGTGAAGTTGTATAATCAGACCTTTCAACGCTATCTCAATTATTATGACAAACGAATGCATCGGCCTGTTCCTGTAAGTATTGCCCACACCCAACCTATCGCAGCAGAAGAAACAGACCCCGAACCTTCAACAGAGACAATGCCTGAACCACCTGGAGAAATCGAGAGTGATATCATAGAAAGTGTACCATCCACGATGAAATCAAGAGCTGCACAACTGATAAAGAAGATAAAAGAAAATAAAGATGTGGTTGGTTGGAACGATCAAGGGCAGATGGTTTTTGAAGGAAGAACTATTCCGGGTACTAACGTCATTGATTTAGTCAACGATACTCTGCGCCAAAGAAAGAATTTCAACCCTGCAGGATGGCAACTGTTCGCAAAAGCTTTAGGACGTTTGAATGTACCCGAAGGAATCGTCAGAAACGAAGAGCGTCTACATTTGGTGAAGGAATATAGGAACAAGCCTTCATCTGCTTCTAGCGACCCCCCTCTGACGCCCTCACTACAGTTTCCAGGGGAACCAATGAAACCAAGAAAGAAACGTAGAAACAAAAATCCATATAAATGGCATTCATAATCTTTTTTTTTGTAAACATTTTATTGAATAAATATTTTTTACAATTATAACGTGTCTTTTTATTCTTACACAAAATACCATTTACGTATAAAATTACGAACTAATGTATCGTTCCACTCCTTTTGATCAGTAAACATGCTAACAATAGTTGACATGGGAATATTTCTACTACGATGTAAAGCATAAAATAAACAATGTTGTCCACACACACGAGACCACGGTGACTGTAAAGTCTTTTCATTCCAAGTAAATGTACTGCTATGATCTTGTAGAAAGGTTTGAAAGTTTCTGCTGTAAAATTCTGGGCTTTGTCCATAAGAGTCGAATAATTCGCCTTTTCCATCCGATGTGATGTAAATAGCTACCCAATGTGTACCTGGTCCATCGCTGGGATCCGCGTTTATAATAGAACCTCTAGGTCTTTTCTGTATCTGACTTGGTAAATGATCCGAGGGTAAAACATCGGTAAACACTGAATATGGATCACTTTGTAAGACACGTAGCAGTTGACGTGTGTTCATTTTAGCTTCTGAAGTCACTTAGCACGTTACGGCTGGCATCAATCTCGATAAGATTTTGAAATTCTCCAAGCACCACGATATTTATAGCCCCAGTTAGAGCCGTACCGAACTTGCATTCTAGGGAGACGTTGCCATCCCTGATAGGTTGAAAATGATCTCCAACACATAGATCAGCTGTTAAATCAAACACGTACAGGGTATATCCATTTCCATACTCGTCTCGAGTAATACCGTTGCCTTGATTCTGAAACATCTTGTTGGTACCAGCATACAGCGTTTGGAATGCTGAAACATAGTTGGTCCCTGTTGCTCCGGCGAACTTTAGGTGAAGTGGTTTGCCAGGCCGGTGTTCTCCATTCACTGATAATGCAAGAAATGTTGTGTCGTAGTTCTTAAAATTGAAAGGATTCTTGTTATAAACTCCGTTATAAGCATCTGCATCCACCATCCCAATCACGACTCTATCGGGAAGAAGTCCTTGGAATATATTCTGTTGATCTCCAGACATGTTTCCCGTTGGTACGGAGAACACTTTGCAGTTTACACGATTAATAGGGTACTTGGCTGTGATATGTTGAAGGGCCTGTGTATGACCTATCATTGTAGTGGACGAAACGTTAACACGGCGAGCGCGAAACACGCATTCTTCCAGAACCACTTTAAAACCAGGAGCTTCTGCTGATGAAACCAGGCAAAAGGGAGCTCTTGATCTCACTAGCTTGAGCTTGATCGGAACAGCACCAAGAATATATCGTTCTTGCGCGAACAGATCCGAATGAATTCTTCCTTCCATCGCCACATACTTGCTTAGGCTTGTATGTGCGTGACGTTCCTTTAATCCTTTGTTCGCATCGGCAACTTCTGCTAGTGGATTGACGGCATCCATCCGTCCAGCCTGGTCTTTGTAGAACAACGCTGATGTTAAGTGAGACGATTTAGCGTCTTTGCTAAAGTTCAATACAGTTTCTATATATGTTCGGTAGGGATACGAAGTGGTTGAGGGTGTGACCAGTTTGTTGTTCAGATAAACTTCCACTTGAGAAAATAAGGCATGCAGCCATAAATTAACAGGACCCACTTGGGCGGTGTCAGGTAAGTTAGTTCCATCTCCATTCGTTATCTTTGCTTTTACGTGAAGGTAACTGTTTGCCAAATCGGTGTAGACATCAGAATTTGCAGCACAGAGAAACTCGATAGTGTCCGAAGTTCCAATGCTAGAAAGAGGATCGATGGCTTCCCAAAATCCTTTATTCATTTCAACTTGAGTGTCAGGAACAGAAAATAAGTCCAGTTCAGATTTTCCACACGAACAGGAATCTTTATGTAAAGTCTCGTAGCCTTGTGCCATTATTTAAGAAAAGTAGGTTTTTCTTGAGATGTTTTCCGCCTCTTGGTCTGTGAGCGACTGGTAGATTTCGATGAGGCATTGGTTTTTAAGGATGCCTTGCGTTTGCGACCGCCTCCTGATTGGTTACTCATCAGTTGTTTAGCACCCTGCCGAGCTATATCTTTGACGACTGCGACACCACGACCTTTGACAGCTTGCTTCACACTTTTCCCGGCCAGAACATCTTGACCGACATCTGTCGCCACTTGCAGAGCTCTCTTTCCAATCGCTTGTACTCCTCGTTTTACCAGAGGTATTGCATATCGGGCAATACTTTTAAAGAAACTTCCAATACCGTAGCCTCTTTGAATCCGTGCACCTCTAAAACCAGATAGACTTCCACCTCGTTGTCCTCGTAAATAATATTGTTGAAACTGCTTTGCATCTGGAACGATTCTAGCTCTCATCTTTAAATAAAATACGGTGATCTGCTCTGTTTAAAGTGAAGTGTCACGATGGACTTCCCGAAACCAAATGACACGTTTTCGTTTTTGTCGTCCTTTATATCTATTTCGATCGTCTCGAATGATTTCACCTTCAGGGGGACATATTGTAAGTTGCGAAAACTAACGTTAACATTTCCCCGTATTTTCCTTTCGTATTCACAATTCGTAGAAGAGGCACTTTGACGTCGCCGACAAATTGTGCATCCACCACATTTGTGTAGAGGTAAATAGATGCAAAACCTGCGTTTATATCTGCTACGTAGGGACTCGTTGTTTTCTTCGTAATCACTGTATCCTGCTCGAATCCTAAGGCCGTTGCGATATCACCCGAGAACCATACCATTGCGCCTTTTTCACATCGACTATCACTTTGAGCGTATTTTTATTATATGTAAACTTGATCTTAGCTTGTCCTTCTTTCGTCATGCAATGGTTTAAATCTTTAACCAGGTTTGTAACACTGTTGTATTGTGTACCTTGAATGATGCCCACTTCATCTGGACCTGTGCCAATGCTGTTGTAGAGAAAGGTTTGCTGATTGCCTTCGCGTATCGTGCTCCATGTATGAGGATAATTAAACTCGGAAAGGGCTACTTCCCAGTCCCCTGTCAGCTCTAACGTTTCGGCTAGCTTCACTTTAAAATTCGCTACCGTATTATCAGGGAAATATTTCATAGAACTATTACTTGGGAGCGTCAGATAAAACTGTGTTGCCATCTCGATGAGTAAGACACAAATGAACACAAGTTATAAGATTCACACACTTTTATTTCGAAATATGTTTTACATTATCAGCCGGTACCCAAGAATTAAAATCATTTGAGTAACCTAACCATTTTACAAGATATTCTTTGTGTTTACCACGCATGCAAGACTTAATCACATTTTCTACTCTAAAAAAGTCAGTGTCTTTCTTGATAATGCTTTGCAACTCTTGTTCGTAAAATGTTCCCTCTTGGATAAGACATCAATGACAGTTAACATGTATTTATAGCCATTGTTTGCTTTACTCAACGAATCCATAATGACCAGATCAGCCTCCCACATTTCGTCCATTGCTCCGACAATAACTCTATTTCTCTTAAAACGATGTCGTACTGGTTTATGCAAAGTATATGTGTCTTGTTGTTTTAACCAGGTTTTTATCTCGTTTCGCGATAGTTTAAATTTCCCGTCATTTTTTACGACACGGTAAATAGTGTCGACGCCGCCAAAACTTGCCGGACTTTCTGGGCTGTAATACAGATCGTGGAGATACTGTTCCGCCATCTAACTCAGATTGCTGAATCACAATCTTGCCACCACAGCAAGCCGATACGCAGCGAATACGTCTGAAAATATTTCGAAGTGTGATATAAGGTAGACGTCTAGGAAGACAGGAGCAAGGCATGATCTTCACTCTACCAGGGTTTGATGTAAAATGAAAAATCTTTCACTGAACAACATGATATAAACACTCTAAAACACACACCTTCTCCTCAACAATCTCCACAAAGCAATTTTACGCCGTCTTTATCAGTAAATTATTTGATACACGCATCTCTTGAAAGAACTGATCGGAATAGACGTAAACTTCATTTGAACCACGTTTCTTTAGCAGTATCGGTCTTTCGTGCACAAAGTTCATTGGATTCGACCCCACGCATTCGCCTTTACCTAATGACCTTTTGATTACTTTTTCTCATTCAAACTAATTAACTAATATTCAAATCAGGCATAAAGTTGTTGAAGCACAGCAGACTAATGACTTTTTAATGACTTCCTCTCATTCAAAACCAATATATATTCAAATCAGGCCTTAGCAACTTTACAACATCCATAACGACAGCGTCGTTAATAAAACTAGACAAGTAAGCTGTTTAAACCGCGACAGTTTCTTCACCGGTTTATATTTTGTCAAGTCCACGCGTCTAAAATCTTCAACAGTTCTTGCCACAGCTTCTCGAACTGTTTCGGAGTCACAAGAATCGCTAACTCTCCACACTAGTGTTAAATAAACAACGATTCTTCCAAAATGCACAACATCCATCTTTTGGTAAATATCGTGTAAATTATTCGGTAAGTTATCTCCACTTATTTGAACGGCAAGATACTCATACAAGTCCTCATGCTCTCGAAGACATGAATTCATATAAAAACATAAAGTAGTTTTGTCTATTTCGATATTATTTCTTCGCAATTCATCCCAAATCGTTTGCTCAGCCATGGCGCCAAAATGAAATATTCCCGCCAACAACTCGACTATTTATCTTCCTCGGCTAGGGTTCGGACCCCTTTCGGAACACGAGCTGGTTGATTATTCATAACTCATGAATTATTAAGGGTACAAACAAAGCTCATTGCCTATTAGGCTAGGACAAAAGAAAGGTACTTACAGTTCACCTAGGTCCGTCCTCAAAGGGTCATTAAGTCCCGCACTCTACTACTTATGTAGTTAAACAGTTGTAGTTAAAATAACTAAGACGAAGTAACTACGTAAACTATAGTTACAATTACTACGGCAATAGTTATTTTAACTACTAAACTGTGGTTAAAATAACCATGGTATAATAACTACACCGTGGTAGTTAAAATCACTACGGTAGTAGTTGTTTTAACTACAAAACTGTGGCTAAAATAACTAAGATAAAGTTACCACACTCGAAATAGTTAAAATTACTACAATGTTGTAGTTATTTTAACTACCACGAAATAACAGTGCACGTGATCGCGTGATCATGCATCCAAAGCTTCTGCAATTTTGGATGACAGAACGATGGAATTCGCTTTATCCTTGGGACTTAATATATCATCATGTAAAAGTATACTATTGTTGCTACCATCCAACATGGCTGCCGTTAGGTGATCGCTAAGGAGCCTCTATACGAACCTTTGATAATGTCAAATAAAAGCCTGCATATATCTACACTGTTACGCAAGGACTTGTTTTCTTCTCTCGAATTATCCCTCATGTTTTCATGCACACTTATACTTCTTAAGGTTGCCTTATAATATTGTCACTTAACCACGCAGTCAGGCATATTGGCATCTGCGCATGTATACAAAGTAGTGACTGTTCAACTTTGTCTTTTATTAAAGATATAAAATGATTCAGCAGCTTAATTAAGAGACCCTGACCTTTCTTTGCAATTTGTTCACGCCTTAAGCGGCCCAGGAGATCCTCGATGTCAGGGCGCTTCTCAGGATCTTTATCCATACACTCCAGCAAGATCCCAAACAAAGATTCATCAATGCAGCCATGTGGATTACACACTCGCCCACCTCTTTCAACCTATAAAGTGTATATTAAACCAAAGTAAAAATATTCTGTTAGTTCTTATTCCTACAAGATTGGGTTGACCAAACTCGACTGCTTCGAAACCGGAACCAAACTGGCATTATGGTGTCTAGTGGTGTTCGTTGTATAGCCTAATTTTATTGTATTGTTGAATAACGTTTGATAGCTTGTAATGGTACACCACAAATCTAGCAAATGTTTTACCATTTTGTTTTCTCATTACTATGAATATATGAGCTGATAGCTTGCTAGTATAAGAACCAATCAGGTTGCTTATATATATATATATATATATATATATATATATATATATATATATATATATATATATATATATATATATATATATATATATATATATATATATATATATATATATATATATATATAGATATATATATATAGATATATATATATATATATATATATATATATATATATATATTAGTAATCGCAGAGTCGCGGGTTCAATTCCAGCCGGAAGGCCTCTAAGTTGCATTTTTCGAAAATGGTCCCGGTTTGGTCTGAAGATGGATAGATAAATAGATAGATATAGAGATAGATAGATAGATAGAGAGATAGATAGATAGATAGATAGATAGAGAGATAGAGAGATAGACAGATAGATAGATAGAGATAGATAGATAGAGATAGATAGAGAGATAGATAGAGAGATAGATAGATAGATAGATAGATAGAGATAGATAGATAGATAGATAGATAGATAGATAGATAGATAGAGAGATAGAGAGATAGATAGATAGATAGATAGATAGAGAGATAGAGATAGAGATAGAGATAGAGAGATAGAGAGATAGAGAGATAGAGAGATAGAGAGATAGAGAGATAGAGAGATAGAGAGATAGAGAGATAGAGAGATAGAGAGATAGAGAGATAGAGAGATAGAGAGATAGAGAGATAGAGAGATAGAGAGATAGAGAGATAGAGAGATAGAGAGATAGAGAGATAGAGAGATAGAGAGATAGAGAGATAGAGAGATAGAGAGATAGAGAGATAGAGAGATAGAGAGATAGAGAGATAGAGAGATAGAGAGATAGAGAGATAGAGAGATAGAGAGATAGAGAGATAGAGAGATAGAGAGAGAGACAACTTTATTTAAAAACGGTAATTCCTTCAATTTTACAATTGCTTTTCAAGGAAGCCGTTTAACTTAAACTAATTAATAAAACTAACTATTTACATAATATAACTATTTACATGGAAAAATTATTGACAGACTATTTAATTATCTATTTAATTATCTACCTATTTACATATCAAAGTCATAAGATTTTACAAAGTTTTTAAAAATATGTACAGAGGATGCAGATTTCATCGATGATGGTAAATTATTCCATAGTACTGAACCACTGTATGCCAAACTACGTTTTGAGTACTCGGTTTGAGGTAATGGAATCTTTAAATTTACATCTGAATTTCTCAAATTGTAACCATGAGTCTCATTGACAAAGGAAAACAATTCTTGTAAGTGGTCAGGTGCATTACCATTAACAATTTTGAATATCATACTGGCTTTTGTTTGATTTCTTTGAGATTCTAGATTACGCCAGTTTAATGAATTCAGAATGGTTGTTGATCTAATTTCATAACCTGATTTAGTAATAATACGAGCAGCTCTATTTTGTAGTTTTTGGAGCTTGCTCTTTAACACAGTGCCACAGTTTCCCCATATAAGAGAACAGTAATCAAAATTATGGGATACGAGTGCATTGTATACTTCAATCAAGTTGGATAATGGAAGTAGATCTCGTAATTGACGAACCATCCTCAAACCCTTTAAAACTTTTGGAATAATTATTTCATTCACATGAGCGTCCCAAAGTAGTTTGTCATCTACTATAACATCTAGCAGCTTAGATTTAGTGACTCTTTTAATAGCTTCATTGTTAAGATTAATTTTAGGATCAGTAATAAACTGATTAAGTCGATAATTAGAAGCTATTGCAATAAACTCTGTTTTTGTTGAGTTAGCAGATAGTTTATTTGCACAGAGCCATGTATGCAGATTTTCAAGATCACTATTTAAAATGTCTTGAAGTTCATCCACAGTTTCAGCACAAGCTGTAATTTGTGTATCATCTGCATACATACCAGGATTGGTAGATGTCAAACAGTTTGGGAGGTCATTTATATATAACAGAAATAATAGTGTTCCTAAGATAGATCCCTGAGGAACTCCAATAGTAATGGGTTTGAAGTCTTACTGAACACCATTGACCACACAACACTGATGTCTCTGATCTACGTATGAAGTGAACCAATCTAACGAAGAGTCATTGATTCCATACATACTCAATTTATTTAACAGAATTGTGTGGTCAACAGTGTCGAAAGCTTTACTTATGTCAATGAGTACTACTCCATTAATATAACCACAATCAATATTTTTATACCAATTTTCAGTAGCCTGTAAGAGAGCAGTGACAGTAGAGTTCCCAGACCTAAACCCTGATTGAAACTTACTTAGAATGTTATTTTCAATCAGATAGTGATATGCTTGATTGAAAATGAGTTTTTCAAAAACCTTAGCTACAACAGGTAGCACAGAGATAGGTCTATAGTTATTTGGGTCATCCTTGTCTTTACCCTTATGAGCTGGAAAAACTTTTGCATTTTTCCACCTGTCAGGAAAAATTCCAGTTAGGATGGATTGGTTAAATATAACACTTAAAGGTCCACTTATAACAGGAGCAGCATGTCGCAAAATCTTAGCCGAAATCTTATCGAGACCTGAGGCTTTGCGAACAGACAGCGTAGAGAGCATTTGCTGGATAACTGGAGAAGCAACAGTAGAAAACTGAAAATGTGAATCGCTTTGTTTAACAAAAGTCTCTGGTGAGACAGAAGTGTGTGGAACATTGTCACTGATCTTGCTACCTACTGTTGAAAAATGTTCATTAAATATTTCAGATATTGAATGTGGATCAGTGACAATATTTTCATAAACATTTAGTTCCATCACACCAGTGACTTTTGATTTGCGACCTAAAAGATTGTTAATTGCTCTCCAGGTATGCCAGCTGCTTTGGCCGTCATCATTTACTTCTTTTGTGAGATAATCTACTTTAGCTTTTTTGATTGCTGCATTAATCTCATTTCTTGCACGTTTGTATGCTTCAAATGTGGACCTTGATTTATTGGAAATTGACTTCTTTTTTAAGTAATCTCTTTTATACATTAATTTCTTAATTTCAGGAGTCAACCATGGTGAAGGTTTGTTTTTAACTCTCTTTTTTCTTAAGGGAGCATGAACATCCAATATTTGTATGAATAAATTCTCCCAAATATGAACCATATCATTAGGATCCTCGTATTGTTCTATGAGGTCCCACTGAGCATTATGAAGGTCATCTATAAATGACTGTGTGTTAAAGTTTTTCATGTTCCGACTTTCAGTATATCTTGGTTCACATTTAATAGTTTGAAATTTCCTGACACCATATATCAAATAATGATCACTTATACAAGTTTCAATAGCTCCTGAGTCAACTATATTTTGAGGCTCATTGCTAAGCAAGTGATCTATCAGTGTTTTAGTTCGGTCTGTCACTCTAGTATAATCTGTGATCAACTGAGTAAATTGGTTGGCATCGTAAAGAAACTTTGTAGGGGCACATAGTGGATCAATTGAAGTTTGAGCTATATCACAATTTATATCACCTGCTATCAAAGTTTCTTTACCCCCAGTGTCCACAGTTTTAAGGAAGTCTTCAAACTCTCTAAAAGTACTGACTGGAGATTGTGGTGGTCTATACCAAGTGGCAACAATTATTGGCCTGACCTTTGGCTTGAAAATTTCTATTGCTAACATTTCTAAATTAGCAGGCACAATGTCACCACGTAATTTATAGTTAATATAATCTTTGATATACAATGCAACTCCACCCCCTCGATTGGTGTTACGATCCAACCTAACCAAGGTATATTGGTTTATTTGAACGAGTCCACTGTCTACACTTTGATCAAGCTTGGTCTCATTGATAGCAAGAATATCAATAGAATCCTTACTTGATCAATGTGAGACAGCAGACCATTAATGTTTAGTTGACCAAATTTAAATCCTTTAGCTAGTTTGGATGTAACATTGTGGTTATGAATACTATTTGAGGATGGGGTTAAGTCACTGTGAGTACTTGTGGTGTCATTGGAACAATTTGACCATCATCGATGATTAACTATAGATAGAGATAGATAGAGATAGATAGATAGAGATAGAGAGAGACAACTTTATTTCAGTACGGTAATTTTATCAATATTTACAATTGTTTTTCATAAAAGCCGTACAATAAATATATAGACAAAAATAAATATACATATAAATACAAAGTCAGACATACATTACATAATAGTTACACTTTGTTAAAAACTATAATTGCAAATATTTGCTGTAAATTTCTTGAGATTGTCAAGTTTTCTTACGCATGATGGCAGACTGTTCCATAAAAGGGCACCCCTATATGTTAGGCTACGTTTTAAATAGTCAGTGCGAGGCTGAGGGATTTTAAGGTTTATATCAGAGGAACGTAAATTATGTTCGTGCGTTTTGTTTACTGGAACAAAAAGTTCAGTCAAATAACTAGGGGCAATATTATTCATAATTTTATACATTAGATTAGATGCATGGTATTTTCGTCTGGTATCGAGATCATGCCAACCCAAAAAAGACAAAATGTCAGCTGACCTGACCTCATAATCAGAACAAGTGATAATTCTAGCTGCCCGATTTTGTAATTTCTGAATTTTATTTCTTAAATGAGCCCCGAAATTTCCCCATAATTAGCTACTACAATAATCAAAGTGCGGCTGTACAAGTGAATTATACAACGACACCATTTGGGGATTTGCTAACAAAGGGCGCAAATTACGAATCATATGCAGACCCTTCAGAACTTTTGGTAGTATAATGTCATTTATATGACTCTCCCAACTGAGTTTTTCGTCTACAATAACTCCAAGTAATTTTGCCTTTGATACACGTTTAATAATTTTATTATCAATTTGTACCTTAGGATTGCCCAGGAGCTGTTGAGATATATAGAGATAGATAGAGATGGATAGAGATAGATAGAGATAGATAGATAGAGATAGATAGAGATAGATAGAGAGATAGACAGAGAGATAGATAGAGATAGAGATAGAGATAGATAGAGATAGATAGACAGATAGAGATAGATAGAGATAGATAGAGATAGATAGAGATAGATAGAGATAGATAGAGATAGATAGAGATAGATAGAGATGGATAGAGATGGATAGAGATAGATAGAGATAGATAGAGATGATAGATAGAGATAGATAGAGATAGATAGAGATAGAGATAGAGATAGAGATAGAGAGATATAGAGATATAGAGATATAGAGATATAGAGATATAGAGATATAGAGATATAGAGATATAGAGATATAGAGATATAGAGATATAGAGATATAGAGAGATAGAGAGATAGAGAGATAGAGAGATAGAGAGATAGAGAGATAGAGAGATAGAGAGATAGAGCGATAGAGAGCGATAGAGAGCGATAGAGAGCGATAGAGAGCGATAGAGAGCGATAGAGAGCGATAGAGATAGAGATAGAGATAGAGATAGAGATAGAGATAGAGATAGAGATAGAGATAGAGATAGAGATAGAGATAGAGATAGAGATAGAGATAGAGATAGAGATAGAGATAGAGATAGAGATAGAGAAAGAGATATAGAGAGATGTAGATAGAGATATAGAGAGATGTAGATAGAGATATAGAGAGATGTAGATAGAGATATAGAGAGATGTAGATATAGAGAGATGTAGATATAGAGAGATGTAGATATAGAGAGATGTAGATATAGAGAGATGTAGATATAGAGAGATGTAGATATGAGAGATGTAGATATAGAGAGATGTAGATATAGAGAGATGTAGATATAGAGAGATGTAGATATAGAGAGATGTAGATATAGAGAGATGTAGATATAGAGAGATGTGGATATAGAGAGATGTGGATATAGAGATATGTGGATATAGAGAGATGTAGATATAGAGGGATGTAGATATAGAGAGGTGTAGATATAGAGAGATGTAGATATAGAGAGATGTAGATATAGAGAGATGTAGATATAGAGAGATGTAGATATAGAGAGATGTGGATATAGAGAGATGTGGATATAGAGATATGTGGATATAGAGAGATGTAGATATAGAGGGATGTAGATATAGAGAGGTGTAGATATAGAGAGATGTAGATATAGAGAGATGTAGATATAGAGAGATAGAGAGATAGAGATGTAGATATAGAGAGATGTAGATATAGAGAGATGTAGATATAGAGAGATGTAGATATAGAGAGATGTAGATATAGAGAGATGTAGATATAGAGAGATGTAGATATAGAGAGATGTAGATATAGAGAGATGTAGATATAGAGAGATGTAGATATAGAGAGATGTAGATATAGAGAGATGTAGATATAGAGAGATAGAGAGATAGAGAGATAGAGATATAGAGATATAGAGATATAGAGATATAGAGATATAGAGATATAGAGAGATAGAGAGATAGAGAGATAGAGATAGAGAGAGATAGAGAGATAGAGATAGAGAGAGATAGAGATAGAGATAGAGATAGAGATATAGATAGAGAGATATAGATAGAGAGATAGAGATAGAGATAGATAGAGAGAGAACTTTATTTCAACACGGTAATTTCATCTATACAAATATATTGTTTTTCATGAAAGCCGTAACTAATATATATATATATATATATAGTTATAAACTTAAAAATGATTTGTTTGCTACTCCGAGTTTCACGCCGAGGCGATCTTATATATATATATATATATATATATACATGTAAAAGAAAATTTAATTTAGTCTAGTTACAATTATCAAAATTTATATGTATTGATACAATTAATAAAATTATTAAGATTATTTATTTTCCTAATTGCTGAAGGTAGGCTGTTCCATAGGAGAGCACCATCATACGATAAACTGCGCTTTAAATAATCGGAATTCGGTTGCGGAACTTTACAATTGATGTCACAATTGCGTACATTGTGATTATGTGCATTAGCCACAGGTAGAAATAGAAATAGTTCCTGCAGATATTCTGGTACTATCGCTTTATTTATTTTATACATTAATATCGATTTTTGACGTTTTCTACGAGTCTCAAGGTCACACCATCCAAGACTAGATAGTATCTCAGTTGATCTGATCTCATAACCAGATCTTGTAATTATTCGAGCTGCTCGATTTTGTAGTGTTTGCAATTTGTTCTTTAAAACAATTCCACAATTGCCCCATATAACACTACAATAATCAAAATAAGGTAAGACCATTGTTTTATAAAAAGACACCAAATGTTAGGTAGTAATCAAAGGTCGTAATTCAAGTAGCATACGAATACTCTTCAATACTTTTGCTATAATTATGTTATGCATATGATCAGCCCAACTGAATTTTTCGTCTACAATAACTCCAAGTAATTTAGCCCTAGATTCACGTTTAATTACTTCTTGGTCAATTTTTAATTTAGGATCTCCCACTAATTGTTTTAATCTGTGATCAGATGCAATTACTAAAAATTCAGTCTTGGTTGCATTTGGTGAAAGCCTATTTGCTCTTAGCCAGTAGATCAAATTTTCAATATCTCTATCCAATAAATTCTGTAGTTCAAGTACTGTTTCTGCTTTAGCAGTAATCTGAGTGTCGTCAGCATACATGCCTGGAGCAGTACATTCTAAACAATTGGGGAGATCATTGACATATATCAAGAACAGCAGAGGTCCTAGGGTTGACCGCTGTGGAACACCAGGCAACATTGGTCTAGTTTCTGAGAGTGTGTTGTTAACAACAGAGCATTGTAATCTATTAGATACATATGATGAAAACCACTCGTATGATTTTTCCTTCACTCCATAAAGTTCTAACTTTCGTAAAATAATTTTGTGATCTACAGTAGCTATCAAAGGCTTTGCTCAAATCCATAAACACAACTCCATTCAAATAGCCATTATCAATATTCCTAAACCATCTCTCTGTAGTCTGTAATAAAGAAGTTACTGTAGAATGATTTGACCGAAATCCTGATTGAAACTTTGTCAGAATATCATTTTGTATTAAATATGAATAGAACTGATCAAAGACAATCTTTTCAAAAATCTTTGTTAAAATTGGTAACACAGAGATTGGTCTATAATTATTAGGATCCCTTCTGACATTTCCCTTATAGATTGGAAATACTTTAGCAGTCTTCCAACTTTCTGGGAAAATGCCAGTAATTAAAGATCTGTTAAATATATGACATAAAGAGTCAATAATAATCACTGCAGAATATTTTAACACTTGTGCAGTAATTCCATCAATACCGCAAGCCTTTGATACCGAAAGTTTAGAAAGTAGCCTTTCAACTATTACAGGAGATATTATTTCAAACTGGAACAAAGAAGTATAAAGTACAAACTGGAACAGAGAGATAGATAGAGATAGAGATAGAGAGATAGAGAGATAGAGATAGAGATAGATAGAGAGATAGAGAGATAGATAGATAGAGAGATAGAGATAGATAGATAGAGATAGATAGAGATAGATAGATAGATAAAGATATAGATAGATAGATAGATAAAGATAGAGATAGATAGAGATATATAGAGATAGATAGATAGAGATAGATAGATAGATAGATGGATGGATGGATGGATGGATGGATGGATAGATGGATAGATGGATAGATAGATGGATGCTCCCTTTCTAATTTCCTTGTATCACTAACTTAGCTGTTAAACACTTTCCCCTCGCCGGCCTGCCGACGGCCTGAGGGCGAGAGTGCTAATATCGACCTGCGTTTAGTCCCTTATCACACGAAATCCAAGCAAATCCATTCTCACATGGAGTTTACTTATATATTTATATATCTATATATAATATATAAATATTTAAATTTATATCCAATGTGGCCATGTGGGTAGAATTATCAAATTACTGTACTGCATAATATAATATATCCACACCAACAATCGGGGTTGAATCCGTAATACATCTTGCACTAAATATGCATAATGCACCCATGTCATAAAGATGCACTTTCTTCCTTCAACACCTTTAGTGTTTGTTTATACTAACTACTGAGTTGATTATTTCATGAATCACTAATAGTGTGAGACAAGTAATTTCTTTCAGCGGTAGACTTCCTCGCTATTCTGTTGCTGCACCCCACTATTCTGTTTCGGCTACTGATTTAGTTATTTATTTTGATGTCCTATGAAACAATTAAATTCTGACAACACGAAGCTCTCGTAGATATTGTCCACTGAAAATCTATCCAGTTTGGCAAATGAATTGGCCATTGTCTAATTCAAGTGAACGAAAATAAGCAACTACGCCTCTCCTCCACAGAGGCTTCCAATGCGTTAGAGGGGATAATATGTTGGGATAGCGAATGCGGTAGAGGGTAATGAGATAAGGAAAACCATTACCCAGCTCTACCGCATTCCCTATTCCAAACCCATTACCCCCCTCTACCGCATATGAAGCCTCATAGGAAGCCTCAACGGAGGAGAGAGCAACTACACTATAAAAGTTACAAACAGTAAGCGGGAGAGGGTTGTTGCGTGTACGTATTTCTAGTAAACATGAACATCCTCTAATCCTGGATGCCCTTATTAAATTTAAATCAACGTACAGATACTCGCCGATAATTTCCCTCTGCCTTGTCATACCTATTGATCGAACTCCCAGCTTATGATTTATTAAATCTTTTCCGAAATTATGTGATATAATATCTAATGATAATAATAGTTTTGTAAATATAAATTTCTAATTGGTAGGATTAAAGTAATGAGACAAATTCAATTTGTGTAAAAGATACTAATATGAATAATGCCCTTAGTGGCCATATATACTTACGTAAATCGCTGCTTGGTCGGCTGTCATGGGTATACGTTCCACTTTACTTTCGCTTCTATTATAATATATCAAGTTGTTGTAAGGGACACATCCATCTGTTAATACTTCATACATGAAAACCCCAAAGGAAAATAAATCTGTTGAAAACGACACTTCACCCTTTTCAAGTACTTCGGGAGCCATCCACTTAGTCAACTTTTTTCTTTTAATTTCATTTGGCATGATTGTGTTTTCGGCACTGGAAATGTCAGGACACCGAGAGGAAGAGAAATTTAATAATTTTACTCTGCAATTTTCTCCCGGTTTGTAGACCGTGACGTAAACATTTCGTGCTTGGATACCACCATGAACAACATTTATTGTTATTAAATATTTCATTGCTGCAAGAACTTGAATAAGTATCGAGATACGATCAGATAATTGTAAACGGAGGCTGTTTGTCCGACGTTTTCGTAAGAGATTCAAAAGGAAATCATTCGGTGCCAAATCGGAGATCATGAACTTCACCATGGTATTTGTGCTACTCAGAATGGTATTAATGATTTGTGGATTGCCACCCTTATCTTTCACGCGAGCAAGTATGGATATTTCTCTGCAAAATTCTTCTAATCCAGGTGATCGCTTCTTTGCAGAAATTGCAAACTCTGCACGCACTACCTTTAAGCACTTTATATGCACTGCGTGAATTTGCCCTGACATTGTTAACTGCCCTGACAATGTTATTGTGTCCTTGCAACTACAAATTGATTTTAGTTGAGAAATCACGCAAGAATGTGGTGGCAGATTTACGCAGATTCCTTCTCTGAGAAATTCAGTTGAATATATATCCAATTCTTTAAATATGGTCTTCAACAGCAATTCAAGAAGCGACTCATTTACACTGAAGAGAAGTGGCTTAGCGTGTTTCTGGAAAAGGTGAACACACTCCCTCATTTTTCGATCGTGGACGGTTTTGTACAAATCAACCATACGATTAACAACAGTTTCAATAAAATCTGGCAAAACAGAACAATAACGAAAAAAGAAAACCAGTATATTAGTCTAAAATAACGGAAAACGTCGAGGTAAAACAACTCAAGGGTGGAATTGTCGTGAGAACCGTTAGTATAGCTTGTAAAATTATAGCGATTGAGGTACCAGGCGGGAACCGTAATTTGAATATAAAAATCAAAGCCCAGCAAATAACCTTTAGTCACAGCATGTCAGTCGAAATGAAATTTTCACTGTAAATTTTTTTTTCACTGAAAATTTTCACTGAAAATTTTTTTCACTGAAATGCTGTGCCTAAAAGATATTTGCTGGGATTTGGTTTTTATATTCAAATTATAGCTTGTAAGTTCAAAAATGGTGTGTGAGCTAAAATAATTGTGCCCTTTTGTACTGCATATACATTTGTATATACAATACACAGTATAAGAGG
>JAYKKM010000445.1:1520000-1535000 GCA_035772405.1 Chrysogorgia sp. JL179-B06
CAAGGCATGTTTAGTATCTTTGATATGAGAAGGCAACTTCTTAACCAAAGGATACATAACGTTGTCTAGAAAACTGGAAACGAGCTCGGTGGGGCAACTACAAGCGGAAATAATCGGCCTGCCAGGATTGTTAGGTTTATGGATTTTAGGTAGGAAATATATGACAGGCGTTATGGGGGTTGTTAATATAAGGTTACATGCAGAGGCAGGCAATTCACCGGCTTGGATGAAATTCTTGATGGTAGTTTTGACGGATTTTTGGTGAGATTGAGTGGGATCGGAATTCACCTTAGTATAAAAGATGGTGTCGCTGAGTTGACGAAGAGCCTCTTGTCGATACAAGTCCGCTCTCCAGACAACTACAGCGCCACCTTTGTCCGCAGGTTTTATGAAAACGTCATTTCGGCATCGTAATGAATTCAAAGCTAGAAGCTCTTCTTTGTTAAGGTTATGAACTTGTTTTCTGCGCGGAGAGTGCAATTTATCAATGTCATGGCGGCATTGTCTTACGAAAAGATCAAGGGAAGAAAAATCGCCTTCGGATGGAGACCAAGACGACTTCTTGGGGTTGAGTTCTTCGAAAATATCCTTATTGTTATTGAAAGTGGGCTTATCATGAAAAAAGGCTTTGAGGCGCATGCGGCGGAAGAAAGATTCGGTATCCTCTTTAACTGAAAATAGATCGATGGGCCCGGAGTTGGGAACAAACTTGATATCTTTCGCAAGAACAGATCTCTCGGGGTCAGATAATGGCAAATCAGAGGGAATAGTGAAAACTAGACGAGTGACTTCGTTAGAGGAACTAGTGCTTTGGGAGGGATTCGGGGAAGGACCCAGTAATTTGGCCAATTTGGACGCCTTGACGTCTTTAAGAAAAACATAGAGTCTGGAATTTAGCATGCGAATTTGTTGAACAATAGCGGTAAACAAAATGGGTGGGCAGACCTTGGGAGAGAGAGGACTTACATCCCGAGATGTCTAAATCTCGTCACTAAATTCTTGGCAGTTTACCACCTTTTCACTTTGCTATATATTCAAAACACTGTCTACGCAGCACTGTACTTTTCTACTGTGTATATATATATATGTGTATATATATATATATGTGTATATATATATATGTATATATATATATATATATATATGTATATATATGTATATATATATATATATATATATATATATATATGTATATATATATATATATATATATATATATATATATGTATATATATATGTATATATGTATATATGTATATATATATATATAATATACGTGTAGGTTTTGGTCTACGAAATGCAAAGAGTGCTCAACAACATATAGTTAGAGCAAATAATAGGCCCTGAATAAATAATAGGATAATAGAATAATAGGCCTGAGCAAATAATAGGCCTGAAGATTCTTTTACAGATGAAACAAGTTGTAGCAGACCAGTTTTGAGGTAAGCGAAAATCTATATATATATATATATATATATGTATATATATATATATATATATATATATGTATATATATATATATGTATATATATATATATATATATATATATATATATATATATATATATATATATATATATATATATATATATATATATATATATATATATATATATATATATATATATATATATATATATATTATATATATATATGTATATATATATATATATATGTATATATATATATATATATATATATATAAATATATATATATATATATATATATATATATATATATATATATATATATATATATATATATATATATATATATATATATATATATATATATATATATATATATATATATATATGTATATATATATATTTAAATGATATATGACTGTGACTGCCCCAACGGGGAATCGAATCCTGGTCTCTGAATCAAACGTTTCGGCGCTCTGACCTTTGAGCTAGTGAGAGTTCTGACCGTGTCTCATTAGCTCAAAGGTCAGAGCGCCGAAACGTTGATTCGGAGAACAGGGTTCGATTCCCTGTTGGGGCAGTCACTTTTTCCATATATGTATTTGACAGTATATATATATATATATATATATATATATATATATATATATATATATATATATATATATATATATATATATATATATATATATATATATATATATATATATATATATATATATATATATATATATATATATATATATATATATACTAAAACGAATGTGATGTTGTTCACGGAACGTTGAAAGTGCTCAATACCATAAAGGTAGAGCGAAAAAACTGACAGTTGCGGCTTTTATCATTTTGAGGTAAGATCATTTTGAGGTAAGACCACTTTCACTATATATATATATATATATATATATATATATATATATATATATATATATATATATATATATATATATATATATATAACTACATACGGTACCGTTTCGGCCTTTTGGGCCTCATCAGTGTAGTGCTGATGAGCAGGATGAAGATGACTGCTATTTACAGTCACCCTTGATGCACACAAAATGTGGGACATCAAAAACAATGCCAGAGCGCTCAAACTGCAAGCAGTGAGCGTGCGCACAATGCGTAAGCGGCAATGGTTCATCCTGTAGAACGCTCAATATGACCTAAAGGCCATAGAGCGTATCTATGTATATAACGTATCTGGCTAGCGTATCTAGCCTATCTAAAGTAAATTCTTTCTTGCTAAAGTAAAGCTATGAAATGGACACACGAGCATGACTTGGAATTAGCAAAAGAAATGCTAGCCGAGAGACCATTTGAGCATGTAAAATGCTCGCGTGCAATAAGCAATTGGAATCGTACGGCAAACGATTGTCGACAACTTATATGGAAAATTTGATTGTTTGTGTTGAACACCACTTTAATAAATTATCATGTAAATGCAAGAACTCCTCATCTGAGATGAAACCAGTGTCATCCATTTTGGAAACACAAAATTTTGAATTTACCGCCGGCGCCGAAAGAATTTTGCCAAACTCATTTTTTTACTACGGCTACCGGCGCTTAGGACGTACTCTCTCCAGAACCGCGCTCGGTCGTAGACGTCGCCGTTGTCTTTGACGTCGCGTTTGCCAAACTGACTATTGACCCTCGAAGGGAGTCAAAACCGGTCAAGACAGGAAAGCTATAAAAAACTTTATTTACATTTCGGGCACACTCCATCTTCAGAATGTTCAAAAAAGGTGTGCCAACCGAACACTTAAATAGAAGTAAGTTGTAATGAATATTAAAACATGTTAAATAAAATTATATAAAATCACGTAAATTAAGTCCTCTAGGCCGAATAAAGCTGTCAAGTTTGTATGTCCTTCATAACGCTTATTATACGTTTTGCAACTTATAATATAGATAGCTCCAGACGAGTCACAATCAAAGGTATAATTAATATAATAATTGCGTTTTTTGTCTTTTAAGGCCATTTCATTTTAACTCGTTGTCTGCCATCTTGTGAAATTTTCCGATATGCTAATTTATGCAATAATACATTTTATGACGTCAAGTGCAGGATAAAGCGCAATAGGCACGTTGCTCGTTTGATGTTGTTAGTTTGTTTACAAATATTCCACTTAAAGAAACTATTGAGATTTGCTTTGACACACTTTACCATTCAGATATTAAACCACCTAGTATTTCGGAAGATGCTTAATTTTCGTGAACTGATGTTTATTGCGACCGAAGGGGTAGAGTTTAGTTTTGGTGAGGCAGTTTATAAACAAATTGATGGCGTAGCTATGGGATCGCCATTAGGACCGGTATTGGCCAACATTTTTGTTGGTCCTTATCAAAGCAAAATGTTCGATACTACTGTAACACGGATATTATTCCAATCTTGTACAAACGCTATGTAGCTGACACGTTCACTTTATTCAATAACAAACAAACAGCTCTCTCTTTCCTGCATATATTAAATTCGCTTCATCCGTCTTTAAAATTTACACTTGAAAATAACAACAAATTAGCCTTCTTGGATGTGTTAGTTCACAAAGATGATAATTGTTTCCTGACAAGCATTTATCGAAAATCTACATTTACAGGCCTTTACACACGTTTTGATTCTTTTAGCTCAACAAGATTTCTTTGGTGAAATGTTTAATTGACAAAACACGTAAGTTATCTTCGGATAAGTTTTTGGAACAAGATCTTAGCGAATTAAAAACCATTTTCTTAGCAAATGGATACCCAGGCCGATTGCTTGATAAAATATTAATGTCTCGTCCTAATCTAGAACCTATATGTATGGACCTAACAAATGCCCAGTCTACTTAAAATTACGGTGGATTGGTAAAATTTCCGAACAATTCGAGAAACAACTGAAGGTTACTATAGAAAATACTTTCTTATGTAGCCAATTAAGATGCATTTTCTCAACTAGGACAATTTTGCCGCCTACTCCGAAAGAAGTTTTACCTGCTTTTTCATCAAGCTCTGTCCGCTAAGTAGGTCCCCCCCCACCCCCCATATAGCTCCCAAAGGGATGCCGCCGCGCACTGATTGGTCGAGCAACGCACGTCATGCTGAGCGTGTGACGCACAGCTGCCGACTCACACATGACTCACGCGTGACGCACAGCCCCCGCGACGAACGCGTGACGAACGGAAGTAATTTGCGGTATGCAAGTATGAATATAGAAATACGTATCGGCAATAATCCCTCGCATTTTGTGTGAATAATATTTTAATATTTTAGTTGAATGATTTGCAAGTGCGGTGTCGTTTATTATGAATTCGACGCAACTTGAGTATCCCATTTCGCTGCCGTTCATGTCTAGAAAGCGACTGACTATCGAACGAGTATTCCAGTCGAACGATTCACCTTATATTGACACGATTACAGTATATATTGTTTATGTCCAGATGCCGAGCGGTGGGATGCAAACGTCGAGGCAAACGTAGACAAATATTTGGCCAGGAAACATATACTATCGTCCGTATTCAAAACAATTTCTGTCTGGCTCGTCGCAAAAGGCCAAATCAATGAACGCTATCCATACATTAAAGATTATCGAAGGCCATTGGCGAACTTGCTTACGAATTGCGCGAAAAAGCCAGCATTCCACTCGGGCAATGCTGTTTCAAAGCAATTTGGGCGACTGAATAAACATCGTCTCAAATGTCTCGATGGACACTTAATTTGCGCTGCTTTATTCGGGCCCGGAAGCGTCAAAACGTATTTACGCCCACGATAACCATTGCGATGTAATCTCAAATTAATAACAAGAACCGCGCTTATAAAAGCTCGATGGTAATACAGAGCCAATATTTTACTTACAGTGTTTCATCGTAGTTTCTTGCGTTTACCGTATTGGATAGTTTACCGGGTGGAGGGATGTTTATGGGTACTCTAGGGGTATTGTGGGTTACTTGTAGTCCTTTTGTAGTCTTAAATAGTCATCCTATTGTCCTAAATAGTCCTCCTGTAGTCCTAAATAGTCCTCATATTGTCCTAAATAACGGGTATGGGAGTGGCCTCAGCATTAAGTCATATTTGTGGAACGGGATGTTCCGAGACAGATATAGAGTTTAAAAAGTATTTATTTCAATTCAAATGTTTACATCAATAAGGTCGGCTTCTCAGGAGATAGCGATACTTGGGTAATCTAATTTTTGTTGGATTATGAGGTTCATTCCGTGGAATTTGCGTAATGTAATGGTCACTTTCATGCGAGTCTTCATCCGACGCATTAAACGAATTTTGGTATTCATCATTGTCTTGCCTATCACGGTTTTCTATTTCTTCAGATTCTTCGTCTTCATCAGGGTCTCTTTCATCTGAATAAATTTCAGCCACACCAATATCATCTGCATCTTCTCTTTCATCTGAATCACTTTCATCCACATTGGTGTCACCAGTGTGCCAGTGTCGTTTCGGATGTTCAACTGTGCGAGGCGGTGTTAAAAAATAGTCCTTAGCCTTAGGTGAATCAGAAATCCCTGGGGGATATGACGGACTTTGTTGCTCTGAAGCAACCACAATATTTTGCATGGGTTGATCTGATTGTTGATCTGCAGGCCCATGAGTAGAACTTTGTTTCTTTGAGGCAACCGCTAGGCTTTTCGTTAACAGATTCTGATGCTGATTTTGATGACTATTTTGAATATGAAGTTGATTTTGCAGTTGATTTTGGAATGTCTGGAAACGGTGTAATTCATTCGAGTAAAGGGTACTCTTTTCATATGGTGTTAACTGAGGAGCATTCATAATATTGTGCATCTGTTGATCCGAGTTGTACATAGCATTGAGGATGGGTGGTTCGTGGTTGTTGATACGATCGCTTTCGAATATAGCGGTCCTGCAGGTTCTGTTGACCAGCGGTATTTTCTTCAGGCTTTACGTTCGTTTTCAGTTGATATTGATCACCGGTGATAGGTTTATATGCCCTCTTTCGAATATAATGGTCCAGAACTTGTTGATCAGAGGTATTTTCATCTGGTAGCACATTCGTTTTTAATCGATGTTGATCATCGGTAGTCGGTTTTAGATCAAGCATAAGATATCCGTGTGGACGCTTTGTCGCTTCCTCGTAACTTTTCATAAACTCCTGAACACGGCCAGGGTTGACTAATTGTCGTGCTAAGACTGAGATTTGTTGCTTGTCTCGTGGAGATTTGAATAGTACGATATAGTGGGCGTTGAGGCTGATATTTCTGGTTTCCTTGCCTTGATGAAATATATTCTGAACAATGTAGATGACAGATAGATTCCGATGATGACTACCCTTTGTGAATAGGTCTACTATGCGCCTTATCTCCCCCTGACTGAGCCATAAGATCGTCGAGGACGATGAGGTTGCGTTTGGAGACATCTAAAAAGTCCTTTTTGTCAATGTCAGAGGGTATACCCTCGTTGAACTCAATGCCTGGTATAGTCGTGATCATATCCAAGTACATGGGTTGCCATTGTCCATAGTACCAGATGATACGTTCAGGCGGAGGGCTGATGGTTGCTTGAGCATTTTCCAATAGCTTTCTCACCCATACCGTCTTTCCACTTTGAGTACATCCAGCCACAATACACGTGAAAGGATGTTGCATAACTGTAGATCCACTGACCACAGGAGACGGCTCGTTGTAATGGTCAGCTCCTCGATGGACATTTTTTATTTACCACAGTTATCACATGTGTAAGACATCTTTACCCAGCAACGGTCGTGCTCAGAATAACGCAAGTTTTTTATTTTAGCCTTATTTATGTCAGTGGCACTCCTGTAATTTTCAATGACTATTTAGGACTATAGGAAGACTATTTAGGACTATATATATAAGGACTATTTAAGACTACAGGAGGACTATTTAGGACTATTGGATGACTATTTAAGACTACAGGAGGACTATTTAGGACTATCGGAGGACTATTTAAGACTATTTAGGACTACAGGAGGACTATTTAGGACTATAGGAAGAATATTTAGGACTATATATATAAGGACTATTTAAGACTACAGGAGGACTATTTAGGACTATTGGATGACTATTTAAGACTACAGGAGGACTATTTAAGACTACAGGAGGACTATTTAGGACTATCGGAGGACTATTTAAGACTATTTAGAACTGCAGGAGGACTATTTAGGACTACAGGATGACTATTTAGGACTATTGGATGACTATTTAGGACTACAGGAAGACTATTTAGGACTATCGGAGGACTAATTAAGAATATTTAGGACTACAGGAGGACTATTTAGGACTATCGGAGGACTATTTAAGACTATTTAGGACTATTTAGGACTATTTAAGACTACAGGAGGACTATTTAGGACTATTGTATGACTATTTAGGACTACAGGAGGACTATTTAGGACTACATGAGGACTATTTAGGACTATTGGATGACTATTTAGGACAACAGGAAGACTATTTAAGGGGGTCTTCTACCAAAAATAAATATTTTCGTGAATTTTTGAATTAGTCATAAATTAACTGGTTAACCATATTAGAATAGATAATTGAAAGAATTTTTTCGATTGCAAAGATAGAAATGTTGAAAATTCGTAAAATTCCAAGGCTGGACTGCATTTTCCTACTTAGCAACGCCCTTAGAAACGTATATTTGGATGCAAAAACTGCTTAATTTTCCATGTTGCGCACATTTTCTCCCGCACCACCTCTCCCTAAATCAAAGTTTATTATATTTTAAAACATTAAGAGTGAATTGATTGGTGCGTGGATAGTCATGTGACCGGTCTTCAGGCATATGTGATATTGTTTATTTTGGTTTAAGTTAGCGAGAGAAGTTTTGCAACTGGCGGCCGCTTTTGATGGGAATCAAACTGCTTTTAATTTAGTAGGGCTAAGTTTCCACATTAAGACCAATGACCCGATCCCTGGTCCTGTAAAAGAATATACAGGATCCTCTGGCTTTGTTGCTAACGAGGGAGGCTGTGACGGTAGGAAACTGGTAGCATCCGCCATTGTTGTTAAACATAAACACGACCCTAGAGCCGAAAGTGCAGAAGAAAAGAATTTTTTAAAACTTATAATAATGAGTTAAAGTGTACAATCTCTCGCTTAAGGTGTATTTGGAGTTCGCTTTTCGACTTCCGGTTTTAGTACGGTATTATTTACCACAGTTGATAAAATCGGGCTACGGCTCATGTCATTTTTGGCTACGACTAGGCATAATGCTCTATATAGGTCTTTTTTTGCCGGGTGATGCATACGGCATGTGTTTATGTATAATGAACTAGTACTGTGTATGTAGCCACCAATTTTTGCGCCAATTCTTATGTCCCTTTGACCTTCTTCTCGAATGTAAAACAACAACATGACGATATCAACAAGAACACTCGCAAAAACTATAAACAGTAAAATTCTAATCACTTCGTGACGATCAGTCCTTTGCTACTCAAGTCGAAAGTTTTGTAGATAAAATAAATATATTACGAAACCTATCCGTGTAATCGTAAACTACAACCGTGTGAACAGTTTCGTCACACCATTTTAGACTTTTTGTTATACCCAAAGCAAACAAGTCTAAGGTATACAGAATATACATTATATATCCACTGAGAATAAAGTATTAATGGCAATTCAAGCCGAGGAAGAAATGCGTCCTTGTTCCCGCAGATAAATATACTCCACCGAAAATTGTGTAAACAGAGATACAATTGTCATTAAATCGTCCACCACGCGAAGCCCTACCTTGTCACAAACGAATGACTTAGACCCAAAGAATATAACCTGACATCGAAATGAAATGGTTAAGACCAAGAAAAAGAAAAGAAAAGTAGGGCATAAGACTGGAGCTTTTTAAACAGTTATATATCTTTATTGGACTGTCTATTGTTGTTTTGGGGCTATTATAATTATTAATAATTAGAAAGTTTAACTTTAAAGCCGTTTTTCTCAAAAGCCGATTCCTGATATTGCGCGCAGGATATCTCAACAAGTGTTTAAGCTATCTTGATCAAATTTTCAGCGCTAACAGTATATACATTTTTCTTGGAGGTGAAGCAAAATAATTGAATTATGTTCAATTGTAATGAAATAGTAATAGTTTTAGTGAGAGCAATTGTACATATTTCTAGTATTCAGATTGCCAAACTTTTATTATGGCTCCTATGTCAATAGTTCTGCTACACCTCCTAGACAATGTTGTTTGTGACTAAATAAAAGTTACTCCAGGTTTTTATCATTATTATTTATCTAGTTATCATGTTTATAAAAGTACGCTCTTTTCACCATGGGGGTGTCATATATTGGTAACTATGGCAACAATGCATTGCAACAACATCTTTTTTTAGTCAGACTAACTCACCCAACAACCAGGTATAAGTCGATTTTAATTATATTAAAAAGAAAAGAGGAAAATTTTTTGGGTAGAAGACCCCCTTAAGACTACATGAGGACTATTTAGGACTACAAGAGGACTATTTAGGACTATCGGAGGACTATTTAAGACTATTTAGGACTACAGGAGGACTATTTAGGACTATTTAAGACTACAGGAGGACTATTTAGGACTACAGGAAGACTATTTAAGACTACAGGAGGACTATTTAAGACTACAGGAGGACTATTTAAGAAAATACTTTTTAAACTCTATATCTGTCTCGGAACATCCCGTTCCACAAATATGACTTAATGCTGAGGCCACTCCCATACCCGTTATTTAGGACAATATGAGGACTATTTAGGACTACAGGAGGACTATTTAGGACAATAGGATGACTATTTAAGACTACAAGAGGACTACAAGTACCCCACAATACCCCTAGAGTACCCATAAACATCCCTCCACCCGGTAAACTATCCAATACGGTAAACGCAAGAAACTACGATGAAACACTGTGAGTAAAATATTGGCTCTGTATTACCATCGAGCTTTTATAAGCGCGGTTCTTGTTATTACTTGGGCTACCCCCTGTGGGGGGTAGCACCAAGTCTTAAAATGGGCTGCACTTCTGTATTTTTATTTTTTTTATTTTTCTGGTCAACAAAAATCTATCAAACTGACGTGATCTTATTTCGTTGTTCTTTATTCTCATGACGTCATGACTGTTTCAGTGATGGAAACGAGCGCTGACCGCTTCTTTGGTCGCCATTGCCATTGATCAACTTCAAGACTCTAGCAAATTTGTGATAAGATTGATAAGGAATGTGGCTGGCAGCCTGGCAAGTATATTAATAATAAACATGCTCACACTACTTACAATCGCAGACACCGATAGCGGTAGACCTACACTAAAAGTAAAAGATGAGCGATTTCGAAACAGGTTGTTCCGCGGTCGCCATTATTATCGTACGCTGATGTGTACTCGATCAAATCTATGTTTACATGTTTTATTGAATCGACCAAACTGTTTAAATGTGCTACTGAATTGTACTGAAATATGTTGCTCAATTGCTGTAAATGGAAGAATGAAGAACATTGATGAAGTGATAAATGAAGTGACAGGCACTATAAAACATGTTGATGCTGTTGTGATATTACCCGACGCGGCAATGTTATTTTGTCTAATATCTGTTCGATTGAAGGTCTTCGTGTGTCAAAATTTATATAAAAAACAACGGCAAGGTATACGAAACATATCTGTTACGAAATTACATCGGTTTAATGGACATAAAAGCATTAAATCATCGGGTAAACAACGAATAGATCTTGAAACCATGTCCTTTGATTTTAGAGACGAGTCTCGCTTTAATCGCTAATACGCATTTTCTCATATAACATCTGATCTTCACATTTTAAGTAGACGAAACCTACAGCGTTCGATTCGCCAGATTCAAGTGATCATTTCGATATAGAATTGATTTAAATCGGACAAAAACACAATATTTCATGATTAATATTACAGGGTTTCACGGGATAAATGTCAACACAGTATAATATGTTTGTCCTTGGCTGTTCTTTCCGTCTTCATGATTGATCTCTCATCTGTGTTTCTCTCATCTTGGAGAGAATCTTTGCAATGGTTTGCAGGTTTACAGGTCTCGGTAAACTTTTCCAACAGCTATTCATTGGCAATAAAACGTAAGTCCGAACTCGCTTCATATTCGCTTGCATGCCTTGCCCCCAAATCAGTAGCCCAAGTGAACGCCTGAGATTTGAGATTGCATCGCAATGGTTATCGTGGGCGTAAATACGTTTTGACGCTTCCGGGCCCGAATAAAGCAGCGCAAATTAAGTGTCCATCGAGACATTTGAGACGATGTTTATTCAGTCGCCCAAATTGCTTTGAAACAGCATTGCCCGAGTGGAATGCTGGCTTTTTCGCGCAATTCGTAAGCAAGTTCGCCAATGCCTTCGATAACCTTTAATGTATGGATAGCGTTCATCGTTTTGGCTTTTGCGACGAGCGAGACAGAGATTGCGGGGGTTTGTCCACTTTGTCATTAGATTGCGACATTGCGTGATGGTATTTGCTGCCGTAGGCAGCACACTAATCTTGACTTGGCTCGTGCCCAGACCTCTTTACCGAGCTTTTCATATAGTCAACGAGATCTCGATCTGTAAATTTTTGGATGTCGGTCGGATGGATGTCGGATGTTCAGTTTTATGACGTAAGTTCAAGATAAAATTACATCCATACTCCAGACGTTATTCGTATTCACGGAAGTTGTACGGAATTAATGTTCGGAACTTGACAACGCCACCACGAACATGGTATTTTCTGAACTCGCAATGAGGTGAGTGAGCTGTGCCAAGTGCCAACAGTGAACGAAGTTTTCGAACGATTTGCTGTCGCGAATTTCAATTCATTTCAGTGAGGAGATATTCTGTTGTCGAGGTAAGTATGCCTGCCCGTTTGTAGCAATATTCAATCCGATAAAATATGCATTCAATCTAATCCACAAATGTTGTTTAATTCAATCACACGTCAATTTTACTATGCAATACAAACAATAATTTATAGTTTAATGTAAACAACACATATTTTTTTATTCAATCCAATCCACAAAATATTCATTCAATCCAATCCACAAAATATTCATTCAATCCAATCCACAAAATATTCATTCAATCCAATCCACAAAATATTCATTCAATCCAATCCACAAAATATTCATTCAATCCAATCCACAAAATATTCATTCAATCCAATCCACAAAATATTCATTCAATCCAATCCACAAAATATTCATTCAATCCAATCCACAAAATATTCATTCAATCCAATCCACAAAAATATTCATTCAATCCAATCCACAAAAATATTCATTCAATCCAATCCACAAAATATTCATTCAATCCAATCCACAAAATATTCATTCAATCTTCCTGGGGCGAGCGCGGCCTGTGATGATGTCATCGTTGAGATCAGAATCAAAATCAATCATGGCTGATTTCCAAGAAGACGGTGATCTCAAAAGCTTTTTGGAGGACGTATTGAACAAGTCAGAGTCTCTTATCTCTGAGGATCATCCAGCAACAACAAGTGATCTTCTTCTTCATATCGACCTTTTGGAAAAAAGTGTCGAACTTTTGCAGATAAGCAGGGAGTCGAATGGATGGACAACATGTCAATGGTCACAATCAAACGACGAACAAACTTGGTTAGATTTAGAAAAGGTTTTTAGCGATATTCATCGACAGTTTAATTTTTACTACATTAATGAGTTCGCCAAGTCAATGTTATGTACCATCTCATGCCCAACTGTTGCTTCAAGTTGGCCAGGACGACCACGATATGATATTCCCCAGGAGACCTTGGAGGAACTGCGATCGCTACATTTTACATGGAATAAAATCGCTAAAATGTTCGGTGTCTCGAGATGGACATTGCTTCGCCGTGTCAGGGAATACGGGTTGGAAAATTTCAGCAGATTTTCAATAATTTCTGACGCTGAGATTGATAATCTTGTGAAAGACTTCATGTTAAGACATGGCCATGCCACAGGTGAGCCATACCTAAGTGGTCATCTAAGAGCAATGGGATACCACATTCCTAGAAGAAGTATACGAGCAAGCATCAACCGAGTTGATCCAGTTAATACCGCTTTACGCTGGGGTGCTTTGGTTTCAAGAAGAACTTACCATGTCTCTTGGCCAAATTCATTATGGCACATAGATGGGCATCATTCCCTCATCCGTTGGTTGTTTGTAATCCATGGATGCATTGATGGCAAATCCCGAAAAATTATGTACCTGTCCTGCAATACGCTTCAGAAATAGCGAGGTGCGTTTATCAAAATTTTGACCCAAACAAATCAACAGATTTTGGCATTGAAATCTACACCCAAGTTTTAGCATTTGTTGTAAACAAACTTGAACTGACCTAAAAGTATTTGAAGAAACTAGTGCTCTGCACTCAGTAGATGATGTACTGTGATGTCAAAATGTCTGTTAAAGCTTTTGATTTAAAACTAAGGATGTTTAATAGTTAACAATAACAACTACAATAGCAGGGTTCTTACAGCTTAATAGTATCCAGTGGCTCAAAATAAAGATACAAATTGATTGTTAAAATACAAACTAAGAATATTTTTGGGATTCTATAAACTTTATTGAACCAATGGAGAAAGTAAACTGTTAACACAGTTAAGATAAACTGTAATCAACAACTATTAACACAAAAATAAACAAATGTACGATCTTGGGTTGCATTGTCTGACTGAAGTAGTCCAGCTGTAAGCTGTTTCTTGTTAAATTTTATGTTTTACACAAGTAAAAGCAAAGTCATACATGTAGAATGTTTCAAACAAATTTGTGTCAAAAGTACTAGCATGTTGGCAGGGGGGTATGACCCCCTTGTGAAGACATTTAGAGGGGCAACCCAAAACGTTTGAAGAGTGCCAAAAATTGTGCACAAAGAACTGACACAAAAAGGTTTGTTAAAATTTGGCAAGTCTGCGTAGTCATAGAAGAAACAAGTTAAAATTATGTTTTTGGGTTGACTGGAAAATTGTTGATGGCCTTTGTCCCAATATCATGTGCGCTCGCTTGCATGGAGACTGGGTACAATGGCACGATGGCACACATGCTTTAACATATTTTTCTAAAACCTCAGTGTATTTTGGGCTACATTTGCTTGCATTGGGTCATCCCAGAAAAGATCCACGCTCCACCCCCCCATATATTTTCTGGAATGACCCATTTGTGCATTATACTGTATATGAATGATTCCAAGCTTGTATCTGCACTTAAGTTTGCAAGTATTTGCATGACTTTATAATGTGAACTTCTAAAAAAATATTTGTAACAAATAAAAATAATAATAAAAATATTCAGTAACATCTTAGATCTACTTGTATACTTTACATGTACAGTCAAATCAGATGTTCTCTTGTACTGCTACTTTGCAATATTGTTACACCAAATTGCAAGGTTGATTGTCAATGTGGCTCAAGCAATTTGCAAATGCCTAGTGAAGATTCATTTATTAACCCTTTCACTACTGTTGGGGCTTTTAGTATTTTAAACTGGCTAATGCCAGACGAATTTACTTGTCAAGAGAAGTAGTCTAGTAGTAAAAGGGTTAAGTTAATACAAATTTCTGTTTAAAATATTACTGCAAGTTACTCATATAATTTTTCAACCAACACTGCAATGTTGGGTGAGAATATGGCA
>JAYKKM010000445.1:1545000-1557500 GCA_035772405.1 Chrysogorgia sp. JL179-B06
ATTCCGATATTTGATAGCGTAGAAGATTTGAGAGCATTTCTTCTAGAAAATTTCCGCGAGGAACTGTCCACACCCGTAGACGCAAACTCGTTTCGTCTTGGTTACATAATCGGCAGAAATCAACGGTTCACTATCAGCAATAGTTCCAACCTCGACGATGCATACACGTCAGCTAAAGATGGTTGGATCATTTTATGGGCGGAAATGATCCAAGACAAGCCAACGTCGTCATCTAGGGGACAAAAACGAAGACGATCTGACGTTTTGCTAGATTCAAACGATGAAGGTACACGTGTTCGAATTATTTGCCCATTTTGATAAGATTAATAAACTATTTCAACGTAATTTGCATTATTTTAAACACATTTATAGCTATACCTACACAATCTCGATCTGAGTTTGAAACCCGACTAGAAAACTTAAAAGAAAAGCACGTGCAAGATACTCCGGAGTTTAAACTGAGAGTCTGGGCTAAAATGCTGGTAATGTACCACAATATTATCTTCACATACATGTAATCATCTGACTTATTTTCACCACAACTGAATCTATACTTCTGTACTGTCATTTTAAGGTTAACGGGACACACACCAGTGAGGACATGCCACCGAAAATCCCGTTCTTCACCGGCCAAAAACCAAAGAGTACTCCGCGACAAACAGTGGAAGCAGTTCCACAGACTGTTGAGCGTGGCGAAGATGACATGGAAAGAAAGGTATGGGCATGTTGACGTATGCAATTCCTTATACTGTAGTCCCAAGTTAATTTTAAGTATCAGTGCTTCACGGGCCGGGGCTACGATTAGTCCTCAAAGCAAGTTAAGCTTGCATTGTATTCTACTTGAAACGTATACAAATATTCACATTATTAATGTATTTCTATAAATTATTTTTCAGTTAAGAATGCGTTCAGCTATCATCCAACAACTGAAAGACCTGAAAGGTTTGGAAGAGTCTGGGGTTCTCACGGAAGAACAGTTTGAGGAACAGAAGCGAAATCTTTTGACAGAAATGTCACATCTGTAAATAGCTTAAATAAAAAATAAAATAAAATTTTAAAATAAATACTATTTTTATTCATTAACGTTGTTACGCGTATTCAGCATGTCTAATATAGTTTCGAATTTCTTCATCTGTCACTTGAAGAAATGAATGCAGAACCAGCAATTCTGGATCGGGCGAATCCTGCCAAGCAATGTCGTTTTGTCGAATATAGCTTTTCGACTGTGAAAACAGCTCCTCACAAGGCATGAAGTCAGGCGAATAGGGTGGCAGAAATATAAGAAGCGCTCCTGTAGCATTTATCGCATCAACAACTTATCGTGTGTGGTGAATAGCTGCATTATCTGCAAGAATCGTAATATTTATAGGCAAAACTTTAGACAAAGCGAAATCTACAGGTGTATAAAACAAAACGCAACCTCGGAATTTCCCAAGAAAATCCACTTTGTTCTTAAGCACAAAAGATTTTAGGCCCCTGGGAATTTAAAATAGCTTCTAATGCTAGTCCCTGGAGCATAACTGTCGAATTAATAATAGGTCATACTGTATGACCTATTAGTAATTCGACAGTTATGCTCCAGGGACTACCATTAGAAGCTATTTTAAATTCCCAGGGGCCTAAAATCTTTTGTGCTTAAGAACAAAGTGGATTTCTTGGGAAATTCCGAGGTTGCGTGTTTGTTTATACACCCTGTATAGGTAATAAGGGAACAATATTTTACAATGAAAAAAACCAGCTAGAAAAAATACTTTACCGAGAATAACAATGGATCGAGGATTAAAACCATCAAAAGGGAGTAAGCTAGCATGGGGTCAGTAGAGTATTAACAAAGTCAAGGAAAGTTTCACCGTTGACATGTCCTTCATACAGTCCGAGATCTAACAAGCCTTCGTTGTAACTTATGATAGGAATCGCGGTTATACGTGGTCCCCAAGGAGAATAGAGTCTTCTGACTTTCGCTCGTTGTCCTTTCAAACTGTACCCATACGATCTTAAAATTCTCTTGTCCTGCAAATGTATGAAATGAGTAAATGAGCGAATATCATGGATTGTTCGATCGTTACTTATGACTTGCTTTCGCACAACTATTAGCAAAGTTACTCACAACGCCAACGGCAACACTAAAGTTTTTGATGGTCTAATGTACACATTCCAATAACTTACATATCCACTCTCGTCCAAGAAAACGAACATATCCTCTGAGAAGAAGCCCGTTACCGCTCTGAATTCAACCCTTGCATCATCACATCTCTGACGGGCGATTTTACCAAGCTAAATAGTAATCTACTCCAACTGCCCTCTTGCTCCCATTGGCTCACAGACAGAGAGTTATGGGAAATGTGAGCCTGTGAGCCGGGGAACAAGGCAGCGGACTGTTTTTGGGAGGGGAGGAGGGGAAAAAACGATGAACACAACCATCCGATCTATGACATACTAATTTGTTATACCAACTCAATATTATATTCACCAATAATCCTCCCATAACTATAAGAACTTCACTTCCGAGCCTATGGAGTCACGTGTGAGAAATCTTACAATGCTATAATAACACTACCATAACTGCAGGTCTCCTTAACTAAACCCTCACGGGATCGCGTTGAACAAACTGACCCTGACTAATTTGAATATCAGTACTTATATAGCCAATGTTCCGCATGATTGAACTAGGAATAGTAATCTATTCCAACTGCCCTCTTGCTCCCATTGGCTCACAGACAGAGAGTTATGGGAAATGTGAGCCCTGTCGCCGGAGTACACCTCCCAATTGCTATTTCCTAATAACCCCGGGTCTTACCCTACCACCTCACTACCCGTAACTCAAACCCATACCCAAAACTCATTCCTTTTCCCCAATCTAAGCCTATTTACTAGGCGGTAAAGAAAGGTTTTAAACCGACTAAGCTATGACATTGATGGAATCGAGCCCCCAAATCCGCAGCTGGGATGCGCCCTGACACTGGCAAAGTACTAACACTTAACTTGTCGGAAGTGTCGACCAACGCAAGAACTTTATCCCCGTGTGTATAATGATCTACCATGTGAGTGGACTGCCAACCAATGTGTCCTGCGATATCTTCCTTGGAGGCGCCAAGCAAACGGAGCAGGATGGCGGTACCGCCACGGAAACCATGAATAGTTTCATTTGTGTACAAACCCAAAGACTTTAAATATACAACGAGCCTCGCTTGAGCCGCTGGCGCCAAGAACGGAGAAGTGGAAACTGCAGCATGTTTTGTCGTTGTTCGAAAAAGGAATCCCTTCGCCAAGTTAATCTGCATAGCGTTGCACAGTGTGCGGTAAAATTTTAGATTTTCAATCGGGCAGATTGCTGGGTTTTGTGATGGTCGGATAGGAATTGGTCTGGCAATACCGGCTATTATAGATTTACCAATTCGCTGGTGGATAACCAAATTCTTGTCCGCGGGATCCTGCAAAATATCCATAGTCTTGAGCCTTCCGAGATCTGAAGCTCGCTGTCCTGTGACAAACTCAAGTGTGAAGAATGCCAGATCTCGTGAATGAATATATTTCTCAATGGCGGTCGCGGTGGGGTTGGAAATAAGTTCTCGCAAATGAAAAATAATCTTCTGAAATTTGGCAAAGAACATGGGTGTAGCCTGAGTGGGCGATATCCTTGCCTGCGCTTGCTCTACCTGTATTGACTTAAGGTATTGCTTCACCAGGAAGTGCGCAGCGGGATTACCGCCTCCTGTACGGACGTCGTAGTCGCCCGACCGATCGAGCGCGTGAAATATGGAGCGAAGCTTACCGATTATGGAGTCGACAGTTCCTGCAGAGAGCCGTGATGGGCAGTCACATTGCCGTTTGGTATTAGAACCCAGGAACTTACAATCCGACTTATGAACTTTCGTTCTCCCTTTGCGATCTTTCCACACGAGGAAACGGACGAGATCTTTTGGTTGACAAGAGAAAACTGTCTGTTGTGTGTTAAGCGCATTAAGAAATGCCTGGAGGTCGACCTCCAATTGTGACTTTTGCCGACCATACTTCGATGAAAGTCTTTCTGACTGAAGTTCCTGAATTCTGAAGTCTATCGTTGGTATATCTATCCTGGAGCGTTGGGCGTCTGGGGACTCGGTGCGGCCGCTGACCTGAATCTGTGCAACGCCACATAGTTGGCAAAATATAGCACAGTCGTCATTCGGGTAGTGGCAATGTTGACAAATCTTTGCCGGGCGCCATATCCTTGACACTCCCTAACACAACAATAAAGGAGAATAGGAAAACCGCACGTCGGAGAGTTTCCCAATCATTTATAATCTAAAAGCCCACAGGTCCCAATCGAGAGGCCTGGGTTCGAATGTCCCCGCTCGTGTCGGGAATAGAAGGGTACCGAGTTGTGCCTTGAACCCCAAGCAGAGCTTGTCTATCGCACGTCCGTTGACGAGAGGCCACCAAAACCGTCGCGGAAAAATATCGGGAACTACAATGGTAAATCGACCACCCGAGGAGAGTAAAAAACGAACAACTGGGCCAATCATAGCTAATGGCGGGAATACATACGCATTAGCCTCAGCCTGGATGGTCTGCGCAAACAAATTAACTCCAGCAGACTTGGGCGTTGGCCACGGAGAGAAATGACGCAGTGCCTCGCCGTCTGAACCGTTATGGACATTGGAGTCGAGAGACATAAGATCCACTGTGTGGGGACCCCACTTTGTCTCTAAATCATGCCATACGCGGTCAGTGAGCATGCAATCGGCATCGGACAAAACTCGAGACGGGGTGTCCACCAAATTCAACTTGGACGGCACGTGACACACTGTGAGTCCAATATTCAAGCGTAGGGATAAATCGAGGATGGATTGAATCACTAACATGAGATCAGCACTTTTGCTCCCTTGGTTTCTCCAAACCTGGACTAGGGTCAAACTATCCGTATGTACCTCGACGCGGCAGTTTGACAGAGATGGAGCTGCCGCTGAAAGGTTGTTCAGAAGTGCCAAGGCCTCTTTTATGACGATGGGTTTGGAACGTTGATCAGAGCTCCAGTAGTCCCGGAGGGTAGTAGGCTCCTGATCTTGGGAGAAGAGCACGCCCCCCCCCCCCCCCCCCCCCCCCAACCTGTGTTAGAAGCATCCGCATAGAATTTGAGAACTAGGTGTCTCTCATCAAACCAAGGCAAATGTCCTTGCCAATCATCGAGAAATCGCCAGTAAATCAGTTCCTTACGCAACTCTCCCGTGATACCTATGGATTTCCGATGTTTTTTTACGTGTGATCCGATGGCGCGAAAAACGGTGCGCGTATGGAAACGCGCAGCCGGAACGGCGATAGAAAATGACGCGGTTTTTCCCGCGAAGCGTTGTAACATTTTAATGTCCACGTCTTGCTGAGATAAAATAGTCTCTCTTAGCACTTTGAACTTCTCCTTTTTGTCATCTGGGAGTATAAAAGCCATAAGCACAGAGTTTGAGAGATAACCGAGGAAGCGTGCGCATTGAGAGGGGATTAAGGTCGATTTTGAAAGGGCTATGGTATAGCCTAAAGACATGAGTACTGTGGTGACAATATAGGCTGCCGCCTCCGCTTTTTGGAAATCGGACCAATTAGATGTCGTAGGCATAACAAGCTGTCCGATGTGTCTATCGTCAATGTATTGATTGCAGGGAACTCTTAAGGTGCGAATGTAACTGGTGGCTACCAAACCAGTAGAATGATAGACATATGCACTGGCTTTCCAACCAAATGGTAGTGAAGCATAGACAAAATAACAACCGTCCCACTGTAAACCGAACATTGTGCGACCGGCTGGGGTTAGCAACAAGTGGTCATAACCACTCTTATCATCACAAACGGTTTGAAAGTGTCCTGGGCCGACATATCGTGGAAGATCGGATAAGTAGTCCAGGGAAAATGGAAGGTCACGAATCCAGAGGTTGAGAAATCGCTCATCGTGACACATTCTGGGTTTACTTGGCTCAACGGTAATAGGCATTACCAAATGCGGTGGCGAAACTTGCCCGACAAATCCCCAAAATATTAATGATCCCGTTCGTACTCGTTCTTTGATAGTAACATCAACGAAATCCTTGAATTTTTCACAGGATGAGCTGTTTGGGAATTCTCTAGGAGGGGGAAAAGGTGACTCGTAGTTCTGACCCGCGTATGTGCCCTTATAGGGCCGAAGATACGCCCATACATCTACGCCGTTTTTGATGAAGGACAGAACTTCATCCGCTTCTCCCCGAGGAGCGACTTTTCCCCATTCATCATAATGATTATGTAATTCCCCTGGTACAAAAGATGACGGATCACGGAATATGACATCTTTTGAACTGGCTAGAACCTGGCCCCGACAATCCTTGTGGGCGAACCTTGCCAATTACACCAGTGAATACTAGGTTGAGGGTGTTTTCTACTGTAAAAGGACCGAGAGTCCTGAATCTTCTGTCGCTTGCAAGGAGGAGTATCCTAAAAGAACCGAAGTGAGTGAAAAGAATACCCGAAACACCCTATCAGTCGCCCACACCATCGCCTGTCCCAGGCAGCCCCTAAGGGCATAAAAGGCATTAGACGCCCGCACCTGTTTCCAACAATGGTTGGTTTTGTTGTTGTTGTTGTTGTTGTTGTTGTTGTTGTTGTTTTTTTTGTTGGTTTTTATTTTATTTTTATTTTTAATAACAATAATAACCATGTGGGAAAAACCCACTGGCACGTTTAATACATAAAGTATTGATGATCAGATATAATTACATAACCTCACACAACCAAATTAGAGCCATAAAGTACAATTAGACGTTGTTCGCAGTGCTCGATAGGCACTGTCTCTGGAAGTGGCCTGGGCGTCCACAACGAAAACACACTGTACGCCCACGCCCTTGGCCTTGGCGCCAACGACACCCACGTCCCCCCGTCTGGCGTTGATATGGATAAACGAGCGGCTATTTAGAGTCGGATCTAGACCCCTTCACCATCTTCGCAATCGCCGAGGCGACTGCTGTCTCCTCTTTTGTACCGAGTAAATTAATGAGCACATCTCCAAATTCAGGACGGTAAACAAGTGACCTTGTCTGACGAAGGATCGCTTCGTACTCTGCTGCTTTGGGATCAGCCACACACCGAGCCTCGTCGGCTAAATTCTGCAATGCAGATGATATCATTGTTGGATCTCGTAGTCTCACCGGGGCGGTCGCTAGTTGTCGTATCAGCTGAAGAGCAGCATCCAACCCCCCTGAGACCTGGCGGCTATTCGCTTTCAAAGCCTCAACCTATGCCTTCAGCACTCCAGCTGTCCTGACATCTGAAAAAGGCCGGAAAGGGAAAGTCACGCGATCAATCAATTAAGATCCAAGATCCAAACATATTTGCATTGTCCTTGACCTTACGGTTAACTGCCGAATATGGCCACGAAATAAATGCACATAAAACACAATTGAATTATCCATGGTAAAGGGTTTTGTTTTTACTGTCGGATAAGATAAACTAACCTTGAGTTAGTTTAGTTTAACATTCCCAGTTCTGTGCAACAAATAGCTTTAAGCAAATAATCTCTCCGGCCGCTACCGAGCAATTTGTAAGAGATAAACCATGGCAGCTGCTTGGCCCCAAACCAACTTAGCTGTAAACAGAACACAGGGAAATAATCTCCTCGGCCACTACCGGATCGTTTTAAAACCGACTATGTCTATTATACAAGCAAAATATTCTCCTTGGCCGCTACCAAGTCATTTGAAAGGCATACGCCATAAATCAACAATCTCCTCGGCCGCTACCGAGTCATTTGTAAGGCATACACGATAAGCAAACAACCTCCTCGGCCGCTACCGATTCATTGGTAAGGCATACACGATAAGTAAATAATATCCTTGGCCGCTACCAAGTCACTTGTAAGGCATATGCCCATAAGTAAATAACCTCCTCGGCCGCTACCGAGTCATTGGTAAGGCGGAAACGTTAATTATAAAGTAACGAATAGTGTTGTATAACGAACCGCACCTCAAATCAATAGAATTTGTATCTAAATTTGTTGAGGGTGAATTAACTATTCAAAGCGAACAAAACGTGCTTCTTCTTAGCCACAACCAAGCTCAAGAATAACGAAAGCTCAAATTATAAACGATATGTAGATCGACTAATAAAAGTCTTCGTCTCAAACGATGTGAGACAATACCGCTGGCAACCACCAGAATATGTGGGATATGAATTTTTAAAATCCCGTTAAATTAAACAACTCGCATAAGCCGGCCCATGTTGTAACATGTCACCAGGCCGTAGTTAACGCTTTTGAAATGTAATAAGATGACAAACTGTTCGGCCCCGACCAAACTAACGAAGGGTTTTAAAAGACCACACAAATTACCAACTGCTCATAATATAGAACGAATACATACCTCCACCAGGGGAGCTTGCCGTTGTGGTTGAACTACTTCTTGAGGCGGAACGTCTACTTGAAGTTGAACCAGGGCCTTTTTTAAGGATTTTTCCGTGGGGGGGCATTTTCCTAAAAGGGACCTTCGTAGCCAAAATATATGTTTACTGTTTCTGAGGCTTTTTTTGTCTGCCATTTTATTTAAAAATATTTGTTCTACAGTTCATGATCAGTGGCGGATCCAGGGTTGTTCGAAAGGGGTAACGGTAATCTAGTAGGGGGGTCTGGGGGCATGCCCCTCAGGAACATTTTTAATTTTGCAAAGCGCAGAAGTGCTTTTACGGCGATTTCTGATAAGAATTTTTGCGAAATTAAGGCACCACGCCATTGCTAAAAATGCACGATTACAAAGGGGGTATCAAGATTATGAAACACTTTAATATATAAACTCAGAAGTAGTACGGAACCAATATAAACACTTTAGCCTTTAGGCATCTTCATAAGCTACCAAAACATTGTGCTTATAATCGGTCATATAATATTGCGTTTATCATATTATGGTAAAAAACAGAAAACACTTGTTTGCGGGATTTTAAATGAGGGACGCGCGCCCGCCACGTAGGTCAACATAATAATTTCAGTAAGTCTATAAGTTGTTAATTAAGGGCTAAAACTTACTTTCCATTTGTTTAATTTTTATTCCATGCTTATTGGTTGATTAAATTTAAGAAAAAGGGACTTTTCCTGGGGGGGCAAAAATTGATTAGTGGGGGGGCACAAGGGGGGACTGGGGGGCACTTTCCCCCCCAGCTTAATAGTTAAAAAAGGCCCTGAGTTGAACGTGTTCATGAACTGGAGGGTCGACTTGCGGTGGCAAGACGACTGGTACATCTTGTGGTATTTGGGCTTCAGCTTCAGCCATGACGAAACTGTTCCTTTCGGGTAAAGCGTTGAACAAACTGACCATGACTAATTTGAATATCAGTACTTATATAGCCAATGTTCCGCATGATTGCACTAGGAATAGATTTAGATTTCACTTAGTTCACCTGCATACACAACATATTAATCATATTTCAGCATAAGTATGCAACCACAATTGTTTAAAATACCAACCTTCTTTCGCGTAATGTTGTTGCGTTTCAAATAGTAACAGAGCGTTGAACACGCATATTCTGACCCCGTTTCTTCATAAATTTCGTGCAGGATTTCAGATAGCGTTTTCTCTGGGTGCTGCAGCAAAACCTCCATCATTACGAGCTCCTCGTGCGGGTGCATCGCTACGCAAGCGTATGGTCTGCCGATAACAGCCGTGTCTACATGGGCTAGCATACGAAATTTCCGCAAATATCGAGAAATCGTTTTCTTTGACATCTGTAATAAGATGCTCACTTCATCGATATGAAAGCCCATGATTTCGGTCAACCAAATTGCTCTCCATCGTAAGTCTTGGCTATACGCACGCGGCATTTTGACAATTACCTTCACTCCTAGTCTTGCAATAGTTAATTATGCGGAAAAAAGACCGTGCGTTCCCATGATGCATTGCGCGCTCATAGTTTAAACGTTTAAGGTTTTGAGTTTCCGAAGGACAACCTTTTTTGAATTAGCTGTATATATATATATATATATATATATATATATATATATATATATATATATATATATATATATATATATATATATATATATATATATATATATATATATATATATATATACAAATATTTCCTAAAAGATATATTTGTCACTACTCAGAGTTTCATGCACAAGGCAATCATCAGGCAACTGAAATAAAATCCGCTTCAACTCTTCTTTTATTTATAGATATATATCTATATATATATATATATCTATATCTATATATATCTATATTTCTATATATCTATCTATCTATCTATCTATATATATATCTATATATATATATATATATATATATATATATATATATATATATAATATATATATATATATATATATATATATATATATATATATATATATATATATATATATATATTCTATATATATAGCAAAGTGAAAAGGTGATAAACTGCCAAGAATTTAGTGACGAGATACTGACGTTTCGAGCGGAGCCCTTCATCAGAGTAAGACTTACTCTGATGAAGGGCTCCGCTCGAAACGTCAGTATCTCGTCACTAAATTCTTGGCAGTTTACCACCTTTTCACTTTGCTATATATTCAAAACACTGTCTACGCAGCACTCTACTTTTATTCTATATATATATATTCTATATATATATTCTATATAATATATTCTATATATATATATTCTATATATATATTATATATATATATATATATATATATATATATATATATATATATATATTATATATATATATATATATATATATATATATATATATATATATATATATATATATATATATATATATATATATATATATATATATATAGGGCCTCATCAGTGTAGTGCTGATGAGCAGGATGAAGATAACTGCTATTTACAGTCACCCTTGATGCCACACAAATGTGGGACATCAAAAACCATGCCAGAGTGCTCAAACTGCAAGCAGTGAGCGTGCGCACAATGCATATAAAGCGACAATGGTTTTCATCCTGTAGAGTGCTCAATATGACCTAAAGGTCATATTATATATATATATATATATATATATATATATTTGTCAAGGAGCCAACCTTCGTCAAAGTTCCAGAATATTAACAAGTCTAACAGTAGGAACATTTAAAAATCTTTATTTCATTAACGTTTCGGGGCGCAGCCCCTTCTTCAGAACACTAGTGTTCTGAAGAAGGGGCTGCGCAAAATCTTTATTTCATTAACGTTTCGGGGCGCAGCCCCTTCTTCAGAACACTAGTGTTCTGAAGAAGGGGCTGCGCCCCGAAACGTTAATGAAATAAAGATTTTTAAATGTTCCTACTGTTATATATATATATATATATATATATATAAACCATCAAGAATGTAAAAGTCTATAACAACTCAGTGTGCATTGCGCACTTTTACTGGCTGAAATGACAAAACATAATTGCAGTGTCTGGCTATCATGAGCAACTGTGGACAGCTGTTTCGCTCTCTTATAGAGCTCGTCAGCACAGTGTAGCTGATGATAAGCCAGCACATCAAAAAGGTATATACATCATCACAGTCAAAGACTTGATGTGGGATATACCACACTGCATAAATTATAAACCATCAAGAATGTAAAAGTCTATATATGATGTATATATTATATAAATATATATATATTATATATATATATATATATATATATATATATATATATATATATATATATAATATATATATATATATATATATATATATATATATATATATATATAACTACAGACGGTACCGTTTCGGCCTTTTGGGCCTCATCAGTGTAGTGCTGATGAGCAGGATGAAGATGACTGCTATTTACAGTCACCCTTGATGCACACACAAAATGTGGGACATCAAAAACCATGCCAGAGCGCTCAAACTGCAAGCAGTGAGCGTGCGCACAATGCGTAAGCGACAATGGTTCATCCTGTAGAGCGCTCAATATGACCTAAAGGTAATAGAGCGTATATATATATATATATATATATATATATATATATATATATATATATATATAAATATATATATATATATATATATATATATATATATATATATATATATATATATATATATATATATATATATATATATATATATATATATATATAGTAAAACACAAAGACAATCTCGAGTTACTTCATTTGAACTTTAATTCACTACAAATCTGTTTCGTATGGTAAGCGAAGCTTACCACACTCTTCAGGTGAATATTGCAACTGATGTTAATACACAGGAAACTTGAGTTTATGTTGATCTACAGGATGAATCGATTATACGGATCGCATCATGATATGCACTGGTCTATTGTTTGGTGTGACATTTACAGGTGTGATAGTAGGTGTGATAATAGTAGGTTGGTTATTGATTGCTTAACAAATATTTTTTCCTATGTCTACAAGTGGATACAAGTTCATTTCTTCTGTTGAGTGAGCCTAGTTTCGGATAGCATATAATGATAAACTTCTCATGTAAGCATAGGTTGCATCGTTTGGTTTTGTTGGAGTAGGGTTTACATTGTTTGATTATTTTCCATTTGATCGAATATTGGAC